>OX104113.1:3085018-3673276 GCA_944474755.1 Limnoperna fortunei
AGTTAATTAACATGTGAGTTATATCTTCCGGAACATTGCAGTGCTGGCAAAGTGGAGATATATTTCTTACATATTGGCCTATTTGTCCTGCCAAAAGTGTTTTTCCTAATCTTAATCTTGTGATAGATTTGCAATGAAAGCGACTGCCTTGAAAGAAATAAGGTTTTTGTCCTATTGTTGGGTTTAAATTAAAATACCATGAACCGGCGTGTTCGTTCCAAATATTTTGCCATTTTATTTTAAATATTTGTTTAATTATGGAATGAAATTCGTTAGGACTCATCGGCAATTTAAAGTCAATTTCGTCTTTTTGTAGGGCTGCTTTGGCTAATCGGTCTGTGGTTTCATTACCGATTAAACCTACGTGCGCGGGAATCCATTCAATTGTTAAATCTATATTTTTGGAACGTATATCTGCTGCCAAACAATAAATAGAATCTAGGATATCGGGTCTGCTAGATTTATCGGTTTCTATTGATTGAATTGAGCTCAGAGAATCTGTTAGTATTACAGCTTTTTCAATTTTTGTATGATTAGTTATGATTATTGACATTGCTTGGTGGATAGCAAGCATTTCGGTTGTGTAAACAGAGAGATTGTCACTACTGCGGAATGATCTGGAATAGTTATATCTAGGGATAAATATACCGTACCCCGTTTTTCCAGACACCGGTTCTTTAGACCCGTCCGTATATATTTTGATATGATTTTGGTATTTTTGATCAATATATTCTAATGTTAGATTTTTAATTTTATTAGAATCGTCGGTTTTATTGAAAGTTGAAGAAAGATGGCGAGAAGTTTTTGCTGATTTTTGGTCCCACGGGGGAATTGAACTGGCTTTTTTTTTCAAGAATTTCGGTTTTCAATAAATTGTTTTCAATTAATATTTTTCGCACCCGGTACCCAAACGGGTATTTATTGGGTTCCCATTTATGAGCTTTCACCCTATATTCCTTACAGTCAGTTGTAACTTCGTTTGCTGGGTTTTTAGAATTTTGTTTACAGCGCGACCAGTATTTAAGAGAAAGTTCATCGCGGCGAATTTGAAGTGGTTTTTCTCCGGCTTCTACCAATAGATTTTGCACCGGAGTTGCTTTCAAAGCCCCGAGGGCTATTCGCAGACCTTGATATTGAATCCTATCTAATTTTTCTTTCGCGACGGCACCTGCTGAGTTGTAAACTTGGGACCCGTAGTCAATTACCGATCTAAGTAATGAGCGATATAGCATGAGTAAGGTCTCTGTGTTCATGCCATAGTTATTAGCCTTAACATATCTCATTAGATTTAGAATGGGTTTACACCTATCTTGGATATATTGAATGTGTTTGTTCCATGATAGTTTTTTGTCGAAGATAAGGCCTAAAAATTTAATATGATTTTGGAATTGTATTGGCACATTATTGAGTTTTAATTTGATGGTGTTAAATAATTTTTTGTTACCAAAGACTACGCCTATTGTTTTTGTTTCCGAGATTTTGAATCCCCATTTTCTAGACCAGTCGGTAATGTTATCAAGGGTCCATTGCATTTTTTTTTTAAGTAGTGATATTTCATGTCCTCTATACCATATCGCACTGTCATCGGCGAACTGGGACAGTTGACCTTTGTCGTGTATTTGATTACACAGGTCGTCTATCATGATATTAAAAAGGGTAGGGCTGATGACGCTGCCCTGGGGGACCCCATTTTGTATGTCAAATATGTCGGATTTATCATCATTAACCTTAACTTGAATTTTACGATCTTTTAAAAAGTCTTGTATGAAATTAAAAATCCTTCCCTGAATTCCGTAATTTTTAATCTTATGAAGAAGGCCTACCCGCCAAACGAGGTCGAAAGCCTTTTCAATATCTAGGAAAACGGCAAGTAAAAATTGATTATTAGCTTTAGCTTTTTGGATTTCACTTTCTAGTCTTACGAGGTGATCTATTGTAGACCTTCCTTTCCTAAAACCGCTTTGATTGTTTTTAAGTATATTTTTGCTCTCTAGATGATATATTAGTCTAACGTTTACCATACTTTCCATGAGTTTGCAGAAACTTGATGTTAAAGATATCGGCCTGTATGATTTAGGATCAGATTTATCTTTGTTTGGTTTCGGAATTGGGATAATATTGGCGTGTTTCCAACTTAGTGGTAATATGCCTTTTTCCCAGACGGAATTTATAAGATTTAAAACTATTTTAAGCGTGTTTTCGGGCATATGTTTGAACATTTCATATGAAATTTTATCGTCGCCCGGTGCTGTGGCTTTTTTACCTTTTAAAACTTTAATAAACTCTTCCATAGTAAAAGGTTTATTTATTTCCTTATTGTTTTGATCATTGTCAAGTTGTTTATCTATGATATCGCTGTTCGCGAGTTCGAATGCATCTTTGTGAGTTTTGAAAATGGGGTCTAAATTTGTGTCATTACTGGCATCGGCAAAAGTTTGTCCTAACAAGTTAGCTTTATCTTTGTTATTGACGGATGGGATAGCTTTTCCTAGTGTTGGGATGTTAGAGAATTTAGCGCCTTTCATGCCTCTTATTGTATTCCAAACTGTTTTTAAATTCGACCTATGATTTAAAGTTGAGCAGAATTTTTGCCAGTATTCCTTGCGAGCTTTGTCGGTGGTGGTTTTGAATGCTTTGACGGCGGCTTTATGGGCTTCTAAGTCTGACGAATTTTTTGATCTATCAAATTTTTGTTGGGTTTGTCGTTTTATTCGTTTGGATCGCGTGCATTCTTCGTTCCACCAGGGGCAATTTTTACGTTCGTGTATTTTTCCCGACGTTTTGGGGATAGTTACTTCTGCTATTTTAGTTATGACTTCACATAGATTTTGGTTGAAGATATTAATATCGTCGTTTTCGACGTCTGTTTCGTCTATGTTATGACAATAATTTCACTATATATATATATATATATATATATATATAGAGAGAGAGAGAGAGAGAGAGAGAGAGAGAGAGAGAGAGAGAGAGAGAGAGAGAGAGAGAGAGAGAGAGAGCGTGTGTCGGGCGGTCAAATGAAGAAAATATGGTGTAAATACATCACCGGCGTGAAGATTTTTAACAGATACGATGGTCAACAAAGCAAATTTAATTCTATCCCAGACGAAATGCGCAAAAATTAAAAGACGTATGGTTATATCATGTAATTATTGTTGATCAGTTCTGCATGGCATTCTTTTGGCATTAAAAATTATTCTTTAAAGTTAAATTGCGACTACCAATTGTTTAAAAACACCGGTATGCTGGACTAATAGTTTGGGGAATGCAAATAAGGATGCTTTTCAGAGCATAATATAGTAGATTGTTCGAACGCAGAATTTTTTACTATTTTTGTCTAATCAGAATGCAAGCTTGTCTTCAATTACAGTACGTTACCATGGGTAAGCGTCTTTTAGTTCAAAGGTCACAATTCGAAAATATACCGACTGCGTCGGAATAATCTTCATATATTTATGATCATTTATATAAGTTTACAGACATAACTGACTGGCACTAGTTTTCATATAAATACAGACGCAGTCAATTTATATTTTTTATCGAAGTGGAATTCCGAAACATAATAAATAGATAGAAAATGATGAGAACTGACCGGGTTAGTATAGATGTGACAAGAAATTATTCTAGAATGTTTACCGACTTGTTTTATAACCAGTTGATCAATGTCAAAGTAAATACAAGGTAAATGTGTACCGCCATCTGGAACAGCAATGACTCCTATAAAGAAGATACATATTTTTATGTCACAAGTTACAATACGAGGCAACCAGACTATCTTTCACAGAAAATATACAGGAATCAAAATATTATTCACAAGAGGGTTGGTCTAAAAACAGGACGGGAAATTTTCTATATATAAATGGTCATAACTTCTGAAGTAATAAAGATATTAACAAACCTAAAACTGATTATTAAAGAAGAAATAATAAGCTTTACATTGATATATAGTTTTGAAAAAAATAATGAGTTTAAAGGCAAAATTTCTTGACAGGACGGGATTTGGTGACATGAAAAATCAACCGAAAATTCATAGGGTAACCATCTTTGACGATAAATAATTTACATAAAAACTATATTGTCTGTCAAGAAATGTTTATATATTATTCAAGCTTAGATCATATAGATTCTAAAAATATAAAGCTTGATGCATTTTGATAAAGGTAAAGTAAAAAAATCTTGACACGACGGGATTTCGTTCTTATTGACATTTTTTTCTAGATTGCAAAGATTGAGGCCTTGTATCTTTTTAAAAATACATGTCTGTCAAAAAATGTTTACTTTCTGCTAAAGCTGAGATCATGTAGTTTACAAAAACATAAAGTTGCAATAAATCAAGTTTCCGTAAAGTGAAAAAATCTTGACAAGACGGGTTTTCGTTTCGATGTAAAAACGGCCATATTTGTAGCCATCCCTTTGAAAGTTCATTAATCCACACAAGAGTTAGCAAATATAAACTTACCTTTTTTAGAAATGTAAATTTTAACAAATAACTTATCTTATCAATTTACAATATGATCTAGTATCACATAAATTAATAAAATGAAGCATAGATATTTTTTGAAAAACTAATTTGAAAGATAATATAATATGAGTGCTATTCATATTAGATTTGTGCTTTTTATTGTGTTGTATAAAGTTGTCTGTTATTAACTTGTGTATATAGTAAAATCATAGTGCTCATTTCTCTTTTGTACCATATTTTTGTATTTTGGTGAAGGTTATATTATTTGCATATTAATAATGGATTCTGTTTTAGTATTGATTGCTGGCCATTCCCAGGCTAAGTACTTTGATCAAGACAAGACAGATTCAGATTCAATATTTTATTAAAGTCTCACCACCTGTAAATACATAAAATTCACATACAATAAACAGTTATAGTTACATGTAAACATATAAAACACATTTAGTTAAAATACAAGTGCCATTCTAAACAGAATTATGAGAGACTATTACATGTATACACAGTTTAAAACATGACTAACATTAACATTACCAATCTACAGATAAAAAAAATAATAAAATAATAAATGAAAATAAAAGGAAATGTAACTTTAAAAGTTAATATTACTAGTTAAGAGAATAAAAAGGTATTTCTTCTACTTAAAATGTTACAGCAGGTTTTATCAACATTATAAAAACAGTCATCTGCTCTAAAGAGATATATAAACTTTTGGTCATCTGACAAACTAGAAAATTCCACATTATAATTATTAATTTCTTTAAATAACTTTACTCTTAAATCTGCATATAGCGGACAATACAATAGTACATGCTTCTCAACTTCAATAGAAGAACTATTACAATAGAAACATTTTCTCTCCTCAATGTTTTTACCCTCATACCGACCAGTTTCAATTCTAAGTGGTGCAACACCACATCTAAATTTAGCAAAAGCACTTCTATATCTATAGTTAATGTTATGCATTAAATATTTCTCTGTCTTATATATCTTTTTAAACAAGACAAGACAAAAGTTTTATTTAAAGTCGGTACACTAACAACACATAACATAAGCTCTAAAGAGCTTTTTAACCGACGTTCAGTATTTGTCTATGTCTAATGTTGATGTTCTTTGATTGGAAAAAGGTAATAAAATCTTGTAATGTTTGGAAACATAAATCTTGTGCTGGTGTCATCAATAACTTAAATTGGTTCTGCTCAAAACATAATTAATTAACATTCATCAATTTTACTTAAAATGTCTTTACAAAATTGTTATATATTTATTAGCGAGCATCGCAGATGCGAGCTATACGGTTACATGCGTGTGTGTAAAAAAGTCACGTGATCCATATGAACAAATCATTTTCAGATGGTAGCTTAGTCTCGATCATCCAGACGCTTAATTACATTTGTGCGTCTGGATTCATTTCTATATTGAACTCGTTACCATTACGCCCAAAACTGTGCGTAATTTTTGATTGGATGATATTTTTATTATCTAAAAAATTACTTCCGTTCATATCAAGAAGTGTATAAAAAATTGTGCCAAAGTTTACATTTGAATATTTTTATAAAATATAACTTTATCAATTAATTAAACAAATATTATTGTTGTGCACAATCAAGAGTGAATTTGAATGTGACGTCATATTATAAGTATGCATGGTTTTCCTGGTTTAAAAATAGGGCCCTAAAAATAGAATCATTGTTTTGTCTCCACCTATTGGTAGCGAAATTACAACAATGTGATCCCAGACGCTATTATATATGCGTCTGGGTGATCGAGACTAATGGTAGCTGAGCTATCCGAAGTAAATATTGTAGACGAACGAAAAAATATATAATTTAAAAGTAGACAAAAATAATTTTGACATCGATAAAATTAAAGTGTTTATTTTTTAAATTACTACAAAAATGCCAGACAAATTTTTTTTCAATCTGAAACGCTGTATTTGAAATTGAGTTTTGTGACGTCACCAACACATTAGCTACAACGTCACGTCATCAATGGAATGTAGAGGCACTGTTAGGGGGGCTCTGAAGTAACGACACGAACAATGTGGGTTACACTAATGTCCTGAAACTTACCTGGAATGTCCTGAAAAATGTCCTGAAAACGGAGATAAATGATCATAACTTTTTTATTTCTTGATGGATTTAAACCAAATTTAGGTCAGTTTGAGATATAAACATATATTATAAGAATATGAAAAAAAAATTTAAGAAAAAATTTTTTTGTGGGAGATAAGTTGACCTGAAGGACTACCTGTCGTGACCTGAAAAATGTCCTGAAAACGTATATAATGATCATAACTTTTTTATTTCTTCATGGATTTTCACCAAATTTAAGTCAGTTTAAGATATAAGCATATATTATAAGAATATGAAAAAAAAATTTAAGAAAAAAATTTTTTGTGGGAGATAAGTTGACCTGAAGGCATGTCTGTCGTGACCTGAAAATGTCCTGAAAACATATAAATGGTCATAACTTTTTTTATTTCTTCATGGATTGTCTTCAAATATTGGTTGGCTGGAAAAACAAACATATATTATATCAATATGAAAAAAATATAATATATTTTTAATTTTTTGTAGGAGAAATGTTGACCTGAAAGACTACATGTCGCTTCAAGGTAATTACAAACTTAATTGGGACAGGCGTTGCGCAGACAAGTTTATTACTTTATTTATAAAATACAAAGAAAAAAAATTGCAATAAAACTTACATAAACAAATATAGAATGAAAACCTATTACAGAGAATGTCTATGATCATCACAAAACCAATCTGAAGAAACTCCTGAACATCTCAAATGAGACCTTGTTGCACGCGACTCTTCCTCTTTTCCCTTCACACCCTATCATATTTTGAAACACGTCTGGCTTTCCGCAGGAACAGCTTGCTTCTATTTTTCTTGTGTGTATTTTCAAGTTTGTCCCTTTATTGGTATTGTTTTGAGGAAGAATTGAATCAAACTAAAAATGAAAGTAGCACTATCCAAGTATAGCAGTCAAATGACTTGGTAAACTTTGATGGAAAGAAATAGAAATTCATGTTATATATACATATTGGTGATAACTTCTCACTGTTAAAAACTGTTCACTACCAATTAAATATAATTAAATTTAATTAAATCATAACCAAACAAGTAATTGATTGTAATGAAATTAAATGCAATTAATGATTAACGCTGATTAAACATTACTCACTTTGTTTAATTAATTCTAGTTCAATTCTAGTTCAGTTTAACAAATTCATAGTTGCTCAGTCTTCAATACTTTATGCATCTATAACTGTCCTCTATGGATTTTATCATTTTGTTGTGCGGATATATTATTCTTTATCACCAAGTAAGACATTTATCTTATGTGTAGTTTCAGGCATATGTGTCATATTAGGAGATTATCCTTCAGGTCAAGTTTTCTCTGCTGTTATAAATTTTTCTAACTTTCTGTTTAACTTTTAATATAATATAGATGAATATCTCGTACTGACCAAAATTTAAGCGAAATTTATTCAGAAATAAAAAAAGTTATTGATATTAATTTTTATCCCTGTCGCGTTTTCAGGACACGTCAGACAGTCCTTCAGGTCAATTTATCTCCCACAAATTTATTTTAAAAAAAAATTTTTTTTTCATATTCCTATAATATATGTTTATATCTCAAACTGACCCAAATTGGGTTTAAATCCATCAAGAAATAAAAAAGTTATGATAATTTATCTCCGTTTTCAGGACATTTTTCAGGACATTACCGGAAATTTCAGGACATTAGTGCTACCCGAACAATGTGCGATGCTCGCATTAAGGCTGCGCCTACATTCATATTATTTTATTATATAATTGTTATAAACATTGTAATTACTTTTCATGTCTTTACAAAATTGTTAAATATTATATAAACATTGTAATTAGTTCTTATAACTAATTAACTGTGCTTGTTGAGTTGTTGATTATAGTCGGCATAAAAGCTCTACAGAGCTTATGTAATTTTATATATCTGACTTAAAATAAAAGTTCTGTCTGTCCACATGTGTCCACGAACCCCTGACAAACTTAGCTAGTAAATTCCCTGGCTTATAGTCACTATTTTGATTGGCTACATCATACCTTGATGTAGCCAATCAAAAGCTCGCTTTCATTCGGGGCTTGGTTAGGGGATATCCCGATGTCGATTGTAAATAAACCAAACGGAAGTGTTGCATAGACCATGTGAAAGTCAATGTATTTTGTACAGTAGTGTTAATAGTTTGTTATTACCGCGTTATTTATTAGTTGCGTTACGTTTTCTTCCAACTCAAGGACGAGTAATAATGACTACTGCCAAACACTTGCTTCTTTCAAGCAATTTCATTGGTTGATATTTTGAAGGATTGACGTCATGCGAAAATCTTCTAGCCCGGGAATTTCCTAGCTAAGTTTGTCAGGGGTTTCCTGGACACAAAAACCCTGACTTGTGAGGATGGGAAAGGGGGAGAGTTAGTAAGACATCAAGGATATTTTGTAACATGAATCCTTTGTTCTTTTTTACGAATAAACAAGAGACGACGAGTAGGTATGCTCTAAATTAAAACACTTTTATAATATTGCATGAAAGGTCACGTGTGCCTGTTAAACTCAAGGGAAAATAGCCATGCAATAACCAACTACAATTATCTGATAATGCACAGTAAAACTCCGCCTTAATTATGTCAAATTTTATTGATTTTCACTGCAAAAGGATAGCACGAGCTTCCAATATTAGCTTTTCATTTGATTAGTCGAATATCGGTCGCACCATAATTAACACCGCCCTCTTTATTTATAACCAATTATTAATGGGCGGGATCTAGGGGCTTATTCATGTTACAAATCATTTATAGCACCGCCTTCCTCGTTAGACAAATACACCTTCTCGCGCTAAAGCGCTCGACGGTGTATCTGTCTAACTCAGAAGTCCGTGCTATAAATATAACATATACCATAATGTAAGTATAAAATATACCTGAAGACATGAACGGTCATGACCAAACCAGTATATAGAGTCTATATACATGTATCCTGTTTTAGTTAGTTTCAATGTTGTTTAACGCCATCTTTTTAGCTATATAATGGCGTCCAATTTTATTGGAGAGCTAGCCTTAGTACACGGACTGAAAACCTCGACCTTCGGTAGGAAACGTGACTGGCAATCCTTGTTGATTGGAGTCGAGTGCACCATGTCCTTTTCCTGTTTTACAGTATAGTGTAACCCAAGTAAGGATGCAGTAATTCTCCCAAGTACTACGGTATCCTGATGTAATCGATGTGTTGTAATGCTGTTCTGATATTTTTTTAAAATTTTTATAGTTCTGCTATAAACAATAAAGTGTTACTATAGGATTATAGTTCCCTGAAGAATATAAAAAGCAGACGTGTTCAGTATTATCGCTAGCCATGCAAAGGGTTACGATCCGATCTTCGTAGTATCGGAGATCACGGTTATACATGTCTAACAAAGACGGCGTAATATTTTAATCTGGTAGTCACATCATTACCTTTTAAACTTTTAGCTTGCTAATACACTACGATGTATTTCTCACTCTCCCGTACTTTATTATATTGCCGTTTTGATTACAATTGGCTACTTTTGTATAAGAACGAAATCTCTTTTTTAGCAAGCAGTCCAAGAACAAAAATGGAATATTTACAGTGAAGTGAAATAAAACAATAATGGCGGATCAGTGCATGGGATAACATGTTTTATGGAACACTTAAAACATGCCCTCAGCTGCTGCCATACTTGTATAATAACCAATATTCTTGCTAACCCTTGTATTACGATTCACCATACACTTCCTTTCGTATCGTTTCCATTTCGTTCGTTGATTAGACCGACCAACTGTAATTTTTTGCAGTGGAATTTGCGCATTTAAACGAATTAGACAATTGTGTTTACAGCGAACTAACGAACCCTAAATACATCCGCTGTCCGGTGGATCCGCGGTAAGACTTCCAATTGAAACCCCCAATAAAAAATATGCAATCCATTAGACTATCACAAGATACATGGAGTTCACACGGCTCGCACTTGCCCAATTGGCAATGCATGACTGTACCCGCTGTGGGGTTCACCAGTGGCCCCCACCCAGTGCCAAATTCTTTTATTTACGTTCGAAGTGATGACTTTTTAGTGGGGGTTCGAATGGAAGTATTTCCGGATCAGCTGAATAGTCACCAGCGTTGGACGTTTCTAGCAATATACTTATTCACAAGTTAGGAAGTACCTTTAGAATTCTGACATTTGTTTTTCTTATATACATATTCATGGGTTCTGCATTGGCCCCTTTATTTAAGCTTGGACCTCGACAGTTTCTTGTTGTATGATTATAAATGAGATATAATTCAAGTAAATGTTAAAAAGTGCACCTTACAACAACTCCAACTACAAACAGGATTAAACCAAAATAATGCGTAAGAAACTTTACTTACTGAGATACCGGTATTCTTTAATTTATTGAAGCATTTTGTATCGTAACTATGTTCTATTTTTAACGGTGAATACTGCCCGCTTGAAGTTAAACACTAATCTATCAATCAGTCTGTGCGGGAAATAATGCTCACTGGACGCAAAGCAACCGATCAGTTACGGTATATACTGCCCGCTGGACGTTAACCACTAACTACGCCACGATATTGGTAAACAGAATTGGCTGAAAGTGGCGTTAAAAGCCATTCAACAAAATACAAACCAACCAATAAATCAATATGTAACTGGAACTTCTGCTCACTGGACATTAAAAGACACCCAACCAATCTGTAAAGATAAACAGTGAAAACTAGACGTTTAACACCAACCAACGAATCAATCTTTTTTACAACTGGAAATACTGCTCGATGGAAGTTTAATACAAATCAATATCAGTTTGTTTTATAACAGGATATACTTCTAAAACACTTAACAATCAATCAATTATTCTGTAGTAGGACTGCTGAACGAATCAATCAATCAATCAATCAATCAATCAATCAATCAATCAATCAATCAATCAATCAATCAATCAATCAATCAATCAATCAATCAATCAATCAATCAATCAATCAATCAATCAATTCAACCACTGCTCACAGGACGTGAAACACCAACACATCTGTTTGCACTGAGATTGCTGGTTCGAGTCTCAATTCGGGCAAGGTTTCCTCGACTTCAATATTAATGACAAGAATTGCCGGTTCCCCTTCCCCCAATAAAAATCGACGAGAAGATATTGCTGAAAAATGCTTTAAAAAGTAGCGTTAAACACCATTCAAACAAACAAACAAACCAACCAATCAATCAATATGTTTGTAAAAGGAAATATTACTCAATAAACGTTAAATATCGACCAATGAATCAATTTGTTTTGTTTTTAACTGTACATATTCTAGCTGGACTAATCGACTTATCAATGTGTTTGTAACAGGAAATACACTGAACACAGACTGATCAATCATTTTTTACTTATTAATACTTTTCGCTGGACGTTAAATACAACTAATCAATCTGTTTGCAATAGGAAATACTTGTCGCTGGACGTTAAATATATAGAGGGTATCGTGATATCTTCACTGCACAACGGAGAGTGATATTGCCCTGAACATTGATAATCCAAGAACTAACTGTACCGTGTTGTGACAATGCCCGCTATATCATCCTCACAAGTCAGTGTTTCTGTTTCCACATGTGGACACAGAAACCCTGACTTGTGAGGATGCCGCTATATAATCAATTATTTTTTTAATTTACGTAAGAATTTAGAAACAGTGTTTCAGACTGTATTATTTCATTTATTTTGAACATTTGACATTCGTCAGACGTTAAACACCAAGTAATCAATCTATCTGTTTGTAACGTAAACAGCCTCTCGCCAGGCGTTAAACACCTACCGATCAATCGAACGTTAGCCCAAGGACAATACTTTAAATTAGACAAATGGGCACACGTTTGCCACTATTTTCCAATTTAGGAATCGAATACAAATATCTAATTTCAAAGTAGTTTATTCCCTTTGAAGCTATAGTAACCATCTGAACACTGAGGAAGCGGTAACGGCAACACTATGGATAAATACCAATACTTTCCAAACACAGCTTTAAAATTATTGTATCTGGACCACGAATACTTCCATATATTGCGGGAAGCCTCGAATGTTGACTGTCCAGAAAATGTTAGTATCATTTGCCAGAACCACAGACCTGCCGCAAATAACCCGGCAGAGAGTGACCCAAACATCATAAAGATCATGAATGCGTACAGTTCATTTGTCCCAGACTGGAGGAGAAATTTTAGCGCGGTGTCCAGAAATAAGTAAATAAATGTCTGTGGTCCGTAAAATGTCACATTGTAAAAAACCTTCAGGTACTTTACAATAAGAAACATTCCGTAGAATGTACCTAGTAGCATATAGAAGCAATACATTATAAAATACTTCTGGTTGTGATATCCAACACATACAGTCATGAAGAAACAGTGATGGTCTCGTTTTAAGATGCATGTTTCACATAAATTACAATGGTGAGATCTAGGTGGAGCTAAACATTTACACACGGAACAAACATCGACTGTGTTGCCATTTCTACTGGTATCTCTCCCTTCCAAGTATTTCTTTACACTTGTATTGGTTATCAGACATAACACACAGTTTCCCACGGCATTCAGAAACACAAATCCAATGAACAGTTTGTGACGGTATATTCTATTCACATCATTAATGAATATCTTTGGTAAAATTCCATACCATGCCAGTGACGTCATCGCAAAAGTCATTAAAGTAAAATATGTCATGCAAAGTACACTGAAAAATGCCATCATTCTTGTTTTCCATGACGTGCGTCGTGCAAAAATCAGTTTTAAAGCTTTCAACATAATAATTTGTGCAAAGTGCAAATATTTTTTCTTAGCACAGTTTCTTTTGTCTTACAACTGTGATCATTACAAATAAAGGTTAATTCTATCAATATATAGGTCTACGGTTATTTAAAATGTTATTCGGGTGTTAAATCGATATTTTAAACCTCTTAAAATTTATGCACACCGTAAATGTTTGTATAAGTGTTTATTTGTATGACATAACATGTTGATACACCTAAACAATTCCCTAGCAACCTCATACTTTCACGGTTTTAAAGTTTAGATAAATGCCCATGAATTACTTTCAGAAATATATGTTTTTGTGAGGATTCATTAATTAAGTAGAAATCAGCGGCTTTAGATTAAAGAAATCTCAGGTCGTGGTATTAATTGGAAAAAAATATTCGCACAGTATATATTTGTGTACAATAACTCCCGGCAGGAAAACAGCCAATCTTTGTTAAGGTTGGAGTCGAGCACATCCCGAGACAAAAGTTGTATTCGTATTCGCAACCTCGGTGATCGACAACCGACGGACCAACGTATATTTTACTTGGTATTATTTTATTGTATAGTTACGTGGTGAAACTGTCTGATATAGCCACTTCGATTAGTATTCAAGTTATTTTTACAATATGGCTTTGCCTATATTCCTAGACTGGTGTAACACATAATTCAAGCCCACACGTTATATGTTAGAAAAGCCATCTTATTCTAAAAATGTTTACTATGAAATCAGGACACCGTTTGCAATTATGATACTTTTTCAGCTAGCTATATCATGACGTCTAGTTGTTACAAAGAGGAGGAAGACGGAGTACCCGGTGAAAAACCCGGACCTTTGGCAGGCAAACTGGCAATCCTTGTCAATGAAGGATGGAGTCGAGCACATATTGACCGAAGTCGGGCTAGAACTCACCTCAGCGTTGACACGCCGATAATTCACGGTAGATGGCGAACATGTCCACCGAGACACAAAGCCATTCTTGGTAGTGCCAAACTAAATTGAAAATATTGTATTCCAGAATCACAAGATGTCAATGGCTAGCTACAGTGATGTAGCTAGGTAATGGCAATCATGTTAAAGTAGGTGTGGAAAGTGGGAAGTTCAACATAACTCATGTATTCTTGTTAGCAAACGAAAGCCGAGGGAAAACATCTATACTGGTATCAAAGCTTGAGTCACTTTCACACAATCTTCCCTATTACTTTTGGTATTTAAAAACTGTAACAATGAAAATAACTAAACAAAAAGCTGTTATGTTTAAATACAAATTTACACTGCTGAAATTATTAATATTTGTAAATCGCGTTTAATGCCGCTGTCAGCAATGTTAAGCAGTATCATTGCTTAAAGTTCAGTTGTTATTGAGCGGGTAAGCCGCAGTACCCAGAGAAAACACCCAACCTGGCAATCCTTGTTAATTAATTAATATTAGAGTGCGTCCGCAGTGACACTCTAGTCCGAGAATCCTCTGCCGTCCAACGCTTTGTTTTTTTTTTTTGCGTGCAAAAAAAAAAGAAAAAAAGATTTGGACGGCAGAGGATTCTCGGACTATTACACTCGAACCCATAAATAGTGTTGTAAGGCACGTGATCAATGGGCCCTGGAATTATAAAACTACACACATTGTATTTTTTGGAGTTTCCATATAATACACAGTATATTATATAATAACAAATCTGCTTAATGTGTAGTACTTCAATATTTATAAAATACCGAAAATATAAATAAGTAAAAAAAAATCATAGAATATTTCAACGTGCAAATGCATAAATTAAGGATACAAAGTCTACCACTGCAATCAATGGCTTACGACAAAACAATACGACTAACAGTGCAGAACAAACGATTACACCAATTATGTTTTAAGAACAGCATATGGTGGGAGACCAATTGGTTTCCTTAGCCATTCTATTAGCGCTTTCCAGAAAATGTGTTCGCCAACACCAGAACAATACTCTATTCGAGATGTACTATTGATAAGAGCTTTCACGGAATCCGTCATATGCTTAGAATCTATATTCTGCAACATAATGAGAAGGGACACATCCTTTCCTTGTCTCCGTCTTCGTTCTAGGACCAGATCGACCTCCCATTGACACCACTGACTCTCTGTAAAGTTGTTGGACATCACGACTATAACTTTCCGACATTTACTCATATAATTTGCAATGTTTCCTGTCACAGGCGCTCCAATATCGAAATCCCGATGGTGAATGCATAGCTTCATTTCTTCCTCCGTTTCCAGTCTATACAGACATTTATTATGAACCCAATCGCGATCCGCTTCACAATACACAATGAATGCGTGGTATTCATAATCCTCGGAACTCTCTAGCTGTATGTAGCCAGATCTCATGTTTTTATGAAATGTACGTAGATAGATATAGTTCCGAATGTTTGTTTGACATTTGTACAGAACAATGACTACAATGGCTATACATGTTATAACAGGGGTCGCTACTATTGCAATTATTATAAACTGGTTCTTTTCTGTGCACATCTCAACTGTCGGGTTATACTGTTGAAGTAAAACGCCTTTAAGTTCGCTAGGAAACACACATGCGTAAGCGCTTGGGTAGTCGCCCAGTGACAACGTAGAATTTCCAGCCCTTGATTCTATATTTTTTCGTATCCAATCACGAAACCACATTTGATCACATGTGCAGGAAAAGTAATTATTTGATAAATCAAGTTTGGTAAGAGAGTTTAGTAGGCTTGGAGGAAATGAAGTTTCGTTGACCAATCGAATGTTGTTAGCACCAAGATTCAATATTTTAATCGACGATTCATTGCCAAATACTCTGTCAGTGTTGGACCATCCTAAAATATAGTTACTTTGTAAATTTAAAGTAGTTAAGAATTTTAGTTTGGGGAAAATATCTGGAGGCATACGCCGTAACCTTGTATTAAATAATATTAACTTTTTTATTTTAGTTAGAGGGCTAAGTATATCGTTGATTACTTCTGGTACTGATGGTAGAAAATTGTTGGATAATTCAAGCATAGTAAGATCCGAACAGTAGTAAAACAATGTCTTTGGATTATATTTGTTTCCTTTATCGAAGTGAAAACTGTTATCTATGAAATACAACGACTTGAGTGTAGATACATTAAACGCAGATCCCTCTATGAGCCGTATACGTGTATTATGAGAAATGTGTAGTGTTTCTAACTTTTCGAGTACACTAAATGTGTTATTCTTCAAGACTTCGATATTGTTGTTATCCAAATGGAGACTCTGTAGATGTTCCAGACATCGGAATGAAGACGAGTCTATTTCCGCGATTGAGTTGTGGTTGAGGTTTAATATCTGAAGTTTTGGAAGTAAGCTCATCTCCCCGTAACACCAGTGTGGGACATCATAAAGGAAGTTCCCCTCCAAAATAAGGTAAGTCAGAGAGTGCAATTCAGAAATTTCTATGTTCCGAATAACATTACTGGCTAATATCAGAGTTGTCAGACCTTTGAATCCAGAAAATATAGATAAATTAAAGCTCCTGAAGTTGTTTAAAGTCAGGGTTAATGCAGATATATTGCTCGAGAAAAGGGCTTCAAACATGTCAGATGGTAGACTGGGCCAGCGGTGATCAGACAGAATCAACGTCCGTATTGGCGTAATGTTTAGACTCTTAAACGAGGCCTTCAGAATACTTGTGTTCAAATTTGGTTCTCTTGAAAATTCGAGCACTTTTAGATTGTGAAAATCAGCGAATGCGTCAGCACTAATATTTTGTATCAAGTTGTCTGTCAAATTTAGTCTCTCAATTTGATTGTATAGAGTTAGATTTTGGAAGAATTTCCTATCCAAGTACGGGAATGTGTTTTGAATTAACTTAACACTTGTAACTGACGGAGGAAGTCTCGGTATGTACCGCAGATGACGAGAGTTGCATGCCGCTGCTGTTTTGTGTAGACTGCAATAACACGGTTTTTCACAGTGATCTGCACTGCCGCTTACCATTTCAAGTGTTACTAGTAATATAACAAAAGCTCTCAAGGCAAGCAGAAACTGTAACATTTTCTTCATTCTGAAACAGAAATTTGTTCTAAAATATCTTATTTAATATTGCAAACGAGTGGCCCATTTTATAATATTACAATGATCTACACAGAATATTTACAGATTGTTGTTTTACAGAAGATATGGCATCCACTTTTACTGTCAGAAGACTAGGTCAATCAACACTTAGGTGTTGTTTTAATTAATTATCAAATGTTGGAGAAACGTGAACCAGGGACAGTCTATATTATAATCATACTGCCTTTGAACGAGGGTGTTAGGGTAAATTATCACATGAATAAAAAATTATCACCCGAGAATGAGTCGAGGGTGATAATTTTTTCTTCATGTGATAATCTTTCCTAACACCTGAGTTCAAAGGCAGTATGATTTTTATTATACTGAATGCCTATTATATAATGAAGAAATGTAAACTACCATAAAGATACTGTACTGAATCATGTTTTTAATGGAAAATGCTTGTTAGTCTGCTAGTTGTTTTCCCAAATAAAAATTGCCCATGTTCCTGTTTTTATTGCGTTTTTGACATGTTTGCGCCGAAAGACACGCGACATATTTATTGTAAGTAAATTTCAGTTGATGCGGCTGATCATTTTCTTTCTGATAATTTTTTTATATAACTCGTAAACTTCGGCTGGAGCGGGTGATAATTTTCCAGTTAGGCAATCTCCGGTCTAAGCGGGTGTTAATTTTTTATTTATCACCCGTTGGGAGGAAATCACTAGGAATTAACACCCGTTGCTTTAATGGGCGGGGCTAAAACGAGAATCAGTAGAAATTAACACATGGTTACTGTCCAATAAAAAGACAGCATTTTTGCATGAAGTATAATAAATTAGTATAGACTGTCCCTGCGTGAACACACTTGGTTCCATATATGGTATCAGTGTTTACGCAGTTGGTGAGGTAACGTGTGTTGTAGAAAGTAGCGGAAAAAATGTGCCTCACCTTCGTCTGCTAATAATAACCACTGTCAAGTTAAATATCTATCTTTTGAAGTTAGATATACGGAGTATGCTAGTCGGGCTATAATACTTTCGTGGTTATACTTTTTTATAATGATTTGAATTTATAACTATAATTAAAATTTATTAAACAGGTAAATATCAACATGATAATCCTTCAGATGCCCCTTAATCCCCACACTTAATTGGGTGTTGTTTTAATAAATTATCAAATGTTGGAGAAACGTGAACACACTCAATCCGTTAGTAATTTGTTTTGACGACGATTTAAATCAAGTCACGTGAGAGTTAATAGCTTGTTTTGAATGTTTTACGTTATTGTTAACGTAAACAAAACAGCGACTTACATAGGACAATTGAGAATAAATCAAAGCGAACTTAAAGTACAGCTAGTGGCGAATACCAAGTCGCAAATCTGGTTTATAGTTCGTTCCTGAAGTCTGGCTGCCCAGACGTTAAGCAACTATTCAATTAAACAAAGTCTTCCGACCAGATTTGGATATATTTACTACCACATTACGTCAGATTTATTTTTAATTGCGTTAAATATATAATAATTAATCTTACCTATAATCATTGGTACCGCACTGTACCTACAAGTACTGCAATATGAAAACATACTATAGAACAGACATAACGGCCGAGTGTTACTTAACTTTCCAAAAATGTTTTACCTGTTGTATTTATTTTTTGCATTTAAAATAGAAATTTGGAATTCCACAAATACGTATACATTCTCCCACATAGAAATATGTTGTTTATAATAAATTATTGATGCGTGTCTTTTATTTTAAAACAAACAATGAACGTGTTTTTGAAATACACATGCTGGTTAAAAATTATGTTTTATGTAGACTTGTCTTTATGAGAAATAATCCTAAAGGGGTCTCGATCGGTGGCCAGTTGGTCAAGGTGGCTAATCTATTATTGATCACATGCATGTCTATGGAAGGGGATATCCGCCAAAAATATGTTCGTTTGTTCTTTGTTAATTGGTAGATTTGCAGTTCCTTACATGTTCAGTTATTTCTTTGTCAATTGTAAATTCTTCAATTGTTTATTTGAGAAATGCAATTTCCAGCTTGGTAGCCTGTATTAACCACACATATTTATTTGTTTCATGTCGTTTCGTTCATGGATATTATATTGTTTCAGTAGTAATTCGTTCTTTGTATATTTCTCAAATATTTCACTTTCATAGATAATTAAAATTATCTTTTTGTAGCTATTTTACTTATTTTTCAAAAACGCCACGCTTACAAAGTTCGCATTAACATTGTACAAATTAAGAATGTTCGCATTAACATTCTACAAATTAAGAATGAACATGTTACTCATGAGTGATTTTTTACCGGAAGAGAGTGCAATTTACGGTTTGGTCTCAAAACATGACGAAGAAAACCAGTAAGGGACATTTTCTATATATAAATGGTCATAACGTTTGAAGTAATAAAGATTATTAAAGTTAAGTTATAAAAGTAAAAATTATAAGCTGTAAAATGACATAAAGCTTAAAAAATAATGAGTTTAAAGGCCAAAAATTCTTGACATGACGGGATTTTGTTGCATGAAAAATTCACAGTAGAAAATATGACCGAAATTGTTGATTAATATTTTACATAAAAACTAATGTTTTTCAAATAATGTGTATATATTATTCAAGCACAGGCCGTACAGATTCTAAAAATATAAAGTTTGATAAATTTTGATAAAGGTACAATAAAAAAACTTGACATGACCGGATTTCGTTCTGATGACACACCACTGACATTTTTTGTCTAGATTGAGGCCTTTTACCTTTTTAAAAATGCATGTCTGTGAACAAATGTTTACTTTCTGCAAAAGTTGAGATCACGAAATTAACAAAAACATAAAAGTTTGAAATTTAGTATCCGTAAAGGGAAAAAATCTTGACAGGACGGGTTTTCGTTCAGTGTGAAAGAGGCCATATTTGTTGACCACAGGCTCAAGTATTAAACACTGAATTTTCATTTAAAAAATTTGGATTATTTCATACATGTATATTTATCCTAATACCTAATAAATCCAATAAAATGAACTTTGGTAGTGAAACCAATTTATAAGAAATTATTAGAACAATACAACAAGACATACAGGCTAAAAAACGTACTGTTTTTTTTTTAGAAATTTAAATTCCAAAAAATATCTTATCGCATTTATTTACATTATAATCTAGTATCAAATAAATTCATAAAATGAAGCATAAGAAAACTGATTTGAAAGATAATATACTCACTCATTAAAGAAACGCAACATACAAAAAATGGGAATTTTACTTCATATATTATTTTAACAATTTATCATATAAATAATTGATACAGAAATGTAAAAATTGGCACGATTATTGTTCATGACCTCTTTTACCATGAAATATAACATTTTGTCTCATATTGTCAATAAATCACGCAAAAAATGTCAGTATCTTTTGTGCCCATCATTTGCTTGTAACACAGCCCTTACTCTTCTTGGCGTTGATTCAATTAAACATTGAGTACGAACACGCGGTATCCTTTGCCACTCATACTAAAGTGCATGCTCTAATTGTTGCAGATTTTGCGGTGGTGGTTGTCGTTGGCACACACGCGATCCAGTTCATCCCACAGATGTTCAGTTGGGTTAAGATCCGGAGATCGTGATGGCCAAAGGATCACATTGACATTCTGTTGCTCTAAAAATCTACTGTTACAAGTGATGTATGTGGTCGGGCATTGTCGTGTTGAAAAATTTCTCTTTAATTAATAAATGCGACCGTATAATTTCTTCTCTAAAACCTAACAGCGTTAAGATTGCCCTGGATATGTATCAGCTGTGTGTTCCTGGCGTAAGAGATAGCGACCCACATCAAAAAACTGCCTCCGCCAAAACTGTCTCTTTCTACAACACAGTTATGCGAAAAACGTTTCTTTCGGCGCCTGTACACTTGTATGCGACCATCTCGCTTTTCAAGCTGAAAACGTGACTTATCGCTGAACCACACTCTTCTCCAGTTCTGTGAATTCCATACATGTAGTACACCATCTAACCCTTGTCCGGCGGTGTTGGCGTCTCAGTGTTGCTCCTACGTAAGTTCTTTTTGCCCGCAATCGATGATAGCGTAACCGATTGCGTACTGTCTGTGGTGATATACAGCGCAACCTCGGGACTTTTACAGCTGTTTCTGTTGCAGGAAAAGTCCTGTTCCGTAGATGGAATAATCTAATGTTACGATTCTGAGCCCGAGTTGTAACACACGGACGCCCTGGACGTAGTCGGTCTGTCGTAGTACCAAGCTGCTGGTAGCGTCTCCAAAGGCGTGAAATTGTGCTACGATGAACATTGTACGTTCTGGCAACAGCACTCTGTGATTCCCCGTCCTCGATTCGACCGACAGCGATATTCCCGGTAGCAGCGTCTAACCTTTGAATAGCGTCACCTCATCAGAATTTTATTTTACTAATGCAGTCAAGAAAAGAAATAGCGGGGTTTTAATAGTATACTGATTGTCTGAGTAAAAAAATTCCCATGATTTGCACGTGAAAGTCGGCCCTGTTTTTAGCAATTCGTAATTCATAGTGTATTCCAGATGTCGACCACAGTCGTTCACGGGTGAATGAACTTAAATGCTGTCAGCTTGACCCTTTAATTAAAGTTCAATTATGATGTTGTGTATATATATTTGACTATTCGTAAGTTATTTATCAGCAAAAAATTATTTGAAAAAATTAATCCGATGTTGCGTTTCTTTTTTTGACTGAGTATATAAATTAATTAATCTAATTACTGGTAAGTACCGTTAACGATTATTGTTTTAACAAATTACAATTAAGTTTTCCATCGATCTATTGCTGATATGACACATTGTAAAGTGTCAAATTCCCCGTCCTGTTTTCAGACCAAATAGCTGGTTTCCAAAATCAGTTTGTGACAAAAAAGGTAGAGTGAAATCTAAGAATTCGGTTGTCGAAATGAATTGTGAATGTGGTTTGGCTGATGCAGTTGATCTGGTGGGTCGTGACTGGAAAAAGGGAATAAAATCTTGTTTGGAAACAAAAACTTAAATTGGTTCAGCTATTCAAAACATAATTAACTATGACTAAGGCAATTCGTTGGTCAGTCTTTGTCTAAATTTTTGACAAGAAACACCGTCATTTGTATCGTTGCATAATCTTCTAGACTTGTATATTATTTTTTGTTTATGCGTCATGTTTGTCGATCCGATACTTAATAAGCTTACTGGTTGGTACATTCTTTAGACTTTTTATATAATATTTCGAACTACCTGTATTGTGTATTTACACGATCCCAGTGGACTTATATTATTCCATCGCCAAATTGAAAAAAATACTTTAAGCATTTAGAGTTAAACGCCACTGACGAGTCTTAAGTAGACGAAACGCGCGTCTGGCGTAAGGAATTTGTCACCTTGGTAATTTTGATTACATCTTGTTGGAATATTTGAGCAAAGCCAAGTAACAGCACGGCACGTCCGCGGATGGCGGACTGGGAAGCAACTATTTTGGGTAAATTTGGAGTGAGAAAGTTTAAGATCAATATGTTATGACTTGTTTACGTCATTTATTTATATTGACATTCAATGACTAAGGCCATTCGTTGGTCAGTCTTTGTCTAAATTATATATATATATGCCCGGCGTAATTAATTTTTCACCTTCGTAATATTGAATACATCTCGTCCTGTTAACAATGTTTGCAAACTCATTATTGATTTAAAAGCAAGCTATATGTCCTTTAACAGCTTATAATTTTTACAATAATGATTTTACTTTAATAATATTTATTTCTTAAAAAGTTATGACCATTTATATATAGAAAATATCCCGTCCTGGTTTTCTTCGTCATGTTTTGAGACCAACCCGCAAATTTCATTCTCTTCCGGTAAAAAATCACTCATGAGTAACATGTATTTGTAAAATGTTAATGCGTACATTCTCAATTTGTACAATGTTAATGCGTACTTTGTAAGTGGCGATTTGAAAAATAAGTAAAATAGCCACGAAAAGATAAAAGTAAACTAGCGATGAAAGTGAAATATTTGAGAAATATACAAAGAACGAATTAATAACTGCTGAAACAATATAATATCCATGAACGAAACTACATGAAACAAATAAATATGTGTGGTTAATACAGGCTACCAAGCTGGAAATTGCATTTCTCAAATAAACAATTGAAGAATTTACAATTGACAAAGAAATAACTGAACATGTAAGGAACTGCAAATCTACCAATTAACAAAGAACAAACGAACATATTTTTGGCGGATATCCCCTTCCATACATGTCACACTGAGGTTGCAGGTTCTAGTCTCACTACGGGCAGGGTGTACTAGACTCCAACTTTAAATGACAAGGATTGCCAGTTTTCCCACCGAAGGAAATGTGAATAGATATAGTGATAGTTATCGTCCGTTCCAAGATGGAGGATAAACGAACAATAACTCTCTTTGCACACGGAAATTTAGTTTTATATGATACATTAAGCCTGTTTACACAGCAACATAATTTTTAATGCGAGGAATACCTTAAAATTATTCAGCTATAAAAGATAATATCTTAGTAACAAATATTTTCAACGCAGATTTCGTATAGAAAATGTTCTTTTCTCGTGTTTTTCGATATAAAAATGTAAGGAGGGCTTTCTCTTTAGCTGTTATTTGGATTTAAATGCAGATTTGAATTCCTAACGACTAGAAAATTCACTTATATGTTTATATCCAAGCTGTTACCGAGTTACATCTGCTTTATTGGGATTAAGCTTTACTAGCCACTTTTCGACCAATTCGAGTTACATCTAATTATTGGGATTAAGTTTACCAGCCACTTTTCGACCAATTTGAGTTACATCTGCTTTATTGGGATTAAGTTTTACTAGCCACTCTTTCGACCAATTCGAGTTACATCTGCTTTATTGGGATTAAGTTTTACTAGCCACTCTTTCGACCAATTTCGAAATAATTTTTTTCGGAAAAACTATTAGCGACATCACGTGACTTCTGTGACGTATTTTTGTTAGCCATATTGGATTTTCCACTCAATAGAAAATCAATGGGACGATTTGAAAAAACGCCGATATCTTGTTAAATAAATAAAATATATATGTTTTGCACATTTTTCACAGTTCTACAGTCTCTTATCTTTCGAATGATATGAATTTTATCAGTTTAAATTACTTGCAAAATACTTCCCATTTTGTTTGAAAAAAGCCTTATTTTCTGCCTTCTGGTTACATTGTTTCAATTGGAAATTGTAAAATATGCTCCACTTCTGACATAAATTGCATAAATACAGTTCGTATAAACATAGTTTTGCACATATATACAAAAAAGTAGACACATTGATGTATTTAATTTTCACATTTTTAACACTTGAATTTTTGATCTTCATACTTCCCATTTCATTTGAAATTAGCTCATTTTTCAATTTTTAACATGGCGCAGTTCAGACCACGTGGTTCAGACAAGGGACAGGGTTGTGTGGCATATTCATGGTTTCATTATATCTCAGAAATTTGTAACATGTTTAATTTAGATGCATATATTTAAATAATTAAACAAAAAATACTTTAAGAATATTTGACTAATAAAATACGGACTTGAGAAAAAACTAACTGCAATTGCATTGTCTTGAATTGAAAATGTGGTAATGAACTTTGTGATAAACATTTATAAAGTATTTATGTAATAGATAATTACAAAAATATCCACATTTAGGGCACATTTTTCTCAGTCATAAAGGTAGTCAAAATTCAAGTTTTAAGGAATAAGCTGTTCAATAAACATCCTGTACAGAGAATACAAGTTTATGGCAGTACAAGCTTTATCAGGAAGAAACAGCATGGGTTAAATTTCAATACAGTAAAGTGTTCTAAATAACACATCTGTCACAAATGTTTATTAGGTAACCATAATTCATTGATAATTTTATTAAATTATGAACTATGGTAGTATTTTTTTAGTATAAAAAATAATGATATAATTATGCCACGGGTAAACAACAATAAACGAGGAACTCCATAAATGATAAAGATAAAAAATAAAAGTACATATAAAAAATGGAAAAAATTGTCAAATATTAATAATATATATGTTTAAAAAACCAAACAATAATTTTATTAATAATAACAGCAATTTGATATATTATAAAATTTTGGTGTTAATATACACAACAGTAGTTCATTGATAAACAGAGTTATCGAACCTAATTATGACAGTAAAAGTTGCATATGCTTTCGACCAATTTCGAAATAATTTTTTTGCTCAATTTTAATCAATGACCGATTGATGTATCATGAGCAAATAATCTGCATAGACCCAGCATACCGTCAACAATATCGTTTATAAAATTTAGAAGAGTAGAGAACACAGGATAGACTCTTGAGGTACACTAGCCCGATATGGTAGACATAGAGGTTTTTAATACCACTCTGTCTCTGTTGGTTAAATAACTAAAGCTGTTTTAATGTTTTCCCTTTAATTCCATACCTTTCTGATTTACCTAATAACCTTGACATCGTGTCAAACGCATAAATGACGTAGCAGAAAGTTAAACAAATCAGTTCCCGATTGTCAAGGACAAAAACAATGTCATGAATGTCATGAACGAGTTGGATAAGTTGGGGCAATGTGGTAGAAAACCAGACTGAAACTTATATAGCTTTATCCATTAGAAAGTTGATAATGGGTTTGTAAATAAGCTTTTCAAACAGTTAACTTACAGCAGACAACAATGCGACTGTGCGATAGTTAGATACTATTGATCTGTCACCATCCTTAAATATCGTTTAACTTTCGCCATTGTCCAAGATGTTCGAAATTTACCATTACTTGAGGTGTATTAAAGAATAAAGAGAGTGAGCCAACAGTCTCGTGTTTTACCTCTTTAAGAAGATGTGTCCTACAGCCTTGTTCGGATCTACAGCGTCAATGATATCTTCGTTTACAATAATGGCAGTCAATCTCGATTAGTCTATCCTAAAATATTAGTATAAGATTATTAATGCTTTACTTCAAATTTTCTATTTCCTTCAAGGAGAACTGTATAACCGGTTAATAGTTCAGTGGACTATTACCGGATAAAAGTTCTTTTATTACATTTCCTGCATTTTTCCGTTGCGGCGTCATGTTTGCGTGAAGGTTAATGGTATTTTACTGGGTTTTCCATATTTGGAGCGAAAGGCGTGACCTGTTGAAATTGCATGATCTGAATTTCATTGAAACCATTTCGCGCGGTTTTCATACAACTAACACTCAATTATACTTGACTTTATTTTGTGTAATTTTATTTTATTTTCAATATTATTCAATCATTGTACAATCACCTATAATCATTGTATGAAATTAATGTTAATTGTTCAGCCTGAAAGGGCGATTTAATTATCAATAAACATATCTTATCTTATCTTATCATACAGCTTCAACGAAATTTCATGATCGCTTTCGTATGACTTTTACATATAATATTTAGTTATCATATTGTAAAATTCAGCATTTATTGTACAGCACCTCTGGGTGTAGCGATGTTATGGGTCTTCTAACATTGTACTATTTCCCTCCGAGACCGAGTCGGGAAATAATAAGTGTTTCAAGAGAATTAAAATAGCTGTATTTCTATATGTACCTATTTGTTATTTTGCTTGTTAATGTGTTTGAATGGCATGTTGAGCTTTGGTGGTTTTTATTGTTTGTCCACAACTTTTTAATTATTCGCTTCGGTGAATATGTGTTTACTATGGTCAGTTTGTGAAAAGTTACATTTTTCTAAATCATCTCTTAGCTGGAAGTTGAGTGTTTTTACCTCCTATACAATAACAAGTCTATAGTCACTTCGAAAGTAGTGCTGAAGTAGAAAAAGTGTCTACGAATTTTTCAAGAACTAAAGCCAAGTTATTAATCAAATGCATCAATATCTTGCAAAAAAACGTCCTTTCTGGTTTGGTAGGATGGAGTTTAGACAGGAAAAACTTCTACCTTTCTCTCGTGACTGCAGGCGCCAAAATCCATTAAATGAATGTCGAATATAATATATTTTAAACAAAACTCACCATTTATTTTTTACGCCCCCCTTTCCCCACAAATCATCCAGAATACAACAACCATTCCTTGTGATGCTAAACAATACAGTTGTCTACTTCTACTTGTAGTACTTGTGTATTGAGGAAAAGATAGCTCTCGTTAAAAGTGTAAACACAATTACATTTACTTATATAGGATAGTACAGACACATGTATGTAACAATTTCCTGTTAATTACCCCGTCTTTAGTGTGTCAGTAAACATTATTAGTGTTATCTGGTAATAGGTTCGAATTTTATATAATTGTGACACGTTTGGGTAGAATTGTTTCATGTTTTTATTTGTATTGATTAGATACATCATATTGGGCATACAAACAGTAAATGCTATGAAAAAAACCTTGATACATCACAGAAAGGAAAAAAAAAGAGAAACAAACAAACAAATAAACAAACAAAACAAAACAAAACCCTGGAGTCTCCCCTCTTCGACGTCATTCTCATCGATGATACCAAACAAAAAACTGATATATTTAATGAGCCATACAATTCTGTGAATCGACAATCAGATCATTAAATGACAACTGCTATCACTCCATCGAAACACGCAAATATATAGCCAAAGTACCAATGCTCTACAAGGTAACAACCTGTCTGCAATTAATCCAAGCCTAAAATAAAACCTCATAAATCAGAGACACTCCACGGTCACATTCAACACCTCAACCTGATTATTTAAAATTTAATACAGTATCTTCCCTTAAACTATAGTTCTATGGAATGCATTGCAGCTGCAAACTCATCGGAATACTGATCCAAACACATAAAATAAGGCATTGTCGGCTTGTGCGATAGTTAGTTGTTCCAAAATAACAACACAAAACAATTGTATTAAACAACAGCAAATGGTGGATGACCAACAGGCTTCCTTAACCCTTTCATCAATGCGGCCCAAAACACTTTTTCTCCAACGCCAGAACAATACGTTAAATGTGGAGTACTGTCTAGTAACGCCCTCAGACGATTTGTCATGTGTCTAGAATCAATACTTCTTAACATAACAAGTAAAGAGACATGTTTCCCTTGTCTTCTCCTTCGTTCGTGAACCAAATCAATTTCCCACTGGCACCATTCGCTTTCTGCGAAATTGTTTGACATAACAACAACAATTTTGCGGCACTTGCTCATATATTTTTCGATATTTCCCGTCACCGGTTCACCAATATCAAAATCTCTGTGATGGATGCACACGTGAAGACCTTCTTCTTCTTCTAATTTTTTGACACAGACGTTATGAACCCACTCACGGTCCGAATCACTATAAACGATAAATGCATCATATTCGTATTCGTCCGCGCTCTCCAAACGGATATATCCGGTTTTTTTATTTTTGTAAAACCTCAATAGATAGATATAATTCCTGATATTTGTCTGACACCTATACAGAATTAATATTACAACTATTGCAAATGCACCTACAGAACCCGTGGCTATCGCTACAATCACCATGGGATCTTTTTCCTTGCAGCTTTCAACTGTCGGATTGTATTTTTCCAAATGTAATCCCATTATGTCCCCAGGAAGTTTACATTTGTAGTACTGTGGATAGCCAACTAGGGTCAGATTCGTTTTTCTGTTGGCGGACTCAATATTGACCTTTATCCAATCTCGGAACCAAAGTAAGTCACACGTGCATAAAAAGAAATTGTCGGACAGATCCAGTTTTTGCAAAGACGTCAGCATGTCTGGTGGAAACGTAGTTTTGTTGACTAAGCGGATATAGTTTGAGTGTAGATTAAGCGTCTTTATATTAGGTTTCCGTCCAAATACCCTGTCGCTTTGTTGCCATCCTTGAAGATAGTTTTCAGCTAGGTCTAAAATTTCTAGATGTTTCATTTGCGAAAATACATCGCGAGGTAAAGCTCTCATTGACGCCCTTCTTAAAATCAATATTTGCAGCATATGAAGAGGTCGAAAAATTTCTTGAAATGTCGAATACTGATTGACAGTTGGTAACACGTTGTCGGACATATCTAGTACTCTTAATTTAGGACAATATTTAAATAAAGTCAACGGGTTATATGTGACATGAAAGCCTTTATTAAATGGGAAATGGTTCTCTTTGAAATAAAGTACCTCCATGGACGACACATTGAAAGCGCCATCTTCAATCACCTGTAATCTTGCGTTGTACGATATGTTTAATTGTTGGAGGTTTCGCAGTTCTGAAAATGTGTTAGTTTTCAACGTTCTAAAGTTGTTGGCATTCAAACAAAGCTGTTGTAGCTCCCCGAGGCATCTGAAGGAAGATTGGTCCATGTCAGCTATTGAGTTGTCCCCCAGAGACAAAGTTCGAAGATTTGGTACTAGTGATTGATTGTTTTCCCCGCACCATGTTGGAATATCACGGATAAAATTTCTACTTAACCTCAGGGACTGCACATCTATCAAACCTTCCACGTCGACGGTTTTAATCACATTTTGTGACAAATCTAAAAAACGAAGTTGTTTTAATGACGAGAAAACTTTTCCGTCCAAGCTCTGGATATTATTCCTGATTAACGATAGGTTAAATGTTGTCTGTGAACTGTCACTGAAGGCTGTAAACATATCCCTTGGGATTTGCTTCCAGGCATTCCCAGAAAACTGAACAAAAGTTAGAGTTTTGGGGAGACTGTATAACGATTTCTGTAACATGCTTATATTCAGACTCGGCTCTTTAGAAACTTCAACAGAAACGAGATACCGCAAGTCTTTGAAAGCATCCTCGCTGATATGCCGAATTAAATTATCGGTTAAGTTCAGTAGAGTTATCCGATTATATGTAAGATTTTTGAAGAAGTCTCTGTCAATGTAACTGAAATTGTTTTGCACAAACTTGACTTTTGTTATGTAATCCGGAAGCCTCGGAATGTAAATTAAACGTCGCGAATTACAGGACGCCATTCCGGTCGTTTTGTTGCAGCGGCAGAAGCTTTTGCATTTTATTATATCGGATGTATTGCTGGCCGACACAAGCGTGCCAATTACCACAGCAAGCAGTAGTCTCCTTTCCATTGCTTTTCACCTGAAATAATAAAAATGTGTATATCTAAGTACTGCGACAACCATTGCCCAAAATTGAATGTTTACTTGTAAATATTGAAGTTAACATTGTATCCTGGTACAATAAATGCCACCACTGAACGAAATGATAATGTACTTCAATGGAGAACATATTAGAGCTTATCAAAGACCATTCGATAGAACTCGATAGTCAAAATTTATTCATAATCTACAATTATGACCCCTATAGATTGCGTCGATTATTGATAAAATGCGACTAATTTCGTCCTTAAAAGTTTGATGCATGATCTTCTTATATAGTATTGCGATGTATTACTAAATAATTCTACTTACGAATCGTAATAATAGATACCACTATGGTATGACTAACCACAATCTGAGATTATGGATCGTTATGTTACTTTCGCGTGCCATACATTTCAATTACATTACTATCTAAATGCGACGATTTGTACCAGAAATTTAGTCGGGGGTTCTATAGTATGTTATGTTCTGACTTATTTACCAGACATTTAGTCGGGTCTAGTATGTTATGTTCTGACTAATGTACCAGACATTTAGTCGGGCCTAGTATGTTATGTTCTGACTTATTTACCAGACATTTAGTCGGGTCTAGTATGTTATGTTCTGACTAATGTACCAGACATTTAGTCGGGTCTAGTATGTTATGTTCTGACTTATTTACCAGACATTTAGTCGGGTCTAGTATGTTATGTTCTGACTAATGTACCAGACATTTAGTCGGGTCTAGTATGTTATGTTCTGACTTATTTACCAGACATTTAGTCGGGTCTAGTATGTTATGTTCTGACTTATTTACCAGACATTTAGTCGGGTCTAGTATGTTATGTTCTGACTTATTTACCAGACATTTAGTCGGGCCTAGTATTTTATGTTCTATATTAGTAGCAAAATGTATACTTTCTTCCGTAAGTTATGTAATGATTTAGGTGCTAAAAAATAGTAAAATTATGGTCAGATCTTACCGGATAAAATTTTGGTTACTTTGTTTGTACAGAAATCGAAGAAATGCCGAAGGGGCTAGCAATCTCGTTGTCCAAAAACACTAATACAAAATCATAACAACTAACACAAAACATGATACTCAAACAAAACTCGGAAGAGGCAGCAGTTCCTGTCTGTAAAAACTTGGTGATTTTTGCATTACTGCAAAGCAAACAGTACAAAATTGGTCATCTCCAAATCACATGTAAATGTTGATAAATATTAGAAATTTTTGGAAATAACAGCCCCTTTGCGCAACATTGTCTTATGCTCTTTTCGATAAACTTTTCTACATACATTACAAATAGTTTTATATATGGCTAAAAATTCCTTACCCTTTTCGACCGAACGTTGCAGCAAACCTTCTGAGGTTGGTAGTACCAGCGGACCTTTTTCTGTAGGCAGTTCTAACGGTCCATTTTGGTTGGCAGTACCAGCAGTCCTTTTGTAAGCAGCATCGGCAAAACTTTTCGGGTAGGCCGTATCAGAAGACCATTTCGGTAGGCAGTATAGCAGAAATTTGTAGCAGGCAGTATAATCAATTTTTGGTAGTCCCTATCAGCAGATGTATTATCACATCGGTAGGCAGCGAGGAATGCAAATACTGATAAAAATTAGGAGAATCCAGTTACGAGTGAAAATTTTGACCTCCGAGGATTTTTAGAAAAATTGCTGGGAATTCCCCGTTCTTTGTATATATTATTATTTCATTTTTCTGTTGTGATCATTTAAATTATTTTGTTTCTGAATCAATAATGTTGTTTAAACCTTATTTTAATCAATTCACTGATTGTGTATGACAAAATGTATATTACATAATATTCTATCACATACGGTAGCCATTTTTAAAAATTCAATAATTTTAGACTAGTAGGTCAGGTAAAATTAGAAACCCCCAGTTTGAAACCTTTTCAGAATATGTATTTTAGGTTTTATACAGGGTCACAGTCACGATTTCATAAAAGAGAATTGATCTTTATTCGTGAATCATCGCAGACAATTCATATTCTCGGGTATATTTATACAGGTATGTGTGTCCCTGGGGTTTACAGCTACTTGGACAATTAAAAAGCCTACCATTCAAACTACTTATTGTATGTTAAAATACAATTTCTGTTCACAAATAGATTATGGTGCATTAAACCCGTTTCGTCTGGCACTGATTCACATGATTTTTATTATTTCGTCTCATACCACACCCCTATAAAGGGCGAACTGGAACTTAACTAGATATTTATAAATTAGCAAACGTGTGTGACATGAATTTATGACAACTCAAACAGCATATTCTCCCTATCGAACAAAGAATGAGCCATGTTCTTTTGTCATATTGTACCCGATATTTTATATAATCATTTATTAATATCATCTGATATCAGGTTACCTTGACAAAAAACTTTAGAATTTGTTTTTACTACTCCTTTATGACATTTTGCGTAAAATAAAATATAGTCAAAGTCAATATTTTGTGCACAGAATCCTTCCCAACATTACGTGTACACGTACTGCCAAGTATCATTAATTATCAAACGTTACACGAACCAAAGAATTGTTCAGATATGTGTTAATTCTATAGTTGATTAAAGCGTCACGTGTTTTAAAAAATCCACAAACAATCTATGTAACACTGAACGGTTCATCTGGATATATGTCATCCTCACAAGTCAGGGTTTCTGTGTCCACATGTGTTCACGAATGTGGACACATAAACCCTGACTTGTGAGGATGGATATATATGTATCACTATATTTATTGAGCTGCTTCCGGTGATCACGAAGATTAAGACGGGGGCCATCTAAACTTTTGTTTGCGAACAACTGAGTTCAAAATACTATCTTTTCTTTTGGAACACCGTCTGCGGTATTTCTACGGACCCTCTTTTAACATCCTTTCTAAGTCACTTGCTTTGGTGCCATTTTTGTACCAGTAAAGTTACGTGATTTTGTACCAACCTCAAAGCTACTAATTTTTTTATTGCTTCTCCCCAACATGTATTCTACTTCCGATCTTGAACTTAATAATAAACCATTTCATCAAGACAACAGTTAATTTCATCTCTAGGATGAAGTTCTTATGTCAGCTACGATGAGACAATGAAATGTATCAGGAAATTATAAATCAACCAGTCTCCGAATATATGCAGTCTCAAAGCAGAATTGCCTCTGTATTTTTTTGTCTTTGATATACGAAAGTGTGATTTTTAGGCAGTTTAAATCATTTTTATATCTGTGTAACAGAGGTTACTCGCTGCACTTGTTTTATATTGTTGTAAAAGAAAATGTTGTCATTTTTTTATTATAAGTCATACATGTACGTATGTATGTCCTATTGTTTTTAGCCACCATATTGTCGTCTGTGTACGTTTCATGCGTCGTTTCAAGCAGTACAATGTTTTGAACAAAGGAAAAGGGAAACGTGTATGCAAACACCAATACCAATAGTAATATTTATACCAGGCCATTAGGTCGAATTTTACTGCCGTTATAATCCGAAGTTAGTTCTGTGGTTTGTCGGATTAACCTCGCAAAAAAGAATAAATAAATAAATAAAACGCGAGGGTACGATTATTCGTTCTAACTAGTCCATGTATGTCATTTCAGACTTTATTTTTAATATTGTTATAACGCCTACAGCATAATGTTGAAGGACCAGATATTGACCGTTTATTTTGTTCCAGCTTTCGACACACAAGATAAACAGTCGGTATAGGGTCCTTCAGAAGTCCGTAATTCTGATAATGTCATACATATACTCGTTATCATTGCATTTATTTAATTGAACAAATTCTACATTTCTTGTAGAAAATAAGTTCAAACGTTTACTTTCAATATATGCACATGCATTTGTTTTGTGGCAGATGAAATTCAAAATTTTTTTTGATCAGGTTGTATTTAACTGCACTAGATATGTTCAGCCTGTTGCTAATACAGCCCAGCTGAATCTCATTAAGGGTACCTAAAAACACAGACTGCAAATTATTCAATAAAAGGATTGTTACATAAACTAATATGAAATAATAATAAAAATTAAAAAATTAAGGTCCTTAAATGAACCCTAAGGAACACCTAATGAAAGATATTTAAAACCAGAATTACAGACCAGTAGTTAAGAAAAGAAGCGCACATTGTGCCATATGCGGTGTCTTGTTTAACAAAAGACGCATCTTATTTCTTTCCTATTGTCCAAGGCATCAAACATGGTTTGACACACTTGTAAGCTTGTTTATGGCTGAATCGCTTCTAATAAAACCAACTTAACTAACGGTGTTATATTGTTCTGTAGTAAATATAACCAGGTTTTCAATCATTTTAAATTCATTTCAGTAGAAGACTATTAAACGGAAACTGTTGTTATATTTTTAGTGACCTTGACCCGATTGGCCCCAAATCCAATTCCATGCTAGGTCTTCATGTAAGCTTGCTATATTCAAAGTTTCAGCAAGCTCGGTTTATCGAACTAAAGTTATTGACCGGAAACTGTTGTTCTATTTTTTTTTCAAGTGGCCTCGACTCGACTGGCCCCAAAGCAAATCCCAATCTATGTCTTCATGCAAGCTTGCTGTATCCAAAGTTTCAATAAGATTGGTTTATCCAAACTTAAGTTATTGTCTGGAAACCCTGTTTGACGCTGCTCGCCATACCCCAATCTAATGACCAGAATTTTTGTTGAAAACCTGCAGTCGATTTTACAAATAGTCGCAAGTGTAAACTCCACCGTAAGTACTGGTACCATACTGGGAGGGTTCCCAGTGCTCGACCCACAGAGCAACCCAGCGCGTCCCCGGGTGGCGGATAGGGGAGACCCTCTCGTTGGGGTTGTCAGTCATAATACGGAAAGCCTGACCGCGGACCATAGTGGGTAACGTGTTTGGAGAATGCCACGCTCTTTGCACGATAAAGACCCCTTTTGTAGATTTCGAAAAAGAGTAGACTCATTGTAACCGCTACAAAAGGCTAAATTTTCCGCCCCAACCAAACTCCATACTATTCTAGTGGCAGTCGAAATTGTATTCCCCGTGACCCATCCCACCCCCATTTTCCGTTGATTTATTGTTTGTTAACTTGTTCCCGTCCAGAATATAGCTGAAATACTGCTCGCTGGACGTAAAGCAGACATCCAATCAATATTTGGAAGATCAAATGAAATTTCATTGTGACGTCATCACTTTCTATACATTTTACTCATGACTGTGTGAAAAGCACTGCAGGTTAACTAACATTGTTCAAGTCCATCCAAAGGTCATTGTGACATTTGGTTTTCATTAGCGCATTGGTTTCATAGAAGATTGAAATGAAAATAGTTTTAAAACGCGGATGACGGGAAAGTGACAATAGCTTAAATGACCCTTTGGGCGAGGTAAGGCCAACTGGAGGCCCTCTCGAGCATGTATCGCTCACCCCTTTTTAAGAGTCAAGACTTTTCTTACAAATTTTGATATTAAATACTTAAGTTTGCCTTATTCCACTGTGGCAGGCATCTTGGATCGTCACAAAAAACTAAAACTTTGTAGAGTACCATCATAGGTACATTTATGCAATATTTCAAATCAATCGGCTATGCTGTTTATTAAGAGAAATTATAATTTTGAAATTCAGCCAATCAGAATGCATTAGTGGCACTGGAAGCCAGGATAAATTTGCTAAAAAAACGCAAAATCATTATTTGGCTTCTTTGTGTGAAACAAGTTCTGATAAAAGGTTGTATGTTTTTCCTATAGGGTCCTATGTTATACTATCATGTGCTGCAATGGTGGCCATCTTGGATTTTGGTTTGGCACAGAAAATTCAATCTTTGTAGAGAACCATCTAATAAGGAACATTTCTGCAATATTTCAAAACAATCTGCTTAGAGGTTTATGAAAAGATACTTGAAACTCAGCCAATTAGAACACATTAATGGTCCTGGCAGCCATGTTTCATATTTGATAAGCACCAAAAACTCAAACTTTGTTATTAGTACCACCCAATAAAAATTTCTGCCAAGATTGGTTCCAATTGACCAAGTAGTTTTGGAGAAGATTGAAATGTGAAAAGTACAAGACTAACGACGACAGACGCCAAGTGATGAGAATAGCTCACACTTACCCTTTGGGTCCGTTGAGGTAAAAAGTAAGGAATACAGGTTTGATGGACCCACAGTGCAAACCTGTTAGTCCCCCAGGGGATTCTGGTAATGAACCAATAATCTAGTTGGAGTTTCGTCTTGTAGACCACTTACAATCACTTTTCCTCTACGTTTGTATTGTAATAAAACTGGCACATAAATTATATGGGTTTAGTAACAACTCAACTCATTTAGTCTTGTTCATTTACTTTTTTTTATACATTCATGATTTACAGAATACATACAGCTCAAGATTTATAAGAAAAACAAATTATACATCTCCTACCTGTTTTGTAACAACACTGAGAACATAACAAATGTGCTGTCACCTTGATGTCACATGGGCAGTACAAATAATTAACTTGATATCACTTCCCCCACCCAATGAAGACAAAATTTTCTTACAAAATATTTTACACACAACCTTGTACAAAATTTAAACATGACTAGAATAAATGTGATAAGGATCCACAGAGCTGGAATTAAATGGAAGTAATGAAATGGATGACAAGTCTTCCTCCTAAAAGTTACTTAGAGGTCATCATCGTTACAAACTCTGAAAAAAAAAAAAAACCATTCAGTTAACAATGCTTCTAGTATCAAATCCAGCACATTTTTGTTGTTTGTTAAATCAAGTGTTCAGCATTGTGTGCAGCCCTACAGAATTTTGCCAGTGAAAAGATCTGATCATGTAACTGTGTACCGAGTTTCATGAAGATGTCCAACGCAAAGGTAAACCCAAGTTGGAGTGAGCTAAGGAACGAACAGACTGCAATGTCTATCAACATAAAAATTAAAGGCTCTTTTGACTTCACAAACAGAAATTCAGTTGGAAGAAAAAAAATATTTTCCCTTTCAACCCTTATATACATGTACAATACATTAACTTGACAACAAATTAACTAGAAAAATGAAGAGAAGAAACTGAAACTGAACATCAGTCCAATGTTTTAAATACATCACAAATGTGCAGCATACTTCAGTCAATTGGGCTACCTACTTGCAATCTTTGATATCCCTAGTAAAACAACAGTTACCCTATACTTGTTAGTCGCCTTGCAATATGATTTGACCTTTGCTTAAATACTAACTAGCCCTGAAAGCTCATCCTTTATCTGTAAATCTTCAAATATGCAAAAAGGGACCAAATCCTTAAGATCAAATTAGTTGATCTCGTCAAAAATGTAATTTGTTTACTTTTAGATAATAATTTTCCCAAGTGTGAACTGGAATATCAATATCATAATCTTTTCCAATTTAGAAGGGCATGGCCCATTTAAAAAAAAAACAAAAAAAAACCAAACTTAAAATTACTGGCAATATTTACCTTCGTAATTAACTTGTCCGTCGCCATCTATATCAGCTTCACGGATCATTTCATCCACTTCTTCATCAGTTAATTTTTCACCCAAATTTGTCATTACATGTCTTAATTCAGCTGCACTAATGAACCCATTGCCGTCCTTGTCAAAGACACGGAATGCTTCTCTGATTTCTTCTTCACTATCTGTGTCTTTCATTTTTCTAGCCATCATAGTTAAAAATTCAGGAAAGTCTATTGTTCCATTACCTGAAACAAAAATACACTTATGTAACAACAACATAGTATGAATTAAATAATTTTGGGGCCTTCTTTGCCAAGATGCTTCATAGACCATAATCCTTAATTTTAATTTAACAGGGTTTTGATTAAACATTTTAATTGAAATATTGCTAAACAATGGACTTAATTCATTTCATCTTGGGGCTGTTCTATTAGAATGAATCTGGCATCCTAAAAACAAATTTTAATTTTAGGTTACTAACCCGAGGCAATAGTTGATTTTACATGTACAAGTATTTGGAACAACAATTTTTTTTAACTATTCAACTACAACAAAAATTTTAAATAGAATTGAATGCTGACCCATGTTTAACTGGAATGCACATTCTAAAAATCTTTGAATTAGACATGCCCGAGACGACCATCCAAGTATGTAAAAATATGCAAGTGCAAAAAAGCCAATTTAAAAAATTCCATGGAAGCATTCACCTTAAATTAAAAAGAAAAACACAATTGAATGTTAACTTCGGATAATGCTAGAGACTCTGTAGATACCCAAAGCATTATGGGAGCAAATTAATGCAATAGAAATGCAAGATTATCTCGTTCATGTTTATCCATTTGTCCAAGATGTTTTCAGTAGTAACTCAATCAATGAATTAGTTACTAGGATTCATTGCAGCAGAAGGAAAATCTTACATCACATGATATTTATTCAAAACAAGTGTGGACTGTGAGCACGCACACAAAGCGATACCCCCTGCTTCGTATTCAAGTCCAATTATCTCCCCTTAAGGATATCCGAGGTCAATAAAAATCTGTCATGTACATCTACATATAATGTACTTCCTCTATGCCAAGTTTCATTAAATTTCATCAAGCGGTTTAGGAGGAGTTGCGCTTACGAGGTCTCCCAATGAATACTATATTTAAAAAGTCTTAGTCTAATTATCTCCCCTAAAAAATATCCAACAGATACGAAAATTCTTCATGCATATCTACATATGATGTAGAATTTCATCAAAATCTGTGAATCGGTTTAGTAGGAGTTGCGCTTACGAGGTCTCCCGCTGAATACTACAGGGCTCACCACACTGGGCGAAGTGGGCCACAAAGTCACCCTACTAGGACCTGAAGTCGCCTCAAAAGCGAAGTCGAACTGTCATTTCCCTTAAGTCGCCCGATGGTTCGCATAAGATACTTGTAAATCTGGTCCAAATACTTCACCCTGACTACCAATTTATCAGTAAATGTGTAATTCCAATAAATAACGGCAAACAATATGCGTATTTAACATATTTTCAAACGATTTACGTCTTTCAAATGTATTACGCAACATTTGTTTATTTACCGGATGTGACTAATTACCGGAAGTGAACAACGAAGAAAAGTAATGTACAACGGCCCATAATGAAAAATCGTAATATTTTTGATAAACAAACACTTTTAATTGGTTTCAAACTTCAGTTCTTTCAAAGAGTATGTACTTTAACAATTTTCTTTGATAAATATTTGAGCTTCACTTGAAAGAATAAAGATGTATAGTAATTATTGACATCACAAGTTCTGTAGATGGGTGTCCCATGAAGCAATTTGGATCAGTACAACTTTGATTAATGATAAAGGTTATGTGCTGTTTGATATTGCATACCATGAATAATAATGAAAAAGAAAGAAAAAAACTGAATCTAAGTGTGTTATGGTTTTAAAACACAAGAGAAATAATCCTGGAAATTGATGTAAATAATGAAAAATGTATGTAACTACTGCGAAATTACTTATTTGTATGGTCCCCCTGACTTCTCCCTAGTGTCTCCTGAAGTCTCCCTATCAGGGCCTGACTTCTCCCTACTTTTTTAGAGTGTGGTGACCCCTGATACTATATTTTTTAAATCCAAGTCCAATTATCTCCCCTGAATGATATCCTACAGCTATGAAAATTCTTCATGCAGATCTACATAGGATGTACTTCCTCCATGTAAAGTTTCATAAAAATCTGTGAAGCAGTGTAGGAGAAGCGCTTACAAGGGATGTGGACAGACGGACAGACTGATTCCTATATAGCCCCCCCCCCCCCCCCCCAAACAAGTTTGCGGGGGTATAATGAAAGCAAAATGTCGGAAAGTTTGGGAAGTGATGACAATGAGCTTAAAAACGGACTAAAAATATCTTGAGATGCGATTTATATATAGTTGAACCACACAAACATGTTTATAGCATCCCCAGATTGAGAAATTTGCAGACTTGAAACCATGTCACAAAATCTGCTGTCGTGTCTATGGATATCTATCTGACTTTACACGCACCAATATATCTATCTGACTTTACACGCACCAATCTAAAAAACCATTAGACAGCATAGGATTCTTGGACTAGTCATTTCTAAGAAGAAGCAATGTTGTGACCTTTAGATTGCAGTTTATTACTTCCTTAAAGAAGACACGAGACAAAAAAAAGAAAACGGTACCATCAGCATCAACTTCATTAATCATGTCTTGCAGTTCTGCTTCAGTTGGATTTTGTCCTAGTGACCTCATAACTGTTCCAAGTTCCTTTGTTGTGATGGTTCCATCACCATCTTTATCAAATAAGCTGAAAGCCTCTTTGAATTCTGAAAATATCAAAATAGATATAAACCTATTGATGCTACTGGAAAAAATCTTGATAATAACAGAGCAGCAAAGTGCATTCTACTATTTTAAGAGGTGGTTAATATATTTATACACCATTCAGTTTTAATTTTTTTACATGTTTTTTCCTTTCATGACTTAATTCTCAACATTATTTTTCAGCAACTGCAGAACTTTTTTTTTACAAACTGTTCAAACGAAGAAATGTTGATGTCCAATGGTCTCTGAAGCTGCAATTTGTTCTGCTCTGAAGCAGTTAATGATTTATCCCACAGAATCTTTTTTTTCTTCTCAACACTACCTTTCCTTAGTGCTGCCATTTTGTCGTTCTGTGGCCTAGCCAGATGCTTGAAGCTTCAAGGTTGTGACAGTTTTGTTCCGTCAATAAGGATATCAATCAGAAGTGGCAATTCATTGTTTAAATGTTTTTTGAAGAATTTTTAATTTCTTCCATCAATTTTTTTTCTCTATGCAATTAAAAAACCTTGTATCATCTATATTTGTGATACAAGATGTACTTTTGTCGGAACTACTTCTTGACATCACAATGAATGATATAAGCAATGATTCGTTGAATGAAATATGACGTCATAATGCGTGCGACGTTATATGGCTATATTTTATATACAACTGCTTCGTTGAATGTTAAATTTTAAATTGTAAACATTCACTTTTATTCTGCCCTTTTTATACTTCGTAATATTAGATAAACTTGTTGCATACATTTAAGTGCAAGTACAACTACATGTATCACGTCTCGACTGTTGCATACATTCCGCATCACAACTAGACGCTGCGCTTCTCGTAGTGATACGAATGTACACAACTGTCTCGACGTGATACAAGTAGTTGTACCTACACATAATGTATGTAATGTGTATATACCCATTCCTATAATTTTTTGTAGTTAGATACATTATAGTTCTGCCACGTCAACTTTAGTTATTATAATGTTACTACTTATTGTTGCTGTTCATTTGCCCCAGTCTTTCGAATGAAGTCCATAATTTGTCAATTTACCTGCAATTTGTTCTTCTGTAAGTTGATCAGCCTGAAAATATAAAAGAATTGCTTATTTGCAATTACAAATGTACTTCTTCCTGGTTTTACATGTGTATATTCAATTTGAAAAAGTTTATTGAATTTGTCCATTTTTATTCTATGGTTTCCAGATATATTTGTTGTCAACTTTAATGCAAGTTCATAAAGAAGTCGTATGTAAAAAAATCAGTAAAAGGGAAGCAACTCAAATGAACTTCCTGTACTTTGTACAGGTAAATTGAGAATCAATGCTTACGAGAGGTCAAGATTGCTGTCAATATGCAATTTAATCAAATACAATAAAATTTTGCCCATTGTACTTTAAAATGTAGCAAGTACTAGTCATGACGGTAAAATCGCAAGACAATCAGAAAAAAATGTCTCTTTAAAGCTGAACAAGGAGAAGGACCCTAAAAAAGTGGGTTTTGTAATAAAATTTATATAGACAAACACAAGTGACATTCTTGCAAGATGTCGAGAAATTGGGTGTCAAAATGTGAACAATCAGCAAAATTGTGAGCATTGCTTCCATAATTATAATTTTATTATTTCATATAAGGAGTCAGTCATACATCTCACAAATAGTCCTTGACATTTAATATGGATATTTTACAATGCAAGGAAGTTGGCCATTTATCTTTCTAAAAAAAAATTGTGGTGTTTGGTCTTCTTACACGACTTATTATGGTACTTGACAGTTGTTTCCTCAAAATATTCAGCATTTTGAAATGATGCCTTTTATGTTTCTAAAGGGATCCAATATTGTTTACACACGTTTATCTGCTTTTTTGACGTACAATTGTATTCTGACAGACTTCTCCAGCATCATATTAAACAACAAAGCCTGAAAGGTTTCAAATACACAAAATATTAAGAAAATAATTGTTGATTTCAAAATGTAATTTTTGGGATCTACAGAAGGCGCACAAACTCGATCATATGCAGTTTATTTGTTCGGCAAAGAAGCTCCACCAAACACACAGACTTAAACAATCGTCTATGTATTTATAGGTGGTGGGTATCCTAAAGTAAAACAAGTTCCCATGCAAAGCAATCCTGGCCACAGTCCTATTGTTCATTTGACAAATAACACGCTTCCAAGCAAGGATACAAGAAAATTTCAGATACGGTACTAAATCACACGATTTCATTTTCACTGAGGTAGGATACATTAGTGGTTAAAGGCAATTAATAGCCAAATTATCAAATCCAGTCTTTTTAACATAGTTACGATAAATTTTTGCACGTCTTCTAGAATATGCCCCCCCCCCCCCTTTCCCATTTTTCAACCAAAAGAGGAGAGCACTTGACATTTTTGCACATGGATAACTCTCTCCCATTTCATAGTCACAGGATTTTAAGACTAGAATATTGATTTGTCTTAATACGTCGTTTTCAAGATATAATTGCTCTCGTTAAAGGAGGTGGAAATTGTAATACTGATCACGTGACGTCATAAAAAATTTAGGGCACTTTTAGTTTAAAACGGTGACACTTGACACGGAATGGGACGGCATAAGAAAGACGATTTAAAACGAAACCTGTGCTGTGTTGTGCGGGGGTGCAACGCCAACACTTAACATAAAATTTATGGAAAGGAGTCAAGTTTTATTCCGTTTTATGACGTTCACATGATGTTAAAGACGGTACGTTGAGGAAAGTGCCCTAAATAAAATCACGTGATACCATTACTCACGTGATATGATACGTCTAACTACCTATCGTGAAAACGACGTATAGAGGGCACATCATCAAATCCCCAAATCTGCAAATTTTTGCAGTATTTGGATTAAATTATTATAATTCCTCAAACAAGTTTCTGTATTTTTTTTTAAACTTTGGGCTATTGTTGGGAGTACAGTTCACGACATGGTATTTTTTTAGCTTCGAAAGGTCTATGTTCCCTGCATGTATTGTATCAATATAGAACATTAATATTCGTCATTAATAAGATGGGGGCATCTGCAATCAATTGCGCCGGTTGAAAATGAAAATTTTAAGAAAGAATATAATGCCGACATGCAGTTTCATTTTCTGGTTGTTATTAATTTTCGAACAAATGATATTTTTTTCGTTTTACTATATACAACAAAATTGGCGGTATTCATCCCAAATAGTTGAGCGCTTCATCATCGTATATTTAAACGTATATTTAAAAACGTAAAATTATCTGGCCACGAAAAAAACACTAAAAAATACATCATGGACGTAAAACTACAATGAACAATCTCTATTCTGACAAAATATTCCGAGGTGATGCTCAGTAAATACCACTTACCATGATGGATTATGATTTTGGCAGACGAATCTTGTTACGATGCTGGATTCTTCTCAAGTCCCTTTCAACTAATTTCTATAATTAGCGACAATATTCGCATTCAAAAATCCTTACACTGAAAATGACTAAAAAATCAAAACACGAAGCTTAATTTTGGCTTTGATTTCTTTTAAGGAACACAGTTATTCTCTTTTCAAATAGGGACTATTTTCGCAGCTGCTTTGTGGATTTGTGTTGAATCCCTCATCGATTTATCGCCTCAATTATTATGGCACATTTGTAACGAAAGCTCTGATTGGTTGTTGGATACCTGCATTGCGACACTTGCACTGCGGCAGACGAATTTTGAAAAAATAAAGAAAAGCTTTGTCCGAGTTGGGGATCATTTAGGGTGTAAAAGTAAAAATTAAATAAAATTTTCAAATATAAATAGCATTTTCGAAATCTACAAAAAATTCGCCACAATTAACTCTTGTTTTTTGCTGCCTTGATAGGTATATTTCTAATTAAGTGATTGCAAGAATACAGGTATTTGTATGCCTATACAGCACATCTCGACAGATAAAAACGGGAGGGAATGCATTCCTTCAAACAGACGGAGATTTGATCAAGGCCTTTCCTTCACATTGGGGGTATAAAACTAACCTGTCATGTCACTCCGTGTACTGTCTTAAGTCAGTACTGTCATGACATATTCCCGGTTCGTCGGGCCATCATACCACTGATCATACAGGTTATGAAGCATTGCAATATTAAAGTTATAATAAAATAACAATAAATTCACATTCCAAACACTATCAATCTGATTAAAATTAAATCTTTTACTAGCTCCCCCTTTTTGTTATTGTCGCTGTGAACGACAATAAAAGGGGGGGGGGGGGGGGGCTAGTGAGATTTGCGTGATGCCTGTGATGATTCAACAACATATTGCACTTCACCAGTTAACATATCTCGGAAATTTCTGAAAAGCAGCGAGGCAGTTATTTATAAGCGCTTTAAAACTTGAAATGCACAATATTTTGCGAGTTTTTTTTAATGGTTTTAGTAGATTTATTTTGGATATTTACAAATATAGAAATTCATTAATTAAAATGGGGAACAATTGACAAAAAATTTGTTTAGTTTAACATATACATAAATTCAATAATTACAATTTCAGTACCATGAATTATAAAATATCTAGACAAGATCTGATAACAAGCACTTAGCTTTTGTAAAAAAACATTTCCTGAAATATAATTCACAATAGTGTTAGGGACCGACCATTTAACTTGCAAAGGGGGCCTTGGTTTTTTCCTAAAAAAATATTTTGAAAATGATTTTTGATGAAAAAAATATTTTGGAAGCAGAGGGTAAGAAAAAAAAACATTCTGAAGAAGGATTTCTGCTATATAAAATAATGCTAATAATGAAAAAAAATATTCTGTCGCGACGCCTTAAAAAAAAAAAAAAAATTTCCGTGCGGAAAAAATTTTTTCTAACCAAAACAAACAAGTGTGGACACAGAAAAACGTCTCGCCTGCATTCCGCATCAGTAACGAAAATAAATTTCGTCATAAGCACTACGTGAATAGCATTAAATATCAGCAGCGGCCTGTATACCAAATATTGTCACCATACCATGCATAGTTACAGAGGAACTGTCCAAATACAAAAACTTTAACGTAGTCACTGGACCGTGAAATTGAGGTCAAGGTCAGGTGACACCTACCAGACAGTCCTGTACTAGTCATCAGCAACCTATATACCAAATATTGTCATCCTACCATGCGTGGTTATAGAGGAACTGTCGTAACCCAAAAACGTTAACGTAGTCGCTGGACCGTGAAATTGAGGTCAAGGACAGGTGACACCTACCAGACAGTCATGTACTAGTCATCAGCAACCTATACACCAAATATTGTCATCCTACCATGCATAGTTACAGAGGAACTGCCGTAACACAAAAACTTCAACGTAGTCGCTGGACCGTGAAATTGAGGTCAAGGTCAGGTGACTGACTGGCAAGTACTCATCATAAGCTACCTCTGTACCAAATTTGATGGACCTAGGGCTTGGGCTTAAAAATATATGAAGCAAGATGTCAAGTATTTACGCCGCCGCCGCCGCCGGATTCCCATACATATGTCTCGCCTCCAGCGACCAAGGCCCCCCTTTCAAGTTAATGGTCTGTCCCTTACATAAAAATTTCTACTTACTCTTAACATTTCAAATTAAATCATTGATATCTAGTCGAATGAAAAAAAATACAGTCCATTCCTTAGAGATTGGTGAATAGACAGTTTATCACAGTTAATACTCCCGGTCATGTACTGTGTATGAACCACCGTCGAGCTGCCAACGCTACTCTGAATCATCTTCTATGTTCTTAAGTAGTTAATTACGTGGAATTGTTCGACATTTCTGTTGCACTACTTGGCGGAGCTGATTGAGGGTGTGAGGCGGAGGTAGACGCTGGCGCACACGTTTATCCAGCTGGTACCACAAGTGTTCAATCGGATTCAAATCTGGTGATTTGGAAGGTCATAGTAGCACATTAGTTGTTCTGCTCAAGATAGACCCTTGTTAAGCATGCACCGCTTTGTCGATCAATTACGCGCATTAGGAGAGGTTGAATAATTTGGCCTCTGTACCTTTGAACCGTTCAAGAGATCGCGGCCCACATCATGACGCTATATCTCTATACCGAAGCTCCACTTCCTTGACAAAGGAGGAGAAACGTTCACTCCCGAGACTGTATACTAATACACGGATTCTCTCATCGCGTTTCTGTAGCAGAAAACGGGACTCGTCGCTGAACAAGATTCCACGCTTACTGATCTTACTGTGCGGAATGTTCAGCCATTCAATCTGTTGACCAACGGACTCTTTCTTAATTGTCTATATCACGGTGTAAAAACTGCTTCAAAATATACGGATTTCAGGGTCTAATGCCATATTGTCGAAGTGGTTGCGGACTATTTGCGCGCTTATTATTCTCATTCCAGGTATTCCGACTGCAGTGGCTATTGCAGCACTTAGTTTAAACGTAACTATTTATTGTCAAACATATACAAAAGGATTGGGTACAAGTTATAACAACTTACAGGGCCTTTTCCATACAATAATAATACACACAATGATAATCAAGATGACAGCAATTACTATTAAGTACACACATTGCAGCACTGAACGGTTCGATTCCGTAGAAGAAAGACCCGGATGTAGCGATCAAGACCAGGGTACCGTTTCATAAAGCGATCGATAATTAACGTCCTCGTTATCCCATGCAATTTAAATGGAATAACGTGCACGTTACGCTAACGACCGCTTTATGAAACGGCACCCAGGAGTCGTTATCGGAAGAGCCAGTCTGCTGGAATCTGATCAACAGCAGAGAAATTGTGTTATGGGGTACGTTTCAAGTCGTGCAATCTAGCCTAGGGATGGCCGATGACGATATTTCGAGTATTAGGGTCCTGCCTTAATTAGCAACGTAGTATTTAACGTTGAGATGAATTCGCATGATGAACGCCATAGACCCCCCCCCCCCCAAAAAAAAAAAAAAAACCCAAAAAAACCAAAAAAACTAAAAAAAACAAAACAAACAAACAAACAAACAAGAAAAAAACACAAACAAAACAAAAACAAAAAACAAACACACACAATATGGCTGAACAAAGTATTTCTGATGTATAAAAACAAACAGGTCTTTCTCATTTATTTTAAGCTTTTATATTTATAAGGTCAAATGTGATCTTCTTATGTTTAGTATGGGGGTCTAAAATTTTGTCCATAAAATTTTCTTATGGTGACACTAAGTCATTACCGAATACTTTAAATTTTGATGATAAAATTAGATTTTTGGGGAACTGGCTTTGTATTTTTAGTATAGGATGCAATATGGAAAATTCACATTTCCACCTATCTTAAAAAGGCTACTCAATAATTTTTTGTGAGAAAATTAGTTTTTCAAAGACCTTAATAAAAATTTAGATTTCACAACTAAAATGTTTGAAAATGATGCAAGATATTTTTCCCTATTTTTTCTATACAAATTATCTCCATTTAAAAAGTACGGGAAAATGTTAAAATTATAATATGTATTTATTTCAACTTTTTCATATTCCAATATAAATAAATTAAAAATAATGAAAATAATAAAATTCAAAGTTATGATAGATACGCAAAAAGGTTCTCAGTTTTAGACTTCCCATCTTCCTAACGAGGCATAATTTGGCTAACAAGAGGCTCTAGAGGGCGTGAAAGGCTCACCTGGACCAGGCACTTGACAACAAAATGAACTTCAATAAATTGACAATATAGAATTGAGTTTTGATTTGGTTGTTTACATTTTTTACAGTTATTTTTTCAAGCAAAACTGTGATGAACAAATATATCTGTGAGCCAATTAAGCTAACTAGTGATACCCTGCTTTTACAAACAAATGTGACGGTACTGCGGTACGAATGGACACGGGGAAAACAGTATACCCCCTCTTCTTTGAAGCGGGGGTATGATCACATTAAATGTGCAAGATAAGTCCACAAACGAAATGTTACCCATTCAACATAAAGCAGGGACTTATAATACTTATAAGAGTTACGTATCATCACATAATAACAAAGTACTATCACAGTCACCATGCTCATTTGGCAGCGATCCAAATCAAATGAACAGATCTTAAAAGTTAAAAAAAACTTACCTGTAAAAATCAATGATTAAATTTACCTGGCAAAATACATAATTTGCATTTAAAAAGGGCGTTTTCCTTTTTTTGAACAGTATATAATGTTATATATATATATATATGATAATATGAACAGTACACATTCCAACAACTACAAGGTTAAGAAAAATTCGTGTCAATTTTATGCTGCAAATCTATGATATAAGTTGCAAAATTCTTTTAGACAGGAAACAAATTACATGTATTATCAATTCTCAAAACTCAAAATTACCCGAATTTTAATACATGCGAATGTAATACTTGCCCCTTGTTTCCTACATAGTAGTGCTACTCGCTCAGGGCTAATTTTACCAGTGATGTGTTTTAAAGACTTGTATAGGTTAAATGTACAATGTTATGTCATATTCCAAACTAAAATTCCAGTATAGAACACAAAGACATAGAAAGGTCACTACTGAAATGGATAAATCAGAAATTTATTGTCTAATTTAGTGGAAAATTTCAAGATGACTTTTACTTATTCATTTCCATACTAAAATTAGTTAATACCTGCCGACCGCATAACGTGTCTAGAGGCCTTTCAGTCTATCCGCCACCAGGGGCGCTCTTTGCAGCTCTGTGGACCGAGCATTGGGAACCTACCCACTATGGTCCCAGGAGCCCTATATATGTCAACTACATCAACATGCGACACAGAAATATACAATGTACTGTATATTTGTATGGTGCCAGGTACACGTATTTTGGTTATGTGTTTACGTTTAAACAAGGCACACGAATGATGGTTACGGGATAATGTTTCAATCATGTACACGAATTGTGGTTACATAATTAAGTTTAAGCAGACGAATGTACATTTCTTGTATACATGCAATTTTTACAGGGAATATTAGCTGTTAATATCGTATTGAGTAAAAATAATAAACCTTAGCAGGAAAAATACGAAGAAAACACGAAAATAAGTATTCCAAAATTACCTTAATTCGCTAGTCCGATAATCCTCTGCTTTATCTCGGACTACTTAAATAGCCAGTAATGCAAATATATGCACCGCTAATAAACGCCATTATTAATGTTGTCCATTTGAACAATTCGCTCAAACATTATTATTTAAAAGTGTGGCCGATCAAAACACATCGATCTTTACAATAGATGATTGATTGATTGGTTGTTTGCTTTACGTCAAGTGAGCAGTATTTCAGCTATATTCAGGACGAGAACAAGTTATCAAACAATTAATCAAATCGGTAAAGATGGATCGAGAGGGCAAAATTTTTAATGCCAATGGAAAAGTGTGGGGTATGGATGGGGGAGGAAAATTTAGCTTTTTGTAGCGGCTACAACGCACCCACTGTTATCGACATCTACAAAATGGCCTTTAGCGTGCACGGAGCGTAACACTCTCCAAACTCGTTACCAACTATGGTCCGCGGTCAGGGAGTGTGGAGCTCTCCAAACACGTTACCTGTAGTCCGCGGTCAGGCTTTCCGTATTATGCCTGACAAAATCACAACGAGAGGGCTTCCCTTATCCGTCACCTGGTGACGCGCTGGGCAGCTCTGTAAACCCTCATAGTATGGTCCCAACTTTACAATAGACAATTATTATCTATTATTTGTTGTTGGTTTTTAACGCTATTTCAAATAATTGTGTTTAGCTATATAACGGCGTTAATTTTTTATTAGTCGGCACCTTCGGAACTCTAAGGAGAACTAGCCATCTTGCAATCGGATCACCTCGGTTATTTCCGCCTATGGTCGGAAAGTAATCTCGGAGGTAAGTGTATGGATATGGACCAAAAATCGGTCCAAATGTGATACGGTTAGCCTGTTTACACAGCAACATTATTTTAGTGCGAAGAAATAGATAATCCTTTAATTATTCAGCTATACAGATCTTATCGAAGCAGAACTAAAAATCTGATAGAAGATTGTATATATAAAACTTAAATTCGCTAACACTGCCAAAAAATTTCTTCTCCGACAACGTTTAAACGGATAAGTATTTGTTTACAATCTGACGTCATCAGTAACAATCAACTAACCGTCAATGACAAGCCAATCAAGTGAATGAACTGAAACGTCACAAACGAACTTGTGACGTAACAAATTCTTTGAAATGACTGAAAATAGTTCAAAATGGAGATCATTTACCTCCGAGGTCACTTTCCCGACCCATGACGGAAATGGCCGAGAGATGTTCCGATTGGCCATCCTGGTCATTAAAGGTTCAGTTAAGTCGAGCACGCACTGTCCGCTGTAAGACTCGAGCTCGTAACCTCAGTGTTGACTGGCAAGTGATAAATGGTCACCGAGATCCCTATTATCGTTTGTCAAGTATTAATTGATTATGAATTTTAATTGTGTCAAAATGCATATTCTGAAATACAATTTAAGTATGAAATAAGAAATATATATATATATTGGTTGTTTAACTTTCCGGAATTACTGACGTCACATAAATAATGAGGTGCTATAAAGTTAATTAATACAAAACTACCGAAAGAACCTACCTTGCACATACATGATAAATACACTATGGTAAAAACTTTCCAAAAATCATACTCTCTGCAATCCACAAAAAGTATGGGCCGATCAAAACTCACATCGATCTTTACCATACAATAATTGTCTATTATTTATTGTTGGTGTTTAACGCCACTAGGGAAGGGTCACATCTAAGGGTTACAAGGGCCGACATCAGCCTACGGAAGGGTCACATCTTAGTGTTAACACGGGCTAATATCAGCCTACGAAAGGTTCAAATCTAAGTGTTAAAAAAGGCCGACAGCCTACGGAAGGGTCACAATTAAGTGTTAAAATGGGCCGACATCAGCTATGAAAGGGTCACATCTAAGTGTAAACAAGGGCTGACATCAGCATACGGAAAGGTCGCAATTAAGTGTTAAAAAGGGCCGATATCAGCTATGGAAGGATCACATCCAAGTGTTAACAAGGGCCGACATCAGCATAGTAAGGGTCACATCTAAGTGTTAAAAAGGGCCGATATCAGCCTATGGAAAGGTCACATCTAAGTGTTAACACTGGTCGACATCAGCCTACGTAAGACTCACATCTAAGTGTTAACAAGGGCCGATATCAGCCTACGGAAGGGTCACATCTAAGTGTCAACACTGGTCGACATCAGTCTACGTTGGGCTCACATTCAAGTGTAAACAAGGGCCGACATTAGCCTACGGAAGGTTCACATCTAAGTGTCAACAAGTGCCGACATCAGCCTATGGAAAGGTCACAACTAAGTGTTAACACTAGCCGACATCAGCCTACGGAATGGTCACATCCAAGTGTTATAATGGGCCGACATCAGCATATTTAAAGGTAACATCTAAGTTTTAACATGGGCCGATATCAGCCTACGGCAGGGGCACAAGTGTTATAATGGGCCGATATTGGCCTACGGAAGGGTCACATCTAAGTGTTAACACCGGCCAACATCAGCCTACGGAAGGTTCATATCTAAATGTTAAGATTGGCCGACATCAGCCTATGGAAGGGTCACATCTAAGTGTTAACAAGTGCCGACATCAGCCTACGGAAGGGTCACATCTCAGTGTTAACATGGGCCGACATCAGCATATTTAAAGGTCACATCTAAGTGTTAACAAGGGCCGACATCAGCCTAAGGAAGGGTCACATCTAAGTGTTAACAAGTACCGACATAGCCTACGGAAGGGTCACATCTAAGTGTTAACATTGGCCAACATCAGCATATGGAAGGGTCACATCTAAGTGTTAACAAGGGTCGACATCAGTCTACAGAAGGGTCACATCTGAGTGTTAACATGGGCCGACATCAGCCTAAGGAAGAGTCACATCTAAGTGTTAACATGGGCTGATATCAGCATATGAAAATTTCACATCTAAGTATTAACATGGGCCGACATCAGCCTAAGGAAGAGTCACATCTAAGTGTTAGCATGGGCAGACATCAGCATGTGGAAAGGTCACATCTAAGTGTTAACATGGGCCGACATCAGCATATGGAAGGGTCACATCTAAGTGTTAACATGGGCCGACATCAGAATATGGAAAGGTCATATCTAAGTGTTTAACATGGGCAGACATCAGCATATGGAAGGGTCACATCTAAGTGTTAACATGGGCAGACATCAGCATATGGAAAGGTCACAACTGAGTGTTAACATGGGCAGACATCAGCATATGGAAAGGGCACATCTAAGTGTTAACATGGGCCGATATTAGCATACGGAAGGGTCACATCTAAGTGTTCAGCATATGAAAAGGTCACATCTAAGTGTTAACATGGGCCGATATTAGCCTACGGAAGGGTCACATCTAAGTGCTAACAAGGGCCGATAGCCTACGGATGGTCACATCTAAGTGTTAACACTGGTCAACATCAGCATATGGAAGGGTCACATCAAGTGTTAACATGGGTCGACATTAGCATATGGAAAGGTCACATCTAAGTGTGAACACTGGTCGACATCAGCATATGGAAAGGTCACATCTAAGTGTTTACATGGGCCGACATCAGCATATCGAAAGGTCACATTTAAGTGTTAACATGGGCCGACATCAGCCTAAGGAAGAGTCACATCTAAGTGTTAACATGGGCCGACATCAGCATATGGAAAGGTCACATCTAAGTGTTAACATGGGCCGATATTAGCCTACGGAAGGGTCACATCTAAGTGCTAACAAGGGCCGATAGCCTACGGATGGTCACATCTAAGTGTTAACACTGGTCCACATCAGCATATGGAAGGGTCACATCAAGTGTTAACATGGGCCGATATTAGTCTACGGAAGGGTCACATCTAAGTGTGAACACTGGTCGACATCAGCATATGGAAGGGTCACATCTAAGTGTTTACATGGGCCGACATCAGCATATGGAAAGGTCACATTTAAGTGTTAACATGGGCCGACATCAGCCTAAGGAAGAGTCACATCTAAGTGTTAACATGGGCTGATATCAGCATATGGAAATGTCACATCTAAGTGTTAACAAGGGCCGATAGCCTACTGAAGGGTCACATCTAAGTGTTAACACTGGTCGACATCAGCATATGGAAGGGTCACATCTAAATGTAAAGATGGGCTGATATTAGCCTACGGAAGGGCCACATCTAAGTATTAACAAGGGCAAATAGACTATGGAAGGGTCACATCTAAGTGTTAACACTGGTCAACATCAGCATATGGAAGGGTCACATCTAAGTGTTAACATGGGCAGACATCAGCATATGGAACAGTCACATCTAAGTGTTAACATGGGCCGACATCAGCATATGGAAAGGTCACATCTAAGTGTTAATATGAGCCAACATCAGCATATGGAAAGGTCACATCTAAGTGTTAACATGGGCAGACATCAGCATATGGAAGGGTCACATCTAAGTGTTAACATGGGCAGACATCAGCATATGGAAAGGTCACATCTAAGTGTTAACATGGGCCGACATCAGCATATGGAAAGGTCACATCTAAGTGTTAACACTGGCCGACATCAGCCTACGGAAGCGTCACATCTAAGTGTTAACAAGGGCTGATATCAGCCTTCGGAAGGGTTACATGTAAGTGTTAACAGTGGTGGACATCAGCCTATAAAAGGGATACATGTAAGTGTTTACACTGGCGGAAATCTGCCTATAAAAGGGTTACATCTAAGTGTTAACATGAGCTGATATCAGCCTACTGAAGGGTTACATGTAAGTGTTAACACTGGCGGACAACAGCCTATAAAAGGGTTACATCTAAGTGTTAACACTGGCGGACAACAGCCTATAAAAGGGTTACATGTAAGTGTTAACAAGGGCCGACATCAGCCTATGGAAGGGTTACATGTAAGTGTTAACATGGGCTGATATCAGCCTACTGAAGGGTTACATGTAAGTGTTAACACTGGCGGACAACAGCCTATAAAAGGGTTACATCTAAGTGTTAACACTGGCGGACAACAGCCTGTAAGTGTTCACAAGGGCCGACATCAGCCTACGGAAGGGTTACATGTAAGTGTTGCAAGCACTCTGAGGTAACCAGAGACAAGTTATCAGCATGACACAGTAGGTCTTACATAGAGAACAACATGTTTGTGGTTTCCGTTAAATTAGCACTGACCATATTTATAGCCTAATACAGAAGACAAAAATATTAATGGAAATAAAATATTAATTTTCTTCATTTCAAGCATTGGTGAAGAAAAAATACAAACAGGATTTGTAATTATATTTTTAATGTAAAAATATGGTTTTTTTCTGGTATTATAAATTACCCTCATACTGTACCATCACATCAACCCAATAAATATGAAATACCAGTACAAAATTATTTAAAATCAATAAGTACTTATGTAATGATCACAACCCAAGATTACATCAGATCTGACAGTATAGAGAATGTTTGTACATATTATTCCATTAGTAAAAAAGAGGTGTTTCTATGACAGGTATCATTTGTTTGACATAATATAAAAGAATGAAAACATTAAACATTACTTATACTAGTATACAGTGTTCATGTGATTAAATTCAATTACGGCTGTTATCGAAGGTAATATCCTGCGGACCTCGGAAACAAATAAATAGTTTTTTCCCATTTCAAATTTGGCATGCATGTCGAACAAATTAGTTATTTTGTCTACATGCAAATTCCCGGACAGTTATCTTACCCATGTGCAAATTTTAGCGAAAAAAAAAATTATTGCTAATTACACCCAATTTATTCTAGTACTGGTTTCCACAGTCAAGTATAATAATATTCTTTATTCAATTTAATAGAATAAATTGTACCATACAAAATAACCTCACAATGGCTGTAAATGACTGTTATTTCATTAAAGAATGGTTTTTTGATCAAAGAATATTAAATTTCACACATTTATATGGTGTGAGAACATTGACAAACAATTCTATGTTGTTGTGTAAAACAATGGATAAATATCATTTCTTTACACATTATTAATTACACAAATACTAATTGTAAATGATAGTTATACAGCAATGGATTCACATAAATTAATTCATAAAGGTATAGATGGTTGGCATGGCCCAGTAAAATAAACTGAATTGAGACCATTTACAATAGGTATGGATGGATGGCATAGACCAGAAATATTAACTTAACTGAGGCCATCTACAATAGGTATGGATGGGTGGCATAGACCAGAAAAATAAACTGAACTGAGGCCATTTACAATAGGTATGGATGGGTGGCATAGCCCAAAAAATAAACTGAACTGAGACCATCTACAATAAGTATGGGTTTGTGGCATAGCCCCCCAAAAAACTGAACTGAGGCCATCTACAATAAGAATGGGTTTGTGGCATAGCCCCCCCCCCCCCCCCAAAAAAAAAACTGAACTGAGGCCATCTACAATAAGTATGTGTTTGCGGCATAGCCCAGAAAAATAAACTGAACTGAGGCCATCTACAATAAGTATGGGTTTGTGGCATAGCCCCCAAAAAAACTGAGCTGAGGCCATCTACAATAAGAATGGGTTTGTGGCATAGCCCCCCCCCCAAAAAAAAAAAAAACTGAACTGAGGCCATCTACAATAAGTATGGGTTTGTGGCATAGCCCAGTAAAATAAACTGAACTAAGGCCATCTACAATAAGTATGGGTTAGTGGCATATACCAGAAAAATAAACTGAACTGAGGCCATCTACAATAAGTATGGGTTTGTGGCATAGCCCAAAAATAAACTGAACTGTGGCCATGTACAATAAGTATGGGTTTGTGGCATAGCCCCCAAAAAAACTGAGCTGAGGCCATCTACAATAAGAATGGGTTTGTGGCATAGCCCCCCCCCCCCCCAAAAAAAAAAAAAAAACTGAACTGAGGCCATCTACAATAAGTATGGGTTTGTGGCATAGCCCCCAAAAAAACTGAACTGAGGCCATCTACAATAAGAATGGGTTTGTGGCATAGCCCCCCCCCCAAAAAAAAAACTGAACTGAGGCCATCTACAATAAGTATATGTTTGTGGCATAGCCCAGTAAAATAAACTGAATTGAGACCATCTACAATAAGTATGGGTTTGTGGCATAGCCCCCAAAAAAACTGAACTGAGGCCATCTACAATAAGAATGGGTTTGTGGCATAGCCCCCCCCCCAAAAAAAAAACTGAACTGAGGCCATCTACAATAAGTATATGTTTGTGGCATAGCCCAGTAAAATAAACTGAACTGAGGCCATCTACAATAAGTATGGGTTAGTGGCATAGCCCCCAAAAAAACTGAACTGAGGCCATCTACAATAAGAATGGGTTTGTGGCATAGCCCCCCCCCAAAAAAAAAAAAAAAACTGAACTAAGGCCATCTACAATAAGTATGGGTTAGTGGCATATACCAGAAAAAAAAACTGAACTGAGGCCATCTACAATAAGAATGGGTTTGTGGCATAGCCCCCCCCCCCCAAAAAAAAAAAACTGAACTGAGGCCATCTACAATAAGTATATGTTTGTGGCATAGCCCAGTAAAATAAACTGAATTGAGACCATCTACAATAAGTATGGGTTTGTGGCATATCCCAGTAAAATAAACTGAACTGAGGCCATCTACAATAAGAATGGGTTTGTGGCATAGCCCCCCCCCCCAAAAAAAAAAAACTGAACTGAGGCCATCTACAATAAGTATATGTTTGTGGCATAGCCCAGTAAAATAAACTGAATTGAGACCATCTACAATAAGTATGGGTTTGTGGCATATCCCAGTAAAATAAACTGAACTGAGGCCGTCTACAATAAGTATGTGTTTGTGGCATAGCCCAAAAATAAACTGAACTGAGGCCATCTACAATAAGTATGTGTTTGTGGCATAGCCCAAAAATAAACTGAACTGAGGCCATCTACAATAAGTATGGGTTTGAGGCATAGCCCAGTAAAATAAACTGAACTAAGGCCATCTACAATAAGTATGGGTTTGTGGCATATACCAGTAAAAAAAACTGAACTGAGGCCATCTACAATAAGTATGGGTTTGTGGCATAGCTAAAAAAAAACTGAACTGAGGCCATCTACAATAAGTATGGGTTTGTGGCATAGCCCAGTAAAATAAACTGAACTGAGGCCATCTACAATAAGTATGGGTTTGTGGCATAGCTAAAAAAAAACTGAACTGAGGCCATCTACAATAAGTATGGGTTTGTGGCATAGCCCAGTAAAATAAACTGAACTGAGGCCATCTACAATAAGTATGGGTTTGTGGCATAGCTAAAAAAAAACTGAACTGAGGCCATCTACAATAAGTATGGGTTTGTGGCATAGCCCAGTAAAATAAACTGAACTGAGGCCATCTACAATAAGTATGGGTTTGTGGCATAGCTAAAAAAAAACTGAACTGAGGCCATCTACAATAAGTATGGGTTTGTGGCATAGCCCAGTAAAAAAAACTGAACTGAGGCCATCTACAATAAGTATGGGTTTGAGGCATAGCCCAGTAAAATAAACTGAACTGAGACCATCTACATTAAGTATGTGTTTGTGGCATAGCCCAAAAATAAACTGAACTGAGGCCATCTACAATAAGTATGTGTTTGTGGCATAGCCCAAAAATAAACTGAACTGAGGCCATCTACAATAAGTATGGGTTTGTGGCATAGCCCAGTAAAATAAACTGAACTGAGGCCATCTACAATAAGTATGGGTTAGTGGCATATACCAGAAAAATAAACTGAACTGAGGCCGTCTACAATAAGTATGTGTTTGTGGCATAGCCCAGTAAAATAAACTGAACTGAGGCCGTCTACAATAAGTATGGGTTTGTGGCATAGCCCAAAAATAAACTGAACTGAGGCCATCTACAATAAGTATGGGTTTGAGGCATAGCCCAAAAATAAACTGAACTGAGGCCATCTACAATAAGTATGGGTTTGTGGCATATCCCAGTAAAAAAAACTGAACTGAGGCCATCTACAATAAGTATGGGTTTGTGGCATATCCCAGTAAAATAAACTGAACTGAGGCCATCTACAATAAGTATGGGTTTGTGGCATATCCCAGTAAAATAAACTGAACTGAGGCCATCTACAATAAGTATGGGTTTGTGGCATATCCCAGTAAAATAAACTGAACTGAGGCCATCTACAATAAGTATGGGTTTGTGGCATAGCCCAAAAATAAACTGAACTGAGGCCATCTACAATAAGTATGGGTTTGTGGCATATCCCAGTAAAAAAAACTGAACTGAGGCCATCTACAATAAGTATGGGTTTGTGGCATAGCTAAAAAAAAACTGAACTGAGGCCATCTACAATAAGTATGGGTTTGTGGCATAGCCCAGTAAAATAAACTGAACTGAGGCCATCTACAATAAGTATGGGTTTGTGGCATAGCTAAAAAAAAACTGAACTGAGGCCATCTACAATAAGTATGGGTTTGTGGCATAGCCCAGTAAAATAAACTGAACTGAGGCCATCTACAATAAGTATGGGTTTGTGGCATAGCTAAAAAAAAACTGAACTGAGGCCATCTACAATAAGTATGGGTTTGTGGCATAGCCCAGTAAAATAAACTGAACTGAGACCATCTACATTAAGTATGTGTTTGTGGCATAGCCCAAAAATAAACTGAACTGAGACCATCTACATTAAGTATGTGTTTGTGGCATAGCCCAGTAAAATAAACTGAACTGAGACCATCTACATTAAGTATGTGTTTGTGGCATAGCCCAGTAAAATAAACTGAACTGAGACCATCTACATTAAGTATGTGTTTGTGGCATAGCCCAAAAAAAAACTGAACTGAGGCCATCTACAATAAGTATGGGTTTGTGGCATAGCCCAGTAAAATAAACTGAACTGAGGCCATCTACAATAAGTATGGGTTAGTGGCATAGCCCAAAAATAAACTGAACTGAGGCCATCTACAATAAGTATGGGTTTGAGGCATAGCCCAAAAATAAACTGAACTGAGGCCATCTACAATAAGTATGGGTTTGTGGCATATACCAGAAAAATAAACTGAACTGAGGCCATCTACAATAAGTATGGGTTTGTGGCATATACCAGAAAAATAAACTGAACTAAGGCCATCTACAATAAGTATGGGTTTGTGGCATATACCAGAAAAATAAACTGAACTAAGGCCATCTACAATAAGTATGGGTTTGTGGCATATCCCAGTAAAATAAACTGAACTGAGGCCATCTACAATAAGAATGGGTTTGTGGCATAGCCCAGTAAAATAAACTGAACTGAGGCCATCTACAATAAGTATGGGTTTGTGGCATAGCTAAAAAAAAACTGAACTGAGGCCATCTACAATAAGTATGGGTTTGTGGCATAGCCCAGTAAAATAAACTGAACTGAGGCCATCTACAATAAGTATGGGTTTGTGGCATAGCTAAAAAAAAACTGAACTGAGGCCATCTACAATAAGTATGGGTTTGTGGCATAGCCCAGTAAAATAAACTGAACTGAGGCCATCTACAATAAGTATGGGTTTGTGGCATAGCTAAAAAAAAAACTGAACTGAGGCCATCTACAATAAGTATGGGTTTGTGGCATAGCCCAGTAAAATAAACTGAACTGAGACCATCTACATTAAGTATGTGTTTGTGGCATAGCCCAAAAATAAACTGAACTGAGGCCATCTACAATAAGTATGTGTTTGTGGCATAGCCCAAAAATAAACTGAACTGAGGCCATCTACAATAAGTATGGGTTTGAGGCATAGCCCAGTAAAATAAACTGAACTGAGGCCATCTACAATAAGTATGGGTTTGTGGCATATACCAGAAAAATAAACTGAACTGAGGCCATCTACAATAAGTATGGGTTTGTGGCATATACCAGAAAAATAAACTGAACTGAGGCCATCTACAATAAGTATGGGTTTGTGGCATATCCCAGTAAAAAAAACTGAACTGAGGCCATCTACAATAAGTATGGGTTTGTGGCATAGCCCCCAAAAAAACTGAGCTGAGGCCGTCTACAATAAGTATGGGTTTGTGGCATAGCCCAAAAATAAACTGAACTGAGGCCATCTACAATAAGTATGTGTTTGTGGCATATCCCAGTAAAAAAAACTGAACTGAGGCCATCTACAATAAGTATGGGTTTGTGGCATAGCCCCCAAAAAAACTGAGCTGAGGCCGTCTACAATAAGTATGGGTTTGTGGCATAGCCCAAAAATAAACTGAACTGAGGCCATCTACAATAAGTATGGGTTTGTGGCATAGCCCAGTAAAATAAACTGAACTGAGGCCATCTACAATAAGTATGGGTTTGTGGCATATACCAGAAAAATAAACTGAACTGAGGCCATCTACAATAAGTATGGGTTAGTGGCATATACCAGAAAAATAAACTGAACTGAGGCCATCTACAATAAGTATGGGTTTGTGGCATATACCAGAAAAATAAACTGAACTGAGGCCATCTACAATAAGTATGGGTTTGTGGCATATACCAGAAAAATAAACTGAACTGAGGCCATCTACAATAAGTATGGGTTTGTGGCATAGCCCAAAAATAAACTGAACTGAGGCCATCTACAATAAGTATGGGTTTGTGGCATAGCCCAGTAAAATAAACTGAACTGTGGCCATGTACAATAAGTATGGGTTTGTGGCATATCCCAGTAAAATAAACTGAACTGTGGCCATGTACAATAAGTATGGGTTTGTGGCATAGCCAAGAAAAATAAACTGAACTGAGGCCATCTACAATAAGTATGGGTTTGTGGCATAGCCCAGAAAAATAAACTGAACTGTGGCCATGTACAATAAGTATGGGTTTGTGGCATATACCAGAAAAATAAACTGAACTGAGGCCATCTACAATAAGTATGGGTTTGTGGCATATACCAGAAAAATAAACTGAACTGAGGCCATCTACAATAAGTATGGGTTAGTGGCATATACCAGAAAAATAAACTGAACTAAGGCCATCTACAATAAGTATGGGTTTGTGGCATATACCAGAAAAATAAACTGAACTAAGGCCATCTACAATAAGTATGGGTTTGTGGCATATACCAGAAAAATAAACTGAACTGAGGCCATCTACAATAAGTATGGGTTAGTGGCATATACCAGAAAAATAAACTGAACTGTGGCCATGTACAATAAGTATGGGTTTGTGGCATAGCCAAGAAAAATAAACTGAACTGAGGCCATCTACAATAAGTATGGGTTTGTGGCATAGCCCAGAAAAATAAACTGAACTGAGGCCATCTACAATAAGTATGGGTTTGTGGCATAGCCCAGTAAAATAAACTGAACTGTGGCCATGTACAATAAGTATGGGTTTGTGGCATAGCCAAGAAAAATAAACTGAACTGAGGCCATCTACAATAAGTATGGGTTTGTGGCATAGCCCAGAAAAATAAACTGAACTGAGGCCATCTACAATAAGTATGGGTTTGTGGCATAGCCCAGTAAAATAAACTGAACTGTGGCCATGTACAATAAGTATGGGTTTGTGGCATAGCCAAGTAAAACTAGAGTAAAACAAGTGTGGACACAGAAAAACGTCTCGCCTGTATTCCGCATCAGTAACGAAAATAAATTTCGTCATAAGCATTACGTAAATAGCATTAAATATCAGCAGCAGCCTGTATACAAAATATTGTCACCATACCCTGCATAGTTGCAGGGGAACAGCCGTAACCCAAAAACTTTAACGTAGTCGATGGACCGTGAAATTGAGGTCAAGGTCAGGTGACACCTACCAGACAGTCATGTACTAGTCATCAGCAACCTATACACCAAATATTGTCATCCTACCATGCGTAGTTACAGAGGAACTGTCGTAACCCAAAAACTTTAACGTAGTCGCTGGACTGTGAAATTGAGGTCAAGGTCAGGTGACACCTACCAGACAGTCATGTACTAGTCATCAGCAACCTATACACCAAATATTGTCATCCTACCATGCGTAGTTACAGAGGAACTGTCGTAACCCAAAAACTTTAACGTAGTCGCTGGACCGTGAAATTGAGGTCAAGGTCAGGTGACACCTACCAGACAGTCATGTACTAGTCATCAGCAACCTATACACCAAATATTGTCATCCTACCATGCGTAGTTACAGAGGAACTGTCGTAACCCAAAAACTTTAACGTAGTCGATGGACCGTGAAATTGAGGTCAAGGTCAGGTGACACCTACCAGACAGTCATGTACTAGTCATCAGCAACCTATACACCAAATATTGTCATCCTACCATGCGTAGTTACAGAGGAACTGTCGTAACCCAAAAACTTTAACGTAGTCGCTGGACCGTGAAATTGAGGTCAAGGTCAGGTGACACCTACCAGACAGTCATGTACTAGTCATCAGCAACCTATACACCAAATATTGTCATCCTACCATGCGTAGTTACAGAGGAACTGTCGTAACCCAAAAACTTTAACGTAGTCGCTGGACCGTGAAATTGAGGTCAAGGTCAGGTGACAGGTGACTGACTGGCAAGTACTCATCATAAGCTACCTCTGGACCAAATTTGATGGACCTGGGGCTTGAGCTTACAAAGATATGAAGCAAGATGTCAAGTGTTTACGCCGCCGCCGCCGCCGCCGGATTCCCATACACTGGAGGCGAGACAAAAACCTGTGAGCAATGCTCACCATTGATACCCCCGCTTCACAATTACTTTGAAAATTCAGGTGTTCTTTATTATGAAATTGAAACTTTATCTAATTAAACGTGAAGGTGAAATTGCAGATAATACATGTAACCCTCCCCAATCCCCCAAAGAATGGCATCCCTTATGTCAATGACAAAGTCCATGTTTTTCTATGGGAAACCTCCAATAATATTCTGATCAAAATGTTTAATATCCAATGCACAATGGCAATATGTGACCAAGATTCTGTGCAAGTTTCAACAAATTCCATTCAGTGGTGTAGGAGGAGTTGCAAATAAAAGATGGGTATCCCATTATGTCCATTACAAACTCCATGTTTTTCTATGGGAAACCCCAAATATCATTCCGATCAAAATGTTAAATAACTCCTGCACAATGGCACTATGTGACATGGATTCTGTGTAAGTTTCATCAAATTCCATTCAGTGGTGTAGGAGGAGTTGCACATAAGAGATGGGTATCCCCTTATGTCAATGACAGTCCATGTTTTTCTATGGGAAACCCCAAATATCATTCCAATCGAAATGTTATATATCTAGTGCACAATGGCAATATGTGACAATATTCTGTGTAAGTTTCATCAAATTCCATTTAGTGGTGTAGGAGGAGTCGCACATAAGAAATGGGTATCCCCTTATGTCAATGACAGTCCGTGTTTTTCTATGGGAAACCCCAAATATCATTCCGATCAAAATAATAAATATCTCCTGCACAATGGCACTATGTGACATGGATTCTGTGTAAGTTTCAACAAATTCCATTCAGTGGTGTAGGAGGAGTTGCACATAAGAGATGAGGACCCCCTTAGGTCAATGACAATGTCCCTGTTTTTCTATGGGAAACCCCAAATATCGATCCGATCAAAATGTTTAATATCTCCTGCACAATGGCACTATGTGACAAGGATTCTGTGTAAGTTTCATTAAATTCCATTCAGTGGTGTAGGAGGAGTTGCACATAAGAGATAGGGACCCCCTTAGGTCAATGACAAAGTCCATGTTTTTCTATGGGAAACCCCAAATATCATTCCGATCAAAATGTTAAATATCTCCTGCACAATGGCACTATGAGACAAAGATTCTGTGTAAGTTTCATCAAATTCCTTTCAGTGGTGTAGGAGGAGTTGCAAATAATAGAAAGTGTAACGGACGGACAGACGGACGGACACCATGAACACTATATACCCCCCGCTTTTCAAGCGGGGGGTATAATAAACAGAACTGAGGCCATCACCAATAAGTATGGGTTTGTGGCATTGCCCAGAAAAATTAACTGAATTGAGGCCATTTAAAAATACAGGGCTCTTACTAAGAAGCACTTAATACAACAGTGCAAGGTCAAAGATAGGAAATATCCACTGACCCTGGACCAAAACCTCATACAGAATCCAGTGAAAAAATGCAATCAAAATCAGAAAGAAACAACACTGAAAAAACTAATTTAGTCGTTTACAACCTTAAATATGTCCAACAGTTTACACAATACTGAAAGCTCATTCAAGATGGAATCAAATTAAACAATTCTCGTTGGAATTGGATGAAATATACTAAATAAAATACTAACATAATTGGCCAAAATAATATCATTTGTCCATAATTGTAGGGAAAAAAGCAAGGATACCAATCAGAGACCCAACCTTAATTTTGTTCAATGGACCATCTTAAGGAAGAGCCTGTAAACATAGCTGTCTACAACAAACAGACTGTTCTATGGCCAATCTAATGGAAAAGCCTGTAAACATAGCTGTCTACAACAAACAGACTGTTCTATGGCCAATCTAATGGAAAAGCCTGTAAACATAGCTGTCTACAACAAACAGACTGTTCTATGGCCGATCTAATGGAAAAGCCTGTAAACATAGCTGTCTACAACAAACAGACTGTTCCATGGCCGATCTAATGGAAAAGCCTGTAAACATAGCTGTCTACAACAAACAGACTGTTCTATGGCCGATCTAATGGAAAAGCCTGTAAACATAGCTGTCTACAACAAACAGACTGTTCCATGGCCAATCTAATGGAAAAGCCTGTAAACATAGCTGTCTACAACAAACAGACTGTTCTATGGCCAATCTAATGGAAAAGCCTGTAAACATAGCTGTCTACAACAAACAGACTGTTCTATGGCCGATCTAATGGAAAAGCCTGTAAACATAGCTGTCTACAACAAACAGACTGTTCCATGGCCGATCTAATGGAAAAGCCTGTAAACATAGCTGTCTACAACAAACAGACTGTTCTATGGCCGATCTAATGGAAAAGCCTGTAAACATAGCTGTCTACAACAAACAGACTGTTCTATGGCCGATCTAATGGAAAAGCCTGTAAACATAGCTGTCTACAACAAACAGACTGTTCTATGGCCGATCTAATGGAAAAGCCTGTAAACATAGCTGTCTACAACAAACAGACTGTTCTATGGCCGATCTAATGGAAAAGCCTGTAAACATAGCTGTCTACAACAAACAGACTGTTCCATGGCCGATCTAATGGAAAAGACTGTAAACATAGCTGTCTACAACAAACAGACTGTTCTATGGCCGATCTAATGGAAAAGCCTGTAAACATAGCTGTCTACAACAAACAGACTGTTCTATGGCCGATCTAATGGAAAAGACTGTAAACATAGCTGTCTACAACAAACAGACTGTTCTATGGCCGATCTAATGGAAAAGCCTGTAAACATAGCTGTCTACAACAAACAGACTGTTCTATGGCCGATCTAATGGAAAAGCCTGTAAACATAGCTGTCTACAACAAACAGACTGTTCTATGGCCGATCTAATGGAAAAGCCTGTAAACATAGCTGTCTACAACAAACAGACTGTTCTGTGGCCGATCTAATGGAAAAGCCTGTAAACATAGCTGTCTACAACAAACAGACTGTTCTATGGCCGATCTAATGGAAAAGCCTGTAAACATAGCTGTCTACAACAAACAGACTGTTCTATGGCCAATCTAATGGAAAAGCCTGTAAACATAGCTGTCTACAACAAACAGACTGTTCTATGGCCGATCTAATGGAAAAGCCTGTAAACATAGCTGTCTACAACAAACAGACTGTTCTGTGGCCGATCTAATGGAAAAGCCTGTAAACATAGCTGTCTACAACAAACAGACTGTTCTATGGCCGATCTAATGGAAGAGCCTGTAAACATAGCTGTCTACAACAAACAGACTGTTCTGTGGCCGATCTAATGGAAAAGACTGTAAACATAGCTGTCTACAACAAACAGACTCTGTGGCCGATCTAATGGAAGAGACTGTAAACATAGCTGTCTACAACAAACAGACTGTTCTATGGCCAATCTAATGGAAAAGACTGTAAACATAGCTGTCTACAACAAACAGACTGTTCTGTGGCCGATCTAATGGAAGAGCCTGTAAACATAGCTGTCTACAACAAACAGACTGTTCTATGGCCGATCTAATGGAAGAGCCTGTAAACATAGCTGTCTACAACAAACAGACTGTTCTGTGGCCGATCTAATGGAAAAGACTGTAAACATAGCTGTCTACAACAAACAGACTCTGTGGCCGATCTAATGGAAGAGACTGTAAACATAGCTGTCTACAACAAACAGACTGTTCTATGGCCAATCTAATGGAAAAGACTGTAAACATAGCTGTCTACAACAAACAGACTGTTCTGTGGCCGATCTAATGGAAGAGCCTGTAAACATAGCTGTCTACAACAAACAGACTGTTCTATGGCCGATCTAATGGAAAAGACTGTAAACATAGCTGTCTACAACAAACAGACTGTTCTGTGGCCGATCTAATGGAAGAGCCTGTAAACATAGCTGTCTACAACAAACAGACTGTTCTATGGCCGATCTAATGGAAAAGACTGTAAACATAGCTGTCTACAACAAACAGACTCTGTGGCCGATCTAATGGAAAAGACTGTAAACATAGCTGTCTACAACAAACAGACTGTTCTATGGCCAATCTAATGGAAAAGACTGTAAACATAGCTGTCTACAACAAACAGACTGTTCTGTGGCCGATCTAATGGAAGAGCCTGTAAACATAGCTGTCTACAACAAACAGACTGTTCTGTGGCCGATCTAATGGAAGAGCCTGTAAACATAGCTGTCTACAACAAACAGACTGTTCTATGGCCGATCTAATGGAAAAGCCTGTAAACATAGCTGTCTACAACAAACAGACTGTTCTATGGCCAATCTAATGGAAAAGACTGTAAACATAGCTGTCTACAACAAACAGACTGTTCTGTGGCCGATCTAATGGAAGAGCCTGTAAACATAGCTGTCTACAACAAACAGACTGTTCTATGGCCGATCTAATGGAAAAGCCTGTAAACATAGCTGTCTACAACAAACAGACTGTTCTATGGCCAATCTAATGGAAAAGCCTGTAAACATAGCTGTCTACAACAAACAGACTGTTCTATGGCCGATCTAATGGAAAAGCCTGTAAACATAGCTGTCTACAACAAACAGACTGTTCTATGGCCCATCTAATGGAAAAGACTGTAAACATAGCTGTCTACAACAAACAGACTGTTCTATGGCCGATCTAATGGAAAAGCCTGTAAACATAGCTGTCTACAACAAACAGACTGTTCTATGGCCGATCTAATGGAAAAGACTGTAAACATAGCTGTCTACAACAAACAGACTGTTCTATGGCCGATCTAATGGAAAAGACTGTAAACATAGCTGTCTACAACAAACAGACTGTTCTATGGCCGATCTAATGGAAAAGCCTGTAAACATAGCTGTCTACAACAAACAGACTGTTCTATGGCCGATCTAATGGAAAAGACTGTAAACATAGCTGTCTACAACAAACAGACTGTTCTATGGCCGATCTAATGGAAAAGACTGTAAACATAGCTGTCTACAACAAACAGACTGTTCTATGGCCGATCTAATGGAAAAGCCTGTAAACATAGCTGTCTACAACAAACAGACTGTTCTATGGCCGATCTAATGGAAAAGACTGTAAACATAGCTGTCTACAACAAACAGACTGTTCTATGGCCGATCTAATGGAAAAGCCTGTAAACATAGCTGTCTACAACAAACAGACTGTTCTATGGCCGATCTAATGGAAAAGCCTGTAAACATAGCTGTCTACAACAAACAGACTGTTCTGTGGCCGATCTAATGGAAAAGCCTGTAAACATAGCTGTCTACAACAAACAGACTGTTCTATGGCCGATCTAATGGAAAAGCCTGTAAACATAGCTGTCTACAACAAACAGACTGTTCTATGGCCGATCTAATGGAAAAGCCTGTAAACATAGCTGTCTACAACAAACAGACTGTTCTATGGCCAATCTAATGGAAAAGCCTGTAAACATAGCTGTCTACAACAAACAGACTGTTCTATGGCCGATCTAATGGAAAAGCCTGTAAACATAGCTGTCTACAAAAAACAGACAGTTCTATGGCCGATCTAATGGAAAAGCCTGTAAACATAGCTGTCTACAACAAACAGACTGTTCTATGGCCGATCTAATGGAAAAGCCTGTAAACATAGCTGTCTACAAAAAACAGACTGTTCTATGGCCGATCTAATGGAAAAGCCTGTAAACATAGCTGTCTACAACAAACAGACAGTTCTATGGCCGATCTAATGGAAAAGCCTGTAAACATAGCTGTCTACAAAAAACAGACAGTTCTATGGCCGATCTAATGGAAAAGCCTGTAAACATAGCTGTCTACAACAAACAGACTGTTCTATGGCCGATCTAATGGAAAAGCCTGTAAACATAGCTGTCTACAACAAACAGACTGTTCTGTGGCCGATCTAATGGAAAAGCCTGTAAACATAGCTGTCTACAACAAACAGACAGTTCTATGGCCGATCTAATGGAAAAGCCTGTAAACATAGCTGTCTACAAAAAACAGACTGTTCTATGGCCGATCTAATGGAAAAGCCTGTAAACATAGCTGTCTACAAAAAACAGACTGTTCTATGGCCGATCTAATGGAAAAGCCTGTAAACATAGCTGTCTACAACAAACAGACTGTTCTATGGCCGATCTAATGGAAAAGCCTGTAAACATAGCTGTCTACAACAAACAGACAGTTCTATGGCCGATCTAATGGAAAAGCCTGTAAACATAGCTGTCTACAAAAAACAGACTGTTCTATGGCCGATCTAATGGAAAAGCCTGTAAACATAGCTGTCTACAAAAAACAGACTGTTCTATGGCCGATCTAATGGAAAAGCCTGTAAACTAGTCCGAAGAGCCTCTGCTGTCCGAATCTTTTTTTGTGTGTGGGACATCAGGGAGCTCTCCATATGCAAAACATCAGATTTTGCCACACAGGTCTGATGTTATAAAACATTTTCGTCGAGTTATATATAATTTGCTGCTTTAGATATTGTTCTCTATGAATATAATCATTATACCTTCAATCAATCTGATTTAAGCACTGGATTTCAGTCATATTCTTGTCTCATGACGTTTTCTTCAAAATGAATGTGAAATGTTGGAATGTAAGGGTATCGATGGAAATGAGCTTAGAAATGGACTTGAAGAATCAGCTTGATTGAAGGTATGATTATTATATTCATAGAGAACAATGAATATAGAAGCGAATTATATATAGTTTAACTGGACAAAAATGTTTTAGAACATCTGGACACGATGAAATATGCCAACTCTCTGATGTCCCGTGCAAAAAAGGCATTAAACGGCAGAGGATTCTCGGACAACCTGTAAACAAAGCTGTCTACATCAGACTAACAGACTTGTATCATAATGTGTGTCATTGTATACCAATTGTATGAGGTTATACAAATATGTTTTTAATTTAAACTGTTCCTAAGCATGATTTCAATTCAAAAATGTGAATGCAATTAAAAAACCTCCTACCTATCCCACTTCCCAAACAGATTGGGCAGGAATATCAACGTTGTTTGGCATGTCCTGCAGACAGGATATATATGTATGATATGATAACAATAAAATACTTAAAAGAAACATGGACATATTGTTTGATCTGAAGCTGTTGTACATATATCACACTGTAACAGTTGTAAATATTATAAAAATAGGTATTTTAAAAACAAGATTCATTCTCTTATCTTCTTATTACAAGCTGACTAAATTTCACAATACATCATAAATCCCAGGATTCCATCCATTTAATACGTCTCCATGGACTTCCCTCCTCGATTGCTGCAGGCCCAGACATACCAAAGGTCAATGGATAGAACAAGTAAAAACTAGAAAGAAATAAGAAAGGTTTTCATGTTAATCTAAATTTTATAAATAGGGGTAAAAATATCTAAAGCTGCCATGACAACCCAATAAATGTTTTGTGTTAGTTATGTATAAGTTATATTTAGAAATACAGTTCTTGGCAAAGAACAGCTTTTCCTGTTTGTAGCAGAAATTTAAATACTAGACTGTTGTTCCTTTTTCAAGTGGCATTCATAAGCACAACATAAAAACAATTAAAAAGCAGTACAAGATGTTCACTTAGAGTTCTGTCAGAAACGCTTGTAACAAAATTAAGTTTGTGGAAATTACAGTATCCCAAATCCCAACTAACAACATTGACCTGTATGACCTTGGAAAGGTTTGCGTGAACAGAACAAGCAAAAGCTGGCATTTACCAGTTTTGGTTAGAGGACAATATATAAAGTGTTAAGATGGCCATAAAAGTTACTACAATTTTATATCTTGCTGTGCTTTTCATAACCTAATCAGTCCAAAGTTAATGTAGGGTATAATAATATGCACACTAGTTGTTGAATATTTTTAAATGTAACATGAACAATAAAATTAAAAACATAGATTTGGATGAAGAATTGTGAAAACATCTAGACCAGACATGTATACTATTTTTACTCTGCATGTATAATAAATGGTAGAGATACATGAAATTGGAAAATAACACCTACACTCTGTTTGTTTTAAGGTATAAAGTAAATACATGTATATTTATGGTGTATTAACAGAAAACATTCAACATTATGTCTCAGTCCTACAAAGCAAACAACTAATGATATCCAAGGAGATAACATGTATGTTATCTGTATGTAGGCACTTAGGACAGTAAGAGATTTAAGCCTTAACCACAGCTCTTTGATCACAATGTAATCAATTTTATCTAAAAACTGCATGATTCAACATATAAATTCCCTATTTAATACAGCTGAAATTAAAATTGCACATTTTTATGTGTGATTTAATTTTATTGTGGTACATGACACTTTAGCTCTTATCTCTCTATCAATTTATCTTGTTGGTTTTGTACTAAAACAAACTGTATTTTAAAAGTGGACTGACTATAAGCCCATTACTTGGAGTGGGGTTGGAAACAAAATAATGGACATGATCAAATAAATCAGTACCTCATCACAATAAAAGCATATTTTGTGTCCATTAATACAATAATATAACGATTCTGTCCATGTAATTTATTATAACAACCACGGCCTTCTGAACAAATCAATTGTATATCATAAATGTCCATTATCTATAATGCTGATGGAGGGATAATTCAGTGATCAATTGATTTAAAAGCAAAACAGGATTATTGATCATGGTACACTGTAATGTAGATGTTCTCTGCTTAAAATGTTTTTGTTTAAACACATTTAATTGCAAAAAACATTATTGCAAAAGGGATTGGACAAAACTTTATTCAAACTTATCAATCAAACACCCTCTTTTTATATACATATATATTACAAATTCATTTCAATGATAAAACAACAGAATTGATCAAACTGACAAATTGTAAATCTAATAGTTTCCTTGGTAATAAATAAAAAAAGTTATTTTATCTGCACCATGTGCAGCCATTAACATGTAAAACCAAAGGCCCCCAGGAGCCTGTAATCACTCACTTGGAATGCAAGTGACACAAATAATACAACACTGCTTAACAAGAAAATCATTAACATAAAGGATCATTATTGGATTATATGGCATATTTATTTCAGTTTGACAAACAGACATTTTCCCAATAAATTTGTGTTAATAAGTAATTTGCCACCATATTGGATTTCTGAATGAAGCAAAAATTGAGAATTGACTAAAAGGAACATTAAATAATCATTCAGCCATATTATCAGTTTATTTCCAACATGTTGCATGCATTGATGTGATCAATCACGGTCAACTGAAGGTATACAGAAAATAACAGAAGAAAGTCACTATGAATATGTATCATATAGGGTGGAGGTATACAGATAATAACAGAAGAAAGTCACTATGAATATGTATCCTATAGGGTGGAGGTATACAGATAATAACAGAAGAAAGTCACTATGAATATGTATCCTATAGGGTGGAGGTATACAGAAAATAACAGAAGAAAGTCACTATGAATATGTATCCTATAGGGTGGAGGTATACAGAAAATAACAGAAGAAAGTCACTATGAATATGTATCGTATAGGGTGGAGGTATACAGATAATAACAGAAGAAAGTCACTATGAATATGTATCCTATAGGGTGGAGGTATACAGAAAATAACAGAAGAAAGTCACTATGAATATGTATCCTATAGGGTGGAGGTATACAGAAAATAACAGAAGAAAGTCACTATGAATATGTATCATATAGGGTGGAGGTATACAGAAAATAACAGAAGACAGTCACTATGAATATGTATCCTATAGGGTGGAGGTATACAGAAAATAACAGAAGAAAGTCACTATGAATATGTATCCTATAGGGTGGAGGTATACAGAAAATAACATAAGAAAGTCACTATGAAGATGTATCATATAGGGTGGAGGTATACAGAAAATAACAGAAGAAAGTCACTATGAATATGTATCATATAGGGTGGAGGTATACAGAAAATAACAGAAGAAAGTCACTATGAATATGTATCATATAGGGTGGAGGTATACAGATAATAACAGAAGAAAGTCACTATGAATATGTATCATATAGGGTGGAGGTATACAGAAAATAACAGAAGAAAGTCACTATGAATATGTATCATATAGGGTGGAGGTATACAGAAAATAACAGAAGAAAGTCACTATGAATATGTATCATATAGGGTGGAGGTATACAGATAATAACAGAAGAAAGTCACTATGAATATGTATCATATAGGGTGGAGGTATACAGAAAATAACAGAAGCAAGTCACTATGAAGATGTATCATATAGGGTCATTTACAACATTGGTTTCTAATAGGCAAGAAACAGTACACCATACAACTATAATTCATGCCATTGTTGATATAATGAGCCAAGTGCTTTTTGAGAAGATATTTTTACTGATATTTTACAAAACTAGGCATAATTTACTTTTTTTTTTTACAAAAATTGAAGAATGTGTCCATGGGACATGGATGCCCCCGCTAAAGGAAGTAGTTGTCTGACAGGTCTTAAAGTCGCTTAGGACGTACAACTTGTGATACTGAACCACCCTGCCAACTTTCAAATTGTTCTCATGTACAGTTTCTGAGAAAGGCTTGACTGAAATTCGTATGGACGTACTGACGAACTGACAGACGGATGCACTGACGGACGGACATGAGTAAAACTTAATGCCAACCGACATGTCATCGCGGGGGCATAAAAATGTTGAAGCTATGATTAATAATCTGGTATACGGATTGAGAGCAGTGAAATAAGACAACTTTATAATTTTTGATTTAAAAAACAAACTATAAAAGGACAATAAAAAACAAACTATACAAGGACAATAAATGTGATAGACTTTTTTGTTATAAAATTAAAATAGCTGTAACATTCATTCTGAGTGGAGAAATAAAACAGTAGGTTGTTAACTCTTAACAGTTCAATATTACCATTACTGAATTTGATATAGGTGGCTATTGGGATTTCTCAACCAGAGAAAATGTAACATACACCAAGCTGCTAGGCAAGGTGAATAAACATTTTTGAGGGGTGATAAATACAGAGTCAGTATCTTTTTATTACATCAATAAAACCAACAAATCCTCTTGTATCGTAGCAAGATTATTGACAAGATTTTTGTGTTACAAACATGGACATGAATGAGATCAGAAAACAAGTTGACATTGGATTCCACTTGACCACTTGTGCAGTGGACAAAAATAACCATATTTTGATGCAATTTTAGTCCTGTTGCGATTTAACACGACTTGAAAATAGTTTTTAAAAACACGCAAAATTCTATTAATGTTATGTTATCAAACAACTCGGATGAAATTTTTTTAACATGGACAGATAATAACCTAATGAAGAGACAACTGTTTGTTCAATTATTACGTGATTCTTTGAAATGTTTAACATTATTGTCAGAGAATTATCTGATCAACCCCAGTCAGTTAATGGTGTGTGATACCATTTACAACTCCAGGCTAGCATTGTACAACTCAAAATAATCTGATTATGGTGTGTGCTAGCTATATTTAACCTGAGCCAAATACTAGCTTTGTACAACTTCAGCCAATCTTCTTATGGTCAAGCTAGCTTTGTGTAGTAACTCAGCCAATCTTCTTATGGTCAAGCTAGCTTTGTGTAGTAACTCAGCCAATCTTCTTATGCTCAAGCTAGCTTTGTGTAGTAACTCAGTCAATCTAATGATGGTGCAGGCTAGCTTTGTGTAGCAACTCAGGCAATCTGATGATGGTGCATGCTGGCTTTGTACAACTTAAATCAGCATGTGCTATGTTTGTACAACTCCAGTCAATATATTAACTTTGTGTGCTAGCCGTGTACAACTCCAGTCAATATATTAACTTTGTGTGCTAGCTGTGTACAATACCAATCAATATACCAACTTTGTGTGCTAGCTGTGTACAACTCCAGTCAATATATTTACTTTGTGTGCTAGCTGTGTACAACTTCAGTCAATATATTAACTTTGTGTGCTAGCTGTGTACAACTCCAGTCAATATATTAACTTTGTGTGCTAGCTGTGAACAACCCCAGTCAATATGTTAACTTTGTGTGCTAGCCGTGTACAACTCCAGTCAATATATTAACTTTGTATGCTAGCCGTGTACAACTCCAGTCAATATATTAACTTTGTGTGCTAGCTGTGTACAACTCCAGTCAATATATTAACTTTGTGTGCTAGTCCTGTACAACTCCAGTCAATATATTAACTTTGTGTGCTAGCTGTGTACATCTCCAGTCAATATATTAACTTTGTGTGCTAACTGTGTACAAATCCAGTCAATATTAATTTTGTGTGCTAGCTGTGTACAACTCCAGTCAATATATTAACTTTGTGTGCTAGCTGTGTACAACTCCAGTCAATATATTAACTTTGTGTGCTAGCTGTGTACAACTCCAGTCAATAAACCAACTTTGTGTGCTAGCCGTGTACAACACCAATCAATATGTTATTGGCACTCGAGCTTTTTAAAACTCGAGCCAATCTGTTAATGGTGCATGTTAGTTTTTCTTCAACACTAGTAAACCTGCTAACAGTGTGTGCTAGCTTTTGTTATTAAATTTCAGCAAATCTGTTAGTAGTTGATGTTTGCATTCTACAATTAAATCAATCTGTTAATAGTATGAGTTGGCCTTGTACAATATGCTAATGTTGTGTGCCACTTTTGTACATCTTAAATCGAAATGTTAATGCTTGCTGGCTTTGTATTAAAGTAAATCTTTAAATGGTGTATGCTGGCTTTGTATTAAAGTAAATCTTTAAATGGTGTATGCTGGCTTTGTATTAAAGTAAATCTTTAAATGGTGTATGCTGGCTTTGTATTAAAGTAAATCTTTTAATGGTGTATGCTAGCTTTGTATTAAAGTAAATCTTTTAATGGTGTATGCTAGCTTTGTATTAAAGTAAATCTTTTAATGGTGTATGCTAGCTTTGTATTAAAGTAAATCTTTTAATGGTGTATGCTAGCTTTGTATTAAAGTGAATCTTTTAATGGTGTATGCTAGCTTTGTATTAAAGTACATCTTTAATGGTGTATGCTAGCTTTGTATTAAAGTAAATCTTTTAATGGTGTATGCTAGCTTTGTATTAAAGTAAATCTTTTAATGGTGTATGCTAGCTTTGTATTAAAGTAAATCTTTAATTGGCGTATGCTAGCTTTGTTTTAAAGTAAATCTTTTAATGGTGTATGCTAGCTTTGTATTAAAGTAAATCTTTTAATGGTGTATGCTAGCTTTGTATTAAAGTAAATCTTTTAATGGTGTATGCTAGCTTTGTATTAAAGTAAATCTTTTAATGGTGTATGCTAGCTTTGTATTAAAGTAAATCTTTTAATGGTGTATGCTAGCTTTGTATTAAAATAAATCTTTTAATGGTGTATGCTAGCTTTGTATTAAAGTAAATCTTTAATTGGCATATGCTAGCTTTGTATTAAAGTAAATCTTTTAATGGTGTATGCTAGCTTTGTATTAAAGTAAATCTTTTAATGGTGTATGCTAGCTTTGTATTAAAGTGAATCTTTTAATGGTGTATGCTAGCTTTGTATTAAAGTACATCTTTAATGGTGTATGCTAGCTTTGTATTAAAGTAAATCTTTTAATGGTGTATGCTAGCTTTGTATTAAAGTAAATCTTAAATGATGTATGCTAGCTTTGTACCCCTTTAGTAAACCTGTTAAGAGTGGGTGCTAGTTTTGTTAAACTTCTGGCAATCTGTAAATGATGTAGGCTAGCTTTGCACAACTCAAGTGAATCTGTAAATGACGCAGGCTCGCTTTGCACAACTCAAGTGAATCTGTTAATGATGCAGGCTAGCTTTGTACAACTCAAGTAAATCTGTTAATGTTGCTGGCTAGCTTGATACAACTCAAGTAAATCTGTAAATGATGCAGGTTAGCTTTGTACAACTCAAGTAAATCTGTAAATGATGCAGGCTAGCTTTGTACAACTCAAGTGAATCTGTAAATGATGCAGGCTAGCTTTGTACAACTCAAGTAAATCTGTAAATGATGGAGGCTAGCTTGATACAACTCAAGTAAATCTGTAAATGATGCAGGCTAGCTTTGTACACCTTAAGTAAATCTGTAAATGATGTAGGCTAGCTTTGTACAACTCAAGTGAATCTGTTGATGATGCAGGCTAGCTTTGCAAAACTCAAGTGAATCTGTAAATGATGCAGGCTAGCTTTGCACAACTCAAGTAAATCTGTAAATGATGCAGGCTAGCTTTGTACAACTCAAGTGAATCTGTAAATGATGCAGGCTAGCTTGTACAACTCAAGTAAATCTGTACATGATGGAGGCTAGCTTGATACAACTCAAGTAAATCTGTAAATGATGCAGGCTAGCTTTGTACACCTTAAGTAAATCTGTAAATGATGTAGGCTAGCTTTGTACAACTCAAGTGAATCTGTAAATGATGCAGGTTAGCTTTGTACAACTCAAGTAAATCTGTAAATGATGCAGGCTAGCTTTGTACAACTCAAGTGAATCTGTAAATGATGCAGGCTAGCTTTGTACAACTCAAGTAAATCTGTAAATGATGGAGGCTAGCTTGATACAACTCAAGTAAATCTGTAAATGATGCAGGCTAGCTTTTTACACCTTAAGTAAATCTGTAAATGATGTAGGCTAGCTTTGTACAACTCAAGTGAATCTGTAAATGATGCAGGCTAGCTTTGCACAACTCAAGTAAATCTGTAAATGATGCAGGCTAGCTTTGCACAACTCAAGTAAATCTGTAAATGATGCAGTCTAGCTTTGCACAACTCAAGTGAATCTGTTGATGTTGCCGGCTAGCTTTGCACACCTCAAGTAAATCTGTTAATGATGCAGGCTAGCTTTGCACAACTTAAGTGAATCTGTTGATGTTGCCGGCTAGCTTTGCACAACTCAAGTAAATCTGTTAATGATGCAGGCTAGCTTTGCATAACTCAAGTAAATCTGTTAATGATGCAGGCTAGCTTTGCACAACTCAAGTCAATCTGTTAATGATGCAGGCTAGCTTTGCACAACTCAAGTGAATCTGTTGATGATGTGTGCTAGCTTGATACAACTCAAGTGAATCTGTTGATGTTGCAGTCTAGCTTTGCACAACTCAAGTGAATCTGTAAATGATGCAGGCTAGCTTTGCACAACTCAAGTAAATCTGTAAATGATGCAGGCTAGCTTTGCACAACTCAAGTAAATCTGTAAATGATGCAGTCTAGCTTTGCACAACTCAAGTGAATCTGTTGATGTTGCCAGCTAGCTTTGCACACCTCAAGTAAATCTGTTAATGATGCAGGCTAGCTTTGCACAACTCAAGTAAATCTGTTAATGATGCAGGCTAGCTTTGCATAACTCAAGTAAATCTGTTAATGATGCAGGCTAGCTTTGCACAACTCAAGTCAATCTGTTAATGATGCAGGCTAGCTTTGCACAACTCAAGTAAATCTGTTAATGATGCAGGCTAGCTTTGCACAACTCAAGTCAATCTGTTAATGATGCAGGCTAGCTTTGCTCAACTCAAGTCAATCTGTTGATGTTGCGTTCTAGCTTGATACAACTCAAGTCAATCTGTTAATGATGCAGGCTAGCTTTTTACAACTCAAGCCAATCTGTTGATGTTGCGTTCTAGATTGATACAACTCAAGTGAATCTGTTAATGATGCAGGCTAGCTTTGTACAACTCAAGTGAATCTGTTGATGATGTGTGCTAGCTTGATACAACTCAAGTGAATCTGTTGATGTTGCAGGCTAGCTTTGCACAACTCAAGTGAATCTGTTGATGTTGCCGGCTAGCTTTGCACAACTCAAGTCAATCTGTTAAAGATGCAGGCTAGCTTTGTACAACTCAAGTGAATCTGTTGATGTTGCAGGCTAGCTTTGTACAACTCAAGTGAACCTGTTGATGTTGTGTGCTAGCTTGATACAGCTCAAGTGAACCTGTTGATGTTGTGTGCTAGCTTGATACAGCTCAAGTGAATCTGTTAATGATGTGTGCTAGCTTGATACAGCTCAAGTAAATATGTTAATGATGTGTGCTAGCTTGATACAGCTCAAGTAAATCTGTTAATGATGTGTGCTAGCTTGATACAGCTCAAGTAAATATGTTAATGATGTGTGCTAGCTTGATACAGCTCAAGCTAATCTGTTAATGATGTGTTCTAGCTTGGTACAGCTCAAGCCAATCTGTTAATGATGTGTGCTAGCTTGATACAGCTCAAGCCAATCTGTTAATGATGTGTGCTAGCTTGATAAAGCTCAAGCCAATCTGTTAATGATGTGTGCTAGCTTGATACAGCTCAAGCCAATCTGTTAATGATGTGTGCTAGCTTGATAAAGCTCAAGCCAATCTGTTAATGATGTGTGCTAGCTTGATAAAGCTCAAGCCCATCTGTTAATGATGTGTGCTAGCTTGATAGAGCTCCAGCCAATCTGTTAATGTTGTCTTCTAGCTTGATAAAGCTCAAGCCCATCTGTTAATGATGTGTGCTAGCTTGATAGAGCTCCAGCCAATCTGTTAATGTTGTGTTCTAGCTTGATAAAGCTCAAGCCAATCTGTCAATGATGTGTGCCAGCTAGATACAGCTTGAGTAAATCTGTTAATGATGTGTGCTAGCTTGATAAAGCTCAATCCAATCTGTTAATGATGTGTGCTAGCTTGATACAGCTGAAGCCAATCTGTTAATGTTGTCTTCTAGCTTGATAAAGCTCAAGCCCATCTGTTAATGATGTGTGCTAGCTTGATAGAGCTCCAGCCAATCTGTTAATGTTGTGTTCTAGCTTGATAAAGCTCAAGCCAATCTGTCAATGATGTGTGCCAGCTAGATACAGCTTGAGTAAATCTGTTAATGATGTGTGCTAGCTTGATACAGCTCAAATCAATCTGTTAATGATGTGTGCTAGCTTGATACAGCTGAAGCCAATCTGTTAATGATGTGTGCTAGCTAGATACAGCTGAAGCCAATCTGTTAATTTTGTCTTCTAGCTTGATAAAGCTCAATCCAATCTGTTAATGATGTGTGCTAGCTTGGTACAGCTGAAGCCAATCTGTTAATGTTGTGTGCTAGCTTGATACAGCTCAAGCCAATCTGTTAATGATGTGTGCTAGCTTGATAAAGCTCAAGCCAATCTGTTAATGATGTGTGCTAGCTTGATACAGCTCAAGTAAATATGTTAATGATGTGTGCTAGCTTGATACAGCTCAAGCTAATCTGTTAATGATGTGTTCTAGCTTGGTACAGCTCAAGCCAATCTGTTAATGATGTGTGCTAGCTTGATACAGCTCAAGCCAATCTGTTAATGATGTGTGCTAGCTTGATAAAGCTCAAGCCAATCTGTTAATGATGTGTGCTAGCTTGATAAAGCTCAAGCCCATCTGTTAATGATGTGTGCTAGCTTGATAGAGCTCCAGCCAATCTGTTAATGTTGTCTTCTAGCTTGATAAAGCTCAAGCCCATCTGTTAATGATGTGTGCTAGCTTGATAGAGCTCCAGCCAATCTGTTAATGTTGTGTTCTAGCTTGATAAAGCTCAAGCCAATCTGTCAATGATGTGTGCCAGCTAGATACAGCTTGAGTAAATCTGTTAATGATGTGTGCTAGCTTGATAAAGCTCAATCAAATCTGTTAATGATGTGTGCTAGCTTGATACAGCTCAAATCAATCTGTCAATTATGAGTGGATCCTTTGAAAACCTTTACAATGTCTGCCAACTAAAGTAACATTCCAGTAATGGTCTGGGACAGAAGTCACATGATAAAGCCTTGTGATGACAATGATTACAAGTCACATGATAAAGCCTTGTGATGACAATGTTTACAAGTCACAGTATAAAGCCTTGTGATGACAATGTTTACAAGTCACATGATAAAGCCTTGTGATGACAATGTTTACAAGTCACATTATAAAGCCTTGTGATGACAATGTTTACAAGTCACATGATAAAGCCTTGTGATGACAATGTTTACAAGTCACATGATAAAGCCTTGTGATGACAATGATTACAAGTCACATGATAAAGCCTTGTGATGACAATGTTTACAAGTCACATGATAAAGCCATGTGATGACAATGTTTACAAAGTCACATGATAAAGCCTTGTGAAGACTATGTTTACGAGTCACATGATAAAGCCTTGTGATGACAATGTTTACAAGTCACATGATAAAGCCTTGTGATGACAATGTTAACAAGTCACATGATAAAGCCTTGTGATGACAATGTTTACAAAGTCACATGATAAAGCCATCTGATGACAATGTTAACAAGTCACATGATAAAGCCTTGTGATGACAATGTTTACAAAGTCACATGATAAAGCCTTGTGATGACATTGTTTACTAAGTTACATGATAAAGCTTCTGATGACAATGTTAACAAGTCACATGATAAAGCCTTGTGATGACAATTTTTACAAGTCACATGATAAAGCCTTGTGATGACAATGTTTACAAGTCACATGATAAAGCCTTGTGATGACAATGTTTACAAAGTCACATGATAAAGCCTTGTGAAGACTATGTTTACAAGTCACATGATAAAGCCTTGTGATGACAATGTTTACAAGTCACATGATAAAGCCTTGTGATGACAATGTTTACAAGTCACATGATAAAGCCGTGTGATGACAATGATTACAAGTCACATGATAAAGCCTTGTGATGACAATGTTTACAAGTCACATGATAAAGCCTTGTGATGACAATGTTTACAAAGTCACATGATAAAGCCTTGTGAAGACTATGTTTACAAGTCACATGATAAAGCCTTGTGATGACAATGTTTACAAGTCACATGATAAAGCCTTGTGATTACAATGTTTACAAGTCACAGTATAAAGCCTTGTGATGACAATGTTTACAAGTCACATGATAAAGCCTTGTGATGACAATGTTTACAAGTCACATGATAAAGCCTTGTGATGACAATGTTTACATGTCACATGATAAAGCCTTGTGATGACAATGTTTACAAGTCACATGATAAAGCCTTGTGATGACAATGTTTACAAGTCACATGATAAAGCCTTGTGATGACAATGTTTACAAGTCACATGATAAAGCCTTGTGATGACAATGTTTACAAGTCACATGATAAAGCCTTGTGATGACAATGTTTACAAGTCACATGATAAAGCCTTGTGATGACAATGTTTACAAGTCACATGATAAAGCCTTGTGATGACAATGTTTACAAGTCACATGATAAAGCCTTGTGATAACAATGTTTACAAGTCACATGATAAAGCCTTGTGATTACAATGTTTACAAGTCACATGATAAAGCCTTGTGATGACAATGTTTACAAGTCACATGATAAAGCCTTGTGATGACAATGTTTACAAGTCACATGATAAAGCCTTGTGATGACAATGTTTACAAAGTCACATGATAAAGCCTTGTGAAGACTATGTTTACAAGTCACATGATAAAGCCTTGTGATGACAATGTTTACAAGTCACATGATAAAGCCATGTGATGACGTTGTTTACAAGTCACATGATAAAGCCATGTGATGACAATGTTTACATGTCACATGATAAAGCCATGTGATGACAATGTTTACAAAGTCACATGATAAGCCTTGTGATGACAATGTTTACAAGTCACATGATAAAGCCTTGTGATGACAATGTTTACAAGTCACATGATAAAGCCTTGTGATGACAATGTTAACAAGTCACATGATAAAGCCTTGTGATGACATTGTTTACTAAGTCACATGATAAAGCTTCTGATGACAATGTGAACAAGTCACATGATAAAGCCTTGTGATGACTATGTTTACAAGTCACATGATAAAGCCTTGTGATGACAATGTTTACAAGTCACATGATAAAGTCTTGTGATGACAATGTTTACAAGTCACATGATAAAGCCGTGTGATGACAATGATTACAAGTCACATGATAAAGCCTTGTGATGACAATGTTTACAAGTCACATGATAAAGCCTTGTGATGACAATGTTTACAAAGTCACATGATAAAGCCTTGTGAAGACTATGTTTACAAGTCACATGATAAAGCCTTGTGATGACAATGTTTACAAAGTCACATGATAAAGCCTTGTGAAGACTATGTTTACAAGTCACATGATAAAGCCTTGTGATGACAATGTTTACAAGTCACATGAAAAAGCCTTGTGATGACAATGTTTACAAGTCACATGATAAAGCCTTGTGATGACAATGTTTACAAGTCACATGATACAGCCTTGTGATGACAATGTTTACAAGTCACATGATAAAGCCTTGTGATGACAATGATTACAAGTCACATGATAAAGCCTTGTGATGACAATGTTTACAAGTCACATGATACAGCCTTGTGATGACAATGTTTACAAGTCACATGATAAAGCCTTGTGATGACAATGATTACAAGTCACATGATAAAGCCTTGTGATGACAATGTTTACAAGTCACATGATAAAGCCTTGTGATGACAATGTTTACAACGTCACATGATAAAGCCTTGTGAAGTCTATGTTTACAAGTCACATGATAAAGCCTTGTGATGACAATGTTTACAAGTCACATGATAAAGCCTTGTGATGACAATGTTAACAAGTCACATGATAAAGCCTTGTGATTACAATGTTTACAAGTCACATGATAAAGCCTTGTGATGACAATGTTTACAAGTCACATAATAAAGCCTTGTGATGACAATGTTTACAAGTCACATAATAAAGCCTTGTGATTACAATGTTTACAAGTCACATGATAAAGCCTTGTGATGACAATGTTTACAAGTCACATAATAAAGCCTTGTGATGACAATGTTTACAAGTCACATGATAAAGCCTTGTGATGACAATGTTTACAAGTCACATGATAAAGCCTTGTGATGACAATGTTAACAAGTCACATAATAAAGCCTTGTGATGACAATGTTAACAAGTCACATGATAAAGCCTTGGGATGACAATGTTTACTTTGTCCTCACATTTTCGTAATAAAAACCATCTGATGACAATATTTTACACTACCCTGACTGTAGGGTAATGGAAGCCACATGAAATATTAGTTCTAACTTTCTATTGAACAATTATTATTGTCACAGTTAGAAAAATATAACAAAGAACCAGCAATAATGTATTTTGAACAAATAGCATATCCAAGATGGAAGTGTGTAAATAGCATATCCAAGATGGAAGTGTGTAAATCCGGATATCTCAATTAAGTGTTAATTTAATATAAGTAAATGCATGATAGATGTATAATTAATAGTTTAATCTTTGATGGAAGCTTTTCAGGGAAGACATGTTAATTAGAGAAAACTTTTGAAATTAGATAGTGCCAACAGTTTCAGGCTCATATATCTGCTAATTTTAATCAATCTCCTTAATATTTTAGAAGGAATATATAGAGCAAATTGAATTTCTACCCTGCATATAATAATAGCAATGCCTACCACAAACAGTGGTCCATATATTTCAATTCTGCCATGCAGGATAACAATAAGTAATAACAAAAAACTGAAAGCTCCCAGGAGCCTGTAATCGCTCACCTGGAACACAAATGACTTTAACTATATTTAATTTTTTGCAATTTACAGTTTGTCTAGTTGTTGTAGCTTCTAAGTTACAGGGCAAAAACTAAAAATTTCTTTAAAAAATTTTGGTTAATCACACTGACTCCTATAAGATGCCATCAGACAATTTTTGAAAATCAAATGATTTTTAAGCCTTGTCCTTTAGGTTAATTTGGTAATTAATCAATCTCTAGGTGTTATAGACTTTAATTTATAACACAAAAACTGATATTTGTAACAATTTTGGATTAAGCAACTTGCTTTGCTGATCATTTGTGTGATTTACAGTTTCAATCTAGCTGTTATGGCATTTAAGATACAGGGCAAAAACTGCACATTTCACCAACAATTTTTATAAAAGGGCAATAACTCCTGAGTCATCTGACAATTTCAGACCAATTATAGTCAAAATACTATGACCTGTCAGGTATTTTCTACCTATTGCTCAATCAATTCCAAAAATAGATAACAGCTGTTTAGAGAACTGCTTCAATCTGTTTTCTTTAAAGCTCTTAATCAGAAAGAGCTGGACATTTAAATTGCAGCTATTCATGCATGACTCAGGTAACTTCAAACTTCTAATCTGGAAGATAGCCATAGAGTACAATGTAGAAGGAACAAGTTAGAAGTTTAAAATTACCTGAGTCACACATGCATGGTAGGAACTGCCCAATACAAAAACTTTAATGTAGTCGCTGGACCCTGAAATTGAGGTCAAGGTCAGGTGACAGGTGACTGATTGGCAAGTACTCATCAAAAGCTACCACTGGACCAAATTTGATGGACCTAGGGCTTCAGCTTACAAAGAAATAAAGCAAAATGTCCAGGTGTTTATGCTGCAGCCGCCGGATTCCCATATATATGTCTGGGCTCCAGCGACTAGGCAAGACAAAAATTCTCATTTAAGGGAAATAACTCATATAAGGAGTCATCTGATAAATTTCAGACCAATAAAGTGAATTGTAGGACTTTTGCCAAAAATCGCCATTTAAGGGCAATAACTCCTACAGGATGCCATTTCACAACTTCACACTAATAGCACCTATTGTATAGACCTTAATGTGCTGATCGATTTGAAGTATCGGTTTTCTCTAAAGCTTTTATAATTTTGAGACGTTGAGGTAAAACATGTGTTGACACCCATGTTCTATTTTAAGTTACAGCGGCCATCTTTGTCTGTTGATCAACACCCTGGAAAAAAATTTGAAACTAGGAACCCAAAGGATGAATGTGGATGAGTTTGAAAAAAATTGGTCAAGTGGTTTCAGAGGAGAAGATTTTTGAAAAAGTTTACGACGGACGACAAATGATGGCAAAATTCGGTCCAGGTGAGCTAAAAAGAGATAGAGGAAAGAATGCATGTACTACTGTACTAACCTCCAACTCAGTATACAGAATATAGCCACTACTCCACCTTGAAATACAATTAAGGATAACTGATCAGGAACTGTAATACAACACCACGTCAGCAGGTAGTCAAGTACTACACCTGTAATTATAGAAATACAATTAAGGATAACTGATCAGGAACTGTAATACAACACCACGTCAGCAGGTAGTCAAGTACTACACCTGTAATTATAGAAATACAATTAAGGATAACTGATCAGGAACTGTAATACAACACCACGTCAGCAGGTAGTCAAGTACTACACCTGTAATTATAGAAATACAATTAAGGATAACTGATCAGGAACTGTAATACAACACCACGTCAGCAGGTAGTCAAGTACTACACCTGTAATTATAGAAATACAATTAAGGATAACTGATCTCGAACTGTAATACAACACCACGTCAGCAGGTAGTCAAGTACTACACCTGTAATTATAGAAATACAATTAAGTATAACTAATCTGGAACTGTAATACAACACCACGTCAGCAGGCAGTCAAGTATTACACATGTAATTATAGAAATACAATTAAGTATAACTGATCTGGAACTGTAATACAACACCACGTCAGCAGGTAGTCAAGTACTACACCTGTAATTATAGAAATACAATTAAGTATAACTGATCGGAACTGTAATACAACACCACGTCAGCAGGTAGTCAAGTACTACACCTGTAATTATAGAAATACAATTAAGTATAACTGATCAGGAACTGTAATACAACACCACGTCAGCAGGTAGTCAAGTACTACACCTGTAATTATAGAAATACAATCAAGTATAACTGATCAGGAACTGTAATACAACACCACGTCAGCAAGTAGTCAAGTACTACACCTGTAATTATAGAAATACAATTAAGTATAACTGATCTGGAACTGTAATACAACACCACGTCAGCAGGTAGTCAAGTACTACACCTGTAATTATAGAAATACAATTAAGTATAACTGATCGGGAACTGTAATACAACACCACGTCAGCAGGTAGTCAAGTACTACACCTGTAATTATAGAAATACAATTAAGTATAACTGATCTCGAACTGTAATACAACACCACGTCAGCAGGTAGTCAAGTACTACACCTGTAATTATAGAAATACAATTAAGGATAACTAATCTGGAGCTGTAATACAACACCACGTCAGCAGGCAGTCAAGTATTACACATGTAATTATAGAAATACAATTAAGTATAACTGATCGGGAGCTGTAATACAACACCACGTCAGCAGGCAGTCAAGTATTACACATGTAATTATAGAAATACAATTAAGTATAACTGATCAGGAACTGTAATACAACACCACGTCAGCAGGTAGTCAAGTACTACACCTGTAATTATAGAAATACAATTAAGTATAACTGATCAGGAACTGTAATACAACACCACGTCAGCAAGTAGTCAAGTACTACACCTGTAATTATAGAAATACAATTAAGTATAACTGATCTGGAACTGTAATACAACACCACGTCAGCAGGTAGTCAAGTACTACACCTGTAATTATAGAAATACAATTAAGGATAACTGATCTGGAACTGTAATACAACACCACGTCAGCAGGTAGTCAAGTACTACACCTGTAATTATAGAAATACAATTAAGTATAACTGATCGGGAGCTGTAATACAACACCACGTCAGCAGGTAGTCAAGTACTACACCTGTAATTATAGAAATACAATTAAGGATAACTAATCTGGAGCTGTAATACAACACCACGTCAGCAGGTAGTCAAGTACTACACCTGTAATTATAGAAATACAATTAAGGATAACTAATCTGGAACTGTAATACAACACCACGTCAGCAGGTAGTCAAGTACTACACCTGTAATTACAGAAATACAATTAAGGATAACTGATCAGGAACTGTAATACAACACCACGTCAGCAAATAGTCAAGTACTACACCTGTAATTATAGAAATACAATTAAGTATAACTGATCGGAACTGTAATACAACACCACGTCAGCAGGTAGTCAAGTACTACACCTGTAATTATAGAAATACAATTAAGCATAACTGATCAGGAACTGTAATACAACACCACGTCAGCAGGTAGTCAAGTACTACACCTGTAATTATAGAAATACAATTAAGTATAACTGATCTGGAACTGTAATACAACACCACGTCAGCAAGTAGTCAAGTACTACACCTGTAATTATAGAAATACAATTAAGTATAACTGATCGGGAGCTGTAATACAACACCACGTCAGCAGGTAGTCAAGTACTACACCTGTAATTATAGAAATACAATTAAGTATAACTGATCAGAAACTGTAATACAACACCACGTCAGCAGGTAGTCAAGTACTACACCTGTAATTATAGAAATACAATTAAGTATAACTGATCGGGAGCTGTAATACAACACCACGTCAGCAAGTAGTCAAGTACTACACCTGTAATTATAGAAATACAATTAAGTATAACTGATCAGGAACTGTAATACAACACCACGTGAGCAGGCAGTCAAGTATTACACATGTAATTATAGAAATACAATTAAGTATAACTGATCAGGAACTGTAATACAACACCACGTCTGCAGGTAGTCAAGTACTACACCTGTAATTATAGAAATACAATCAAGTATAACTGATCGGAACTGTAATACAACACCACGTCAGCAGGTAGTCAAGTACTACACCTGTAATTATAGAAATACAATTAAGTATAACTGATCAGGAACTGTAATACAACACCACGTCAGCAGGTAGTCAAGTACTACACATGTAATTATAGAAATACAATTAAGTATAACTGATCGGGAGCTGTAATACAACACCACGTCAGCAAGTAGTCAAGTACTACACCTGTAATTATAGAAATACAATTAAGTATAACTGATCGGGAGCTGTAATACAACACCACGTCAGCAGGTAGTCAAGTACTACACCTGTAATTATAGAAATACAATTAAGGATAACTAATCTGGAGCTGTAATACAACACCACGTCAGCAGGCAGTCAAGTATTACACATGTAATTATAGAAATACAATTAAGTATAACTGATCGGGAGCTGTAATACAACACCACGTCAGCAGGCAGTCAAGTATTACACATGTAATTATAGAAATACAATTAAGTATAACTGATCAGGAACTGTAATACAACACCACGTCAGCAGGTAGTCAAGTACTACACCTGTAATTATAGAAATACAATTAAGTATAACTGATCAGGAACTGTAATACAACACCACGTCAGCAAGTAGTCAAGTACTACACCTGTAATTATAGAAATACAATTAAGTATAACTGATCTGGAACTGTAATACAACACCACGTCAGCAGGTAGTCAAGTACTACACCTGTAATTATAGAAATACAATTAAGTATAACTGATCTGGAACTGTAATACAACACCACGTCAGCAAGTAGTCAAGTATTACACATGTAATTATAGAAATACAATTAAGTATAACTGATCGGGAGCTGTAATACAACACCACGTCAGCAGGTAGTCAAGTATTACACATGTAATTATAGAAATACAATTAAGGATAACTAATCTGGAACTGTAATACAACACCACGTCAGCAAGTAGTCAAGTACTACACCTGTAATTATAGAAATACAATTAAGGATAACTGATCTGGAACTGTAATACAACACCACGTCAGCAGGTAGTCAAGTACTACACCTGTAATTATAGAAATACAATTAAGTATAACTGATCGGGAGCTGTAATACAACACCACGTCAGCAGGTAGTCAAGTACTACACCTGTAATTATAGAAATACAATTAAGGATAACTAATCTGGAGCTGTAATACAACACCACGTCAGCAGGTAGTCAAGTACTACACCTGTAATTATAGAAATACAATTAAGGATAACTAATCTGGAACTGTAATACAACACCACGTCAGCAGGTAGTCAAGTACTACACCTGTAATTACAGAAATACAATTAAGGATAACTGATCAGGAACTGTAATACAACACCACGTCAGCAAATAGTCAAGTACTACACCTGTAATTATAGAAATACAATTAAGTATAACTGATCGGAACTGTAATACAACACCACGTCAGCAGGTAGTCAAGTACTACACCTGTAATTATAGAAATACAATTAAGCATAACTGATCAGGAACTGTAATACAACACCACGTCAGCAGGTAGTCAAGTACTACACCTGTAATTATAGAAATACAATTAAGTATAACTGATCTGGAACTGTAATACAACACCACGTCAGCAAGTAGTCAAGTACTACACCTGTAATTATAGAAATACAATTAAGTATAACTGATCGGGAGCTGTAATACAACACCACGTCAGCAGGTAGTCAAGTACTACACCTGTAATTATAGAAATACAATTAAGTATAACTGATCAGAAACTGTAATACAACACCACGTCAGCAGGTAGTCAAGTACTACACCTGTAATTATAGAAATACAATTAAGTATAACTGATCGGGAGCTGTAATACAACACCACGTCAGCAAGTAGTCAAGTACTACACCTGTAATTATAGAAATACAATTAAGTATAACTGATCAGGAACTGTAATACAACACCACGTGAGCAGGCAGTCAAGTATTACACATGTAATTATAGAAATACAATTAAGTATAACTGATCAGGAACTGTAATACAACACCACGTCTGCAGGTAGTCAAGTACTACACCTGTAATTATAGAAATACAATCAAGTATAACTGATCGGAACTGTAATACAACACCACGTCAGCAGGTAGTCAAGTACTACACCTGTAATTATAGAAATACAATTAAGTATAACTGATCAGGAACTGTAATACAACACCACGTCAGCAGGTAGTCAAGTACTACACATGTAATTATAGAAATACAATTAAGTATAACTGATCGGGAGCTGTAATACAACACCACGTCAGCAAGTAGTCAAGTACTACACCTGTAATTATAGAAATACAATTAAGTATAACTGATCGGGAGCTGTAATACAACACCACGTCAGCAGGTAGTCAAGTACTACACCTGTAATTATAGAAATACAATTAAGGATAACTAATCTGGAGCTGTAATACAACACCACGTCAGCAGGTAGTCAAGTACTACACCTGTAATTACAGAAATACAATTAAGGATAACTGATCAGGAACTGTAATACAACACCACGTCAGCAAATAGTCAAGTACTACACCTGTAATTATAGAAATACAATTAAGTATAACTGATCGGAACTGTAATACAACACCACGTCAGCAGGTAGTCAAGTACTACACCTGTAATTATAGAAATACAATTAAGCATAACTGATCAGGAACTGTAATACAACACCACGTCAGCAGGTAGTCAAGTACTACACCTGTAATTATAGAAATACAATTAAGTATAACTGATCTGGAACTGTAATACAACACCACGTCAGCAAGTAGTCAAGTACTACACCTGTAATTATAGAAATACAATTAAGTATAACTGATCGGGAGCTGTAATACAACACCACGTCAGCAGGTAGTCAAGTACTACACCTGTAATTATAGAAATACAATTAAGTATAACTGATCTGGAACTGTAATACAACACCACGTCAGCAGGTAGTCAAGTACTACACCTGTAATTATAGAAATACAATTAAGTATAACTGATCGGAACTGTAATACAACACCACGTCAGCAAATAGTCAAGTACTACACCTGTAATTATAGAAATACAATTAAGTATAACTGATCGGAACTGTAATACAACACCACGTCAGCAGGTAGTCAAGTACTACACCTGTAATTATAGAAATACAATTAAGCATAACTGATCAGGAACTGTAATACAACACCACGTCAGCAGGTAGTCAAGTACTACACCTGTAATTATAGAAATACAATTAAGTATAACTGATCTGGAACTGTAATACAACACCACGTCAGCAAGTAGTCAAGTACTACACCTGTAATTATAGAAATACAATTAAGTATAACTGATCGGGAGCTGTAATACAACACCACGTCAGCAGGTAGTCAAGTACTACACCTGTAATTATAGAAATACAATTAAGTATAACTGATCAGAAACTGTAATACAACACCACGTCAGCAGGTAGTCAAGTACTACACCTGTAATTATAGAAATACAATTAAGTATAACTGATCGGGAGCTGTAATACAACACCACGTCAGCAAGTAGTCAAGTACTACACCTGTAATTATAGAAATACAATTAAGTATAACTGATCAGGAACTGTAATACAACACCACGTCAGCAGGCAGTCAAGTACTACACCTGTAATTATAGAAATACAATTAAGTATAACTGATCGGAACTGTAATACAACACCACGTCAGCAGGTAGTCAAGTACTACACCTGTAATTATAGAAATACAATTAAGTATAACTGATCAGGAACTGTAATACAACACCACGTCAGCAGGTAGTCAAGTACTACACCTGTAATTCTAGAAATACAATCAAGTATAACTGATCAGGAACTGTAATACAACACCACGTCAGCAAGTAGTCAAGTACTACACCTGTAATTATAGAAATACAATTAAGTATAACTGATCTGGAACTGTAATACAACACCACGTCAGCAGGTAGTCAAGTACTACACATGTAATTATAGAAATACAATTAAGTATAACTGATCGGGAGCTGTAATACAACACCACGTCAGCAAGTAGTCAAGTACTACACCTGTAATTATAGAAATACAATTAAGTATAACTGATCGGGAGCTGTAATACAACACCACGTCAGCAGGTAGTCAAGTACTACACCTGTAATTATAGAAATACAATTAAGGATAACTAATCTGGAGCTGTAATACAACACCACGTCAGCAGGTAGTCAAGTACTACACCTGTAATTACAGAAATACAATTAAGGATAACTGATCAGGAACTGTAATACACCACCACGTCAGCAAATAGTCAAGTACTACACCTGTAATTATAGAAATACAATTAAGTATAACTGATCGGAACTGTAATACAACACCACGTCAGCAGGTAGTCAAGTACTACACCTGTAATTATAGAAATACAATTAAGCATAACTGATCAGGAACTGTAATACAACACCACGTCAGCAGGTAGTCAAGTACTACACCTGTAATTATAGAAATACAATTAAGTATAACTGATCTGGAACTGTAATACAACACCACGTCAGCAAGTAGTCAAGTACTACACCTGTAATTATAGAAATACAATTAAGTATAACTGATCGGGAGCTGTAATACAACACCACGTCAGCAGGTAGTCAAGTACTACACCTGTAATTATAGAAATACAATTAAGTATAACTGATCAGAAACTGTAATACAACACCACGTCAGCAGGTAGTCAAGTACTACACCTGTAATTATAGAAATACAATTAAGTATAACTGATCGGGAGCTGTAATACAACACCACGTCAGCAAGTAGTCAAGTACTACACCTGTAATTATAGAAATACAATTAAGTATAACTGATCAGGAACTGTAATACAACACCACGTCAGCAGGCAGTCAAGTATTACACATGTAATTATAGAAATACAATTAAGTATAACTGATCAGGAACTGTAATACAACACCACGTCTGCAGGTAGTCAAGTACTACACCTGTAATTATAGAAATACAATCAAGTATAACTGATCGGAACTGTAATACAACACCACGTCAGCAGGTAGTCAAGTACTACACCTGTAATTATAGAAATACAATTAAGTATAACTGATCAGGAACTGTAATACAACACCACGTCAGCAGGTAGTCAAGTACTACACATGTAATTATAGAAATACAATTAAGTATAACTGATCGGGAGCTGTAATACAACACCACGTCAGCAAGTAGTCAAGTACTACACCTGTAATTATAGAAATACAATTAAGTATAACTGATCGGGAGCTGTAATACAACACCACGTCAGCAGGTAGTCAAGTACTACACCTGTAATTATAGAAATACAATTAAGGATAACTAATCTGGAGCTGTAATACAACACCACGTCAGCAGGTAGTCAAGTACTACACCTGTAATTACAGAAATACAATTAAGGATAACTGATCAGGAACTGTAATACAACACCACGTCAGCAAATAGTCAAGTACTACACCTGTAATTATAGAAATACAATTAAGTATAACTGATCGGAACTGTAATACAACACCACGTCAGCAGGTAGTCAAGTACTACACCTGTAATTATAGAAATACAATTAAGCATAACTGATCAGGAACTGTAATACAACACCACGTCAGCAGGTAGTCAAGTACTACACCTGTAATTATAGAAATACAATTAAGTATAACTGATCTGGAACTGTAATACAACACCACGTCAGCAAGTAGTCAAGTACTACACCTGTAATTATAGAAATACAATTAAGTATAACTGATCGGGAGCTGTAATACAACACCACGTCAGCAGGTAGTCAAGTACTACACCTGTAATTATAGAAATACAATTAAGTATAACTGATCTGGAACTGTAATACAACACCACGTCAGCAGGTAGTCAAGTACTACACCTGTAATTATAGAAATACAATTAAGTATAACTGATCGGAACTGTAATACAACACCACGTCAGCAAATAGTCAAGTACTACACCTGTAATTATAGAAATACAATTAAGTATAACTGATCGGAACTGTAATACAACACCACGTCAGCAGGTAGTCAAGTACTACACCTGTAATTATAGAAATACAATTAAGAATAACTGATCAGGAACTGTAATACAACACCACGTCAGCAGGTAGTCAAGTACTACACCTGTAATTATAGAAATACAATTAAGTATAACTGATCTGGAACTGTAATACAACACCACGTCAGCAAGTAGTCAAGTACTACACCTGTAATTATAGAAATACAATTAAGTATAACTGATCGGGAGCTGTAATACAACACCACGTCAGCAGGTAGTCAAGTACTACACCTGTAATTATAGAAATACAATTAAGTATAACTGATCAGGAACTGTAATACAACACCACGTCAGCAGGTAGTCAAGTACTACACCTGTAATTATAGAAATACAATTAAGTATAACTGATCGGGAGCTGTAATACAACACCACGTCAGCAAGTAGTCAAGTACTACACCTGTAATTATAGAAATACAATTAAGTATAACTGATCAGGAACTGTAATACAACACCACGTCAGCAGGCAGTCAAGTACTACACCTGTAATTATAGAAATACAATTAAGTATAACTGATCGGAACTGTAATACAACACCACGTCAGCAGGTAGTCAAGTACTACACCTGTAATTATAGAAATACAATTAAGTATAACTGATCAGGAACTGTAATACAACACCACGTCAGCAGGTAGTCAAGTACTACACCTGTAATTATAGAAATACAATCAAGTATAACTGATCAGGAACTGTAATACAACACCACGTCAGCAAGTAGTCAAGTACTACACCTGTAATTATAGAAATACAATTAAGTATAACTGATCGGGAACTGTAATACAACACCACGTCAGCAGGTAGTCAAGTACTACACATGTAATTATAGAAATACAATTAAGTATAACTGATCGGGAGCTGTAATACAACACCACGTCAGCAAGTAGTCAAGTACTACACCTGTAATTATAGAAATACAATTAAGTATAACTGATCGGGAGCTGTAATACAACACCACGTCAGCAGGTAGTCAAGTACTACACCTGTAATTATAGAAATACAATTAAGGATAACTAATCTGGAGCTGTAATACAACACCACGTCAGCAGGTAGTCAAGTACTACACCTGTAATTACAGAAATACAATTAAGGATAACTGATCAGGAACTGTAATACAACACCACGTCAGCAAATAGTCAAGTACTACACCTGTAATTATAGAAATACAATTAAGTATAACTGATCGGAACTGTAATACAACACCACGTCAGCAGGTAGTCAAGTACTACACCTGTAATTATAGAAATACAATTAAGCATAACTGATCAGGAACTGTAATACAACACCACGTCAGCAGGTAGTCAAGTACTACACCTGTAATTATAGAAATACAATTAAGTATAACTGATCTGGAACTGTAATACAACACCACGTCAGCAAGTAGTCAAGTACTACACCTGTAATTATAGAAATACAATTAAGTATAACTGATCGGGAGCTGTAATACAACACCACGTCAGCAGGTAGTCAAGTACTACACCTGTAATTATAGAAATACAATTAAGTATAACTGATCAGAAACTGTAATACAACACCACGTCAGCAGGTAGTCAAGTACTACACCTGTAATTATAGAAATACAATTAAGGATAACTGATCAGGAACTGTAATACAACACCACGTCAGCAGGCAGTCAAGTATTACACATGTAATTATAGAAATACAATTAAGTATAACTGATCTGGAACTGTAATACAACACCACGTCAGCAGGTAGTCAAGTACTACACCTGTAATTATAGAAATACAATTAAGTATAACTGATCTGAACTGTAATACAACACCACGTCAGCAGGTAGTCAAGTACTACACCTGTAATTATAGAAATACAATTAAGTATAACTGATCAGGAACTGTAATACAACACCACGTCAGCAGGTAGTCAAGTACTACACCTGTAATTATAGAAATACAATCAAGTATAACTGATCAGGAACTGTAATACAACACCACGTCAGCAAGTAGTCAAGTACTACACCTGTAATTATAGAAATACAATTAAGTATAACTGATCTGGAACTGTAATACAACACCACGTCAGCAGGTAGTCAAGTACTACACATGTAATTATAGAAATACAATTAAGTATAACTGATCGGGAGCTGTAATACAACACCACGTCAGCAAGTAGTCAAGTACTACACCTGTAATTATAGAAATACAATTAAGTATAACTGATCGGGAGCTGTAATACAACACCACGTCAGCAGGTAGTCAAGTACTACACCTGTAATTATAGAAATACAATTAAGGATAACTAATCTGGAGCTGTAATACAACACCACGTCAGCAGGTAGTCAAGTACTACACCTGTAATTATAGAAATACAATTAAGGATAACTAATCTGGAACTGTAATACAACACCACGTCAGCAGGTAGTCAAGTACTACACCTGTAATTACAGAAATACAATTAAGGATAACTGATCAGGAACTGTAATACAACACCACGTCAGCAAATAGTCAAGTACTACACCTGTAATTATAGAAATACAATTAAGTATAACTGATCGGAACTGTAATACAACACCACGTCAGCAGGTAGTCAAGTACTACACCTGTAATTATAGAAATACAATTAAGTATAACTGATCTGGAACTGTAATACAACACCACGTCAGCAAGTAGTCAAGTACTACACCTGTAATTATAGAAATACAATTAAGTATAACTGATCGGGAGCTGTAATACAACACCACGTCAGCAGGTAGTCAAGTACTACACCTGTAATTATAGAAATACAATTAAGTATAACTGATCAGAAACTGTAATACAACACCACGTCAGCAGGTAGTCAAGTACTACACCTGTAATTATAGAAATACAATTAAGGATAACTGATCAGGAACTGTAATACAACACCACGTCAGCAGGCAGTCAAGTATTACACATGTAATTATAGAAATACAATTAAGTATAACTGATCTGGAACTGTAATACAACACCACGTCAGCAGGTAGTCAAGTACTACACCTGTAATTATAGAAATACAATTAAGTATAACTGATCGGAACTGTAATACAACACCACGTCAGCAGGTAGTCAAGTACTACACCTGTAATTATAGAAATACAATCAAGTATAACTGATCAGGAACTGTAATACAACACCACGTCAGCAAGTAGTCAAGTACTACACCTGTAATTATAGAAATACAATTAAGTATAACTGATCTGGAACTGTAATACAACACCACGTCAGCAGGTAGTCAAGTACTACACATGTAATTATAGAAATACAATTAAGTATAACTGATCGGGAGCTGTAATACAACACCACGTCAGCAAGTAGTCAAGTACTACACCTGTAATTATAGAAATACAATTAAGTATAACTGATCGGGAGCTGTAATACAACACCACGTCAGCAGGTAGTCAAGTACTACACCTGTAATTATAGAAATACAATTAAGGATAACTAATCTGGAGCTGTAATACAACACCACGTCAGCAGGTAGTCAAGTATTACACCTGTAATTATAGAAATACAATTAAGTATAACTGATCTGGAACTGTAATACAACACCACGTCAGCAGGTAGTCAAGTACTACACATGTAATTATAGAAATACAATTAAGTATAACTGATCGGGAGCTGTAATACAACACCACGTCAGCAAGTAGTCAAGTACTACACCTGTAATTATAGAAATACAATTAAGGATAACTGATCAGGAACTGTAATACAACACCACGTCAGCAAGTAGTCAAGTACTACACCTGTAATTATAGAAATACAATTAAGGATAACTGATCGGAACTGTAATACAACACCACGTCAGCAGGTAGTCAAGTACTACACCTGTAATTATAGAAATACAATCAAGTATAACTGATCTGGAACTGTAATACAACACCACGTCAGCAAGTAGTCAAGTACTACACCTGTAATTATAGAAATACAATTAAGTATAACTGATCGGGAGCTGTAATACAACACCACGTCAGCAGGTAGTCAAGTACTACACCTGTAATTATAGAAATACAATTAAGGATAACTAATCTGGAGCTGTAATACAACACCACGTCAGCAAGTAGTCAAGTACTACACCTGTAATTATAGAAATACAATTAAGTATAACTGATCGGGAGCTGTAATACAACACCACGTCAGCAGGTAGTCAAGTACTACACCTGTAATTATAGAAATACAATTAAGTATAACTGATCTGGAACTGTAATACAACACCACGTCAGCAGGTAGTCAAGTACTACACCTGTAATTATAGAAATACAATTAAGTATAACTGATCAGGAACTGTAATACAACACCACGTCAGCAGGTAGTCAAGTACTACACCTGTAATTATAGAAATACAATCAAGTATAACTGATCTGGAACTGTAATACAACACCACGTCAGCAAGTAGTCAAGTACTACACATGTAATTATAGAAATACAATCAAGTATAACTGATCAGGAACTGTAATACAACACCACGTCAGCAAGTAGTCAAGTACTACACCTGTAATTATAGAAATACAATTAAGGATAACTGATCAGGAACTGTAATACAACACCACGTCAGCAAGTAGTCAAGTACTACACCTGTAATTACAGAAATACAATTAAGGATAACTGATCAGGAACTGTAATACAACACCACGTCAGCAGGTAGTCAAGTACTACACATGTAATTATAGAAATACAATTAAGGATAACTGATCAGGAACTGTAATACAACACCACGTCAGCAGGTAGTCAAGTACTACACCTGTAATTATAGAAATACAATTAAGTATAACTGATCAGGAACTGTAATACAACACCACGTCAGCAGGTAGTCAAGTACTACACCTGTAATTATAGAAATACAATTAAGTATAACTGATCTGGAACTGTAATAAATGTAATTATAGTAGGATAACACCCCCCCCCCCCCCTTCCCCTTCCCCCTATGGACAAAATCCCTTCCATGCCATTTAACATAGGCAGATAAAATCCCCAAAAACCTAACAGTTGATGATCTTGGGTGAGAAAACTCATCTGCAGTGATTCATTGATGACCTTGCGTGAGAAAACTCATCTGCAGTGATTCATTGATGACCTTGGGTGAGAAAACTCATCTGCAGTGATTCATTGATGACCTTGGGTGAGAAAACTCATCTGCAGTGATTCATTGATGACCTTGGGTGAGAAAACTCATCTGCAGTGATTCATTGATGACCTTGGGTGAGAAAACTCATCTGCAGTGATTCATTGATGACCTTGGGTGAGAAAACTCATCTGCAGTGATTCATTGATGACCTTTCATTAATTTATTTGTAGACTCACATTGATAACACTAATACTGCTTTCTTCAGCAACAAATTCTGAACATCATGTGGTAGGTAGTTGAGGGGGGGATTTTGTCTGCCTTATAATCCTATGGAGTTGGGGGATGTTTCCCAATGCTAAATTACACAGAAGGGTTTAGTCTCTGTGGTGGGGGTGGGGGAAGATCCACAAACATTGGATGTCAATACACCTCAACAATAAGTAATGTAGTACACCTGTAATTACAGACACAATATAAGACTTCACTGACAGGTATTTGAGTAGCATACCTGTAATCATACACAAAACAAGACAAGTGTGGACCCAGATGATGTCTCACATTAGTAGTAACAAAAGTTACTTCATTAGCAGCATATGTAAATAGCATTATATTGTCACATCTAAAACATATAATGCACTGGACTATGAAACGTTTCATCCACAACCCATATACCAGATACTGCTATCTTAACATGCATGGTTACTGAGGAACTGACTATCCAATAATTTAATGTAGTCACTACAGTAAAATTCAGGTTAAGGTCATGTGACATGTGAAAGACCGTGATGTACATTTCACCAGCAACATATAAGCTAAATATTGTTCTACTACCATGCACAGTTACTGAAGTACTAACCTAATCTAATAACTTTAACCTAATAATCACCATGAAACAGAGGTAAAGGTCAGGTGACTGACTAACAAGTACTCTTCAAAAGCTATCACTGAACCAAATTTAATTGACATATGGCTTAAGCTTACAATTATAAAACGCAAAATGTCAAGTGCTGCCACCACTGCCAGTGAAACAGATTAAATATGTTTCAACACAAGCAACTTTTGTCACAGATGAGACTTAACATTGTGTATTCTGTTCAGCAGTGAAAATCATGGTCTACCTGTATCCATGAAATCATGGTCTACCTGTATCAATTATATCATGGTCTAACTGTATCCATGAAATCATGGTCTAACTGTATCCATGAAATCATGGTCTACCTGTATCCATGACATCATGGTCTACCTGTATCCATGACATCATGGTCTACCTGTATCCATGAAATCATGGTCTACCTGTATCCATGAATCATGGTCTACCTGTATCCATGAAATCATGGTCTACCTGTATCCATGACATCATGGTCTACCTGTATCCATGACATCATGGTCTACCTGTATCCATGAAATCATGGTCTACCTGTATCCATGAAATCATGGTCTACCTGTATCCATGACATCATGGTCTACCTGTATCCATGAATCATGGTCTACCTGTATCCATGAAATCATGGTCTACCTGTATCCATGAAATCATGGTCTACCTGTATCCATGACATCATGGTCTACCTGTATCCATGACATCATGGTCTACCTGTATCCATGACATCATGGTCTTCCTGTATCCATGACATCATGGTCTACCTGTATCCATGAAATCATGGTCTACCTGTATCCATGACATCATGGTCTACCTGTATCCATGAATCATGGTCTACCTGTATCCATGAAATCATGGTCTACCTGTATCCATGAAATCATGGTCTACCTGTATCCATGACATCATGGTCTACCTGTATCCATGAAATCATGGTCTACCTGTATCCATAAATCATGGTCTACCTGTATCCATGAAATCATGGTCTACCTGTATTCATGAAATCATGGTCTACCTGTATCCATGAAATCATGGTCTACCTGTATCCATGACATCATGGTCTTCCTGTATCCATGACATCATGGTCTTCCTGTATCCATGACATCATGGTCTACCTGTATCCATGAAATCACTAAAAACAATAAACATAAATCCAAGGTATGTTTATCTTTAAATTAATGAAACAAACTTTAAACAAATTGACACAAGTACATACAATAAAGTTGTTTGTTTGAATGGTGTTTTAACCCCACTTTCAGCAGGGAATTTGTTAGGATTTTGAGGGCTTTAGTCACTTTAGCGGATGAGTCATATAAGCATTTGCTCAGAAGCATGCATTCATTGTACTGGTCAAATATCATAGTATAAAAAACTATATTTTTTCAATTGCAGTGTATAAATTTGTTTTAAAAAATGATTATCACAAAATGTTTATAAATTTTCAAAGAATTTTAATTTTAAAACTTATTTAAAAAGCGTTTGTATATCAATCGGTTACTATTTTTAATTAAGGGCAATTGTACTCATCGTTTTCTATGTGGTAGCCATCGGTAATTAGACGTATCTCGGATGTACACAAATGGCGTGTAATCCATTTGAAACCAGCAAAACATACAAAAAATGAGTTAAATACGCAAAATCTTAACAATTTTTATTTGCATTACATATTAAATCAAAAGGCAGACGTCTGTGTGCATCAGTACGATCTACGACACTTTTGTTTGTGTACATTGACCAGGAGCATCACTTAATCATGTTATCAGATTACCTGTAAAAACATCGATTTGGTGATTGACACCTGCTGTTTAAAACTATCGAGGTGAAAAATTAAATTTCCTGTTAATTGGCTTTGGGGTCATAAATATGTCGTTTTAAACTTGGTAGAATGAATTTGTAACGAAAAATTTTAGTACTTGTTGGAAATCAGGTGACGAAATTTATTTAGAAATCTATCGGCAATTTTCAAATGATTTCGTCAATGACGAAAGTGGCGAGCACTAAAAAATTCCCTGCTTTCAGCAATTTTTCAGCTATATCATGGCATCCAGTTTTTATTGGGGAAAGGGAAGCCGGAGCACCCGGAGAGAACCCCGACCTGCTGTAGGAAAACTGGCAATCCTTGTCAATTAAGATTTGAGTCGAGTACACCCTGCCTGCAGTGAGAATCAAACCCACAATCTCAGGTTGACAGACCATGTGATCAATAGTAGACGAACTACCTTAACCACTCGGCCACTGAGGCCCCCTGTACATACAATAAAGTTGTTTCCCGCTAACATGGCACAAACAATAAAATTGTTACCTGCTAACATGGCACTAAAGAGGAATGCTGGGAAGTAATGATGAAAGTACAGAACTCTGGTCATTGGCCAGAACGGTAAATAATGTAAACACCATCCCAGGAACAACCACCATCCAGCACTGAACATTCTGTCTTTGTATCCTGAAATGTGTAATGATTTATGTTAGGCTAGCCAAAAATATACACATCACTATTTGTGTCACTTGATCATATTTTGGTATTACAGTGTAGAATTGTAATGACATGATAATGACAAACTCTTATAAGGGACAATGTAAGTTGTCAATCGCCTTCCATTTGTGTGATTTTTCTCAGTTATGCTTGATTGATTGAATTATTCTTGTCCAGTTATATTCAGAACAAGTACAATGTACAAACTACTACAAACAGTGAAAAAAGTCACAAGGTCAGTAAACAATCTTAATACAGTTACCAAATATTGGAAATCAGTATTTCAAAGGTCAACATACAACCTGAGTATAGGTACCCAACAATGGAATAGGTAAAAAAAAGTGAACAATTTGAATGATGTTTGTGTGTTTGAATGTTGTTTTAACGACACTTTCAGCAATATTTCAGCTATATCATGGATTCCAGTCTTTATTGGGGGAAGAAGCCAAGAGAACCAAGAGAAAACCCCGATCCTTCGGTAGGAAAACAGGCAATCCTTGTCAATTAAGATTGGAGTGGGGAGCACCCTGACCGCAGTGAGGTTCGAACCTACAATCTCAGTGTTGACAGACCACGTGATCAATAGTAGACAAACTACCTTAAACACTCACCCACTGAGATGGAAAAAGTTAAGGTTAATGATATTTCAGACCTTAAAATGTCTCTGTTTCTCAGTTAAAAAAGTTTAATTAATTATTTATTGGATGTTTTACAACACTTTCAGCAATTTTCAGTATTTACACAACATACAATTATACTAACCTCGCCAGTATTACACAACATACAATATAGAGTTATACTAACCTCGCCAGTATTACACAACATACAATATAGAGTTATACTAACCTCGCCAGTATTTACACAACATACAATATAGAGTTATACTAACCTCGCCAGTATTTACACAACATACAATATAGAGTTATACTAACCTCGCCAGTATTACACAACATACAATATAGAGTTATACTAACCTCGCCAGTATTTACACAACATACAATATAGAGTTATACTAACCTCGCTAGTATTTACACAACATACAATATAGAGTTATACTAACCTCGCCAGTATTACACAACATACAATATAGAGTTATACTAACCTCGCTAGTATTTACACAAATACAATATAGAGTTATACTAACCTCGCCAGTATTTACACAACATACAATATAGAGTTATACTAACCTCGCCAGTATTTATTGTTTTGTATTCCCCTTTTGGTCTTTATAACATCAATGCAGTATGCCAGTACAAATATCACTTTCAGACCCAGACAGCCCCAAAATATAACAGGGTTACCTAGCAGGTATATTCTGTGGTCTTTTCCTGAGAAAATCTGACCCTAAAATAAACAGTTAATGAATTACAATTTAGTTCCTGCATTAGATACTGTTATCAAGGGACCAACACCATATAAGGTTATAGGGGGATTACTTTCTATATTGGTAATTATTTCAATGAGTAAATGAAGGTAATAACAAACAAGTGTGGACTGTGAGCACGCTCACGAAGGGATACCCCCTCTTCACTTCAAGTCCGATTATCTCCCCTTAATGATATCTGCGGTCAATAAAAATTCTTCATGCACATCTACATATAATGTACTTCCTTTATGCTAAGTTTCATTAAATTTCATCAAGTGGCTTAGGAGGAGATGCGCTTACAAGGGATGTGGACAGACGGACAGACAGACAGGGTGATTCCTATATACCCCCCCCCCCCACCCCCCAACAAGTTTGCGGGGGTATAAATACCAAACACAGATGAAACTATCAAAACAGACAATCCACAAATCAAAGTCCAAGAAACCCGCAACTCAAGAACCAACAACCAAAACTATAGTAACTACAGCAATGGTCCAGACTTGGTACAGTCATTTCAAAGAAATGGTGGGTTAAACCAGGTTAAACCTCCTGCTTCCATTACTGTAGAATGTAAGTTGGTTAGTTGATTAAAAGGGATAGTTATCATATACTACTAGTCACTAATAGGTGAATCCAACAATCATCATAGCACATTCACTGTACAGTGTACACTAAATTAAAAAATTGGGAAAACTATCTGTAACCATATTTTCAAACGAGTTAGAATATTTTTCAACAAGGAAGTGGTATCTATAGTAAAACTTATTAACGGCCTGGACAAGTCGTTTTATCTTTTAACCTGGGTTTATAAGTTTATCCCAAAGAAATTGTTGGTGTTTGCAAAAATCAGTATACATGCTGCAAGCTCTTGCATATCTGATCAATTGAGAAATATAGACACCGTATGTAGGAGAAGTTGGAATATTGCTGCATAGGTGAGGAAAATTTATAATTTTGAAATTAAAAACGTCTTATTTGTCGTAAATTCTTGTGCTAAGATGACCGTTGGTGTCATATTAGAGGTGTAAGTCTAACAATGATGTAGATGAAGCTATTTCTGTGGTTTCTTTAATTTCTAGTTCTGAAGGATATATATTAACAGAAGCCACTCAGCAAATTGAGGGTTGTTAATTGAAAGGACATCATCAATATAACTATATGTATAAGGACCTGGCTTTAGCTATCTTCTTGTCTTTAATAAGACGTCGAAAAAAATTCTGTTTCATAAGAATACAGGAACAAATCGGCAAGGTGTGGGGCACAGTTTGTACCCATTGGAATTCTGATTGTCTGCTGAAAAACACATCCTCTTAAAGTTACAAAATAGTGTGTCGATCAGAAAATCTAGCATACTATAAACCTGCTCTTCCCTGTAGCATAATTTGCCTTTTAGTTCTCTAGTAGAAAAAAACCTATTGTTGTAACCTAAAACTACATATTTATAGGCATATGTGGAAGCGAAGGATATATATATGATTTCCTTAAGACGGGCTTTTAGTTTATCTTGCAGCAAGGTAGTATAAAGAGTTTCAAAGTTTCTAACAGATGAAATTTTAGAAATCGATCTAGATTATAAATTTTCCTAAAGTGTTAAGAATCCACATATGATTAATATAACTTCTGGAATAAACAGTTTCACAGTATTTTTGCTGTCCTTCTTTCACTGAAGACAGTATCTTAGTCAACTGTTTTGACAACTCTTTCGTAGAACATGTAGATGAGCTGGCTATGTGTCTTTCAGTTTAAATAAATGTCGTACTGTCCTGAACAATTAACGTCTACTTACACGATAATTAATTGGCCATTGCCAAGGTCTGGAGGTTATCTCCCCTTCCTTTGGTTTTAAACCACTATTTCCCTGAAATAAAAAAATATTTATGCTACACATACTGGAGTGTTCCTTTATGCTTGTTTTCAAATATCACATTTTACATTTTATACTACAAATACGTTGTATATGAGAATGTTTTCAAGCAAATTTTCTAGTGCTTTACAAATGCCAAACATAGAGATAGGGCTTTGGATGGAGTACATAATATGACAGAGGGCACATTGGCCTAACAGTAGAAAATAGAAAAAAACTATTAACACTTACTGAAAGACAATAAAGGAAGACTTAAACCTGCAACCTCAGTTATAAGCTAACCCACATTATACTAGTTATTACACAATTTTGTTAAAATCTTACCCACTGGCATGACACAGTTTGGTTAAAATCTTACCCACTGGCATGACACAGTTTGATAATAATCTTACCCACTGGCATGACACAGTTTGGTTATAACCTTACCCACTGGCATGACACAGTTTGGTTATAATCTTACCAACTGGCATGACACAGTTTGGTTATAATCTTACCCACTGGCATGACACAGTTTGGTTATAATCTTACCCACTGGCATGACACAGTTTGGTTAAAATCTTACCCACTGGCATGACACAGTTTGGTTAAAATCTTACCCATTGGCATGACACAGTTTGGTTAAAATCTTACCCACTGGCATGCCACAGTTTGGTTATAACCTTACCCACTGGCATGACACAGTTTGGCTATAATCTTACCCACTGGCATGACACAGTTTGGTTATAATCTTACCCACTGGCATGACACAGTTTGGTTATAATCTTACCCACTGGCATGACACAGTTTGGTCATAATCTTACCCACTGGCATGACACAGTTTGGTTAAAATCTTACCCATTGGCATGACACAGTTTGGTTAAAATCTTACCCACTGGCATGACACATTTTGATAATAATCTTACCCACTGGCATGACACAGTTTGGTTATAATCTTACCCACTGGCATGACACAGTTTGGTTATAATCTTACCCACTGGCATGACACAGTTTGGTTATAATCTTACCCACTGGCATGACACAGTTTGGTTATAAACTTACCCACTGGCATGACAGTTTGATAATAATTTTACCCACTGGCATGACACAGTTTGGTTATAATCTTACCCACTGGCATGATACAGTTTGGTTATAATCTTACCCACTGGCATGACACAGTTTGGTTATAATCTTACCCACTGGCATGACACAGTTTGGTTAAAATCTTACCCACTGGCATGACACAGTTTTGTTAAAATCTTACCCACTGGCATGACACAGTTTGGTTAAAATCTTACCCACTGGCATGACACAGTTTGGTTATAATCTTACCCACTGGCATGACACAGTTTGGTTATAATCTTACCCACTGGCATGACACAGTTTGGTTATAAACTTACCCACTGGCATGACAGTTTGATAATAATTTTACCCACTGGCATGACACAGTTTGGTTATAATCTTACCCACTGGCATGACACAGTTTGGTTATAATCTTACCCACTGGCATGACACAGTTTGGTTAAAATCTTACCCACTGGCATGACACAGTTTGGTTAAAATCTTACCCACTGGCATGACACAGTTTGGTTAAAATCTTACCCACTGGCATGACACAGTTTGGTCATAATCTTTCTCACTGGCATGACACAGTTTGGTTATAATCTTACCCACTGGCATGACACAGTTTGGTTATAACCTTACCCACTGGCATGACACAGTTTGATAATAATCTTACCCACTGACATGACACAGTTTGGTTATAATCTTACCCACTGGCATGACACAGTTCGGTTATAATCTTACCCACTGGCATGACACAGTTTGGTTATAATCTTACCTACTGGCATGACACAGTTTGGTTAAAATCTTACCCACTGGCATGACACAGTTTGGTTAAAATCTTACCCACTGGCATGACACAGTTTGGTCATAATCTTACTCACTGGCATGACACAGTTTGGTTATAATCTTACCCACTGGCATGACACAGTTTGGTCATAATCTTACTCACTGGCATGACACAGTTTGGTTAAAATCTTACACACTGGCATGACACAGTTTGGTTATAATCTTACCCACTGGCATGACACATTTTGGTTAAAATCTTACTCACTGGCATGACACAGTTTGGTTATAACCTTACCCACTGGCATGACACAGTTTGGTTATAATCTTACCCACTGGCATGACACAGTTTGGTTATAATCTTACCCACTGGCATGACACAGTTTGATAATAATCTTACCCACTGGCATGACACAGTTTGGTTATAAACTTACCCACTGGCATGACAGTTTGATAATAATCTTACCCACTGGCATGACATAGTTTGGTTATAATCTTACCCACTGGCATGACACAGTTTGATAATAATCTTACCCACTGGCATGACACAGTTTGGTCATAATCTTACCCACTGGCATGACACAGTTTGGTTAAAATCTTACCCACTGGCATGACACAATTTGGTTATAATCTTACCCACTGGCATGACACAGTTTGGTTATAATCTTACCCACTGGCATGACACAGTTTGGTTAAAATCTTACTCACTGGCATGACACAGTTTGGTTATAATCTTACCCACTGGCATTACACAGTTTGATAATAATCTTACCCACTGGCATGACACAGTTTGATAATAATCTTACCCACTGGCATGACACAGTTTGGTTATAATCTTACCCACTGGCATGACACAGTTTGGTTATAATCTTACCCACTGACATGACACAGTTTGGTCATAATCTTACCCACTGGCATGACACAGTTTGGTCATAATCTTACCAACTGGCATGACACAATTTGGTTATAATCTTACCCACTGACGTGACACAGTTTGGTTATAATCTTATCCACTGGCATGACACAGTTTGGTTAAAATCTTACCCACTGACATGACACAGTTTGGTTATAATCTTACCAACTGGCATGACACAGTTTGCTTATAATATTACCAACTGGCATGACACAGTTTGGTTATAATATTACCCACTGGCATGACACAGTTTGGTTATAATCTTACCCACTGGCATGACACAATTTGGTTTTAATCTTACCCACTGACGTGACACAGTTTGGTTATAATCTTATCCACTGGCATGACACAGTTTGATAATAATCTTACCCACTGGCATGACACAGTTTGGTTATAATCTTACCCACTGGCATGACACAGTTTGGTTATAACCTTACCCACTGGCATGACACAGTTTGATAATCTTACCCACTGGCATGACACAGTTTGGTTATAATCTTACCCACTGGCATGACACAGTTTGGTTATAACCTTACCCACTGGCATGACACAGTTTGATAACCTTACCCACTGGCATGACACAGTTTGGTTATAATCTTACCCACTGGCATGACACAGTTTGGTTATAATCTTACCCACTGGCATGACACAGTTTGATAATAATCTTACCCACTGGCATGACACAGTTTGGTTAAAATCTTACCCACTGGCATGACACAGTTTGGTTAAAATCTTACCCACTGGCATGACACAGTTTGGTCATAATCTTTCTCACTGGCATGACACAGTTTGGTTATAATCTTACCCACTGGCATGACACAGTTTGGTTATAACCTTACCCACTGGCATGACACAGTTTGATAATAATCTTACCCACTGACATGACACAGTTTGGTTATAATCTTACCCACTGGCATGACACAGTTCGGTTATAATCTTACCCACTGGCATGACACAGTTTGGTTATAATCTTACCTACTGGCATGACACAGTTTGGTTAAAATCTTACCCACTGGCATGACACAGTTTGGTTAAAATCTTACCCACTTGCATGACACAGTTTGGTCATAATCTTACTCACTGGCATGACACAGTTTGGTTATAATCTTACCCACTGGCATGACACAGTTTGGTCATAATCTTACTCACTGGCATGACACAGTTTGGTTAAAATCTTACACACTGGCATGACACAGTTTGGTTATAATCTTACCCACTGGCATGACACATTTTGGTTAAAATCTTACTCACTGGCATGACACAGTTTGGTTATAACCTTACCCACTGGCATGACACAGTTTGGTTATAATCTTACCCACTGGCATGACACAGTTTGGTTATAATCTTACCCACTGGCATGACACAGTTTGATAATAATCTTACCCACTGGCATGACACAGTTTGGTTATAAACTTACCCACTGGCATGACAGTTTGATAATAATCTTACCCACTGGCATGACACATTTTGGTTAAAATCTTACTCACTGGCATGACACAGTTTGGTTATAACCTTACCCACTGGCATGACACAGTTTGATAATAATCTTACCCACTGGCATGACACAGTTTGGTCATAATCTTACCCACTGGCATGACACAGTTTGGTTAAAATCTTACCCACTGGCATGACACAATTTGGTTATAATCTTACCCACTGGCATGACACAGTTTGGTTATAATCTTACCCACTGGCATGACACAGTTTGGTTAAAATCTTACTCACTGGCATGACACAGTTTGGTTATAATCTTACCCACTGGCATTACACAGTTTGATAATAATCTTACCAACTGGCATGACACAGTTTGATAATAATCTTACCCACTGGCATGACACAGTTTGATAATAATCTTACCAACTGGCATGACACAATTTGGTTATAATCTTACCCACTGACGTGACACAGTTTGGTTATAATCTTACCCACTGACATGACACAGTTTGGTCATAATCTTACCCACTGGCATGACACAGTTTGGTCATAATCTTACCAACTGGCATGACACAATTTGGTTATAATCTTACCCACTGACGTGACACAGTTTGGTTATAATCTTATCCACTGGCATGACACAGTTTGGTTAAAATCTTACCCACTGACATGACACAGTTTGGTTAAAATCTTACCAACTGGCATGACACAGTTTGCTTATAATATTACCAACTGGCATGACACAGTTTGGTTATAATATTACCCACTGGCATGACACAGTTTGGTTATAATCTTACCCACTGGCATGACACAATTTGGTTTTAATCTTACCCACTGACGTGACACAGTTTGGTTATAATCTTATCCACTGGCATGACACAGTTTGATAATAATCTTACCCACTGGCATGACACAGTTTGGTTATAATCTTACCCACTGGCATGACACAGTTTGGTTATAACCTTACCCACTGGCATGACACAGTTTGATAATCTTACCCACTGGCATGACACAGTTTGGTTATAATCTTACCCACTGGCATGACACAGTTTGGTTATAACCTTACCCACTGGCATGACACAGTTTGATAATCTTACCCACTGGCATGACACAGTTTGGTCATAATCTTACCCACTGGCATGACACAGTTTGGTTAAAATCTTACCCACTGGCATGACACAGTTTGGTCATAATCTTACCCACTGGCATGACACAGTTTGGTTAAAATCTTACCCACTGGCATGACACAGTTTGGTTAAAATCTTACCCACTGGCATGACACAGTTTGGTCATAATCTTTCTCACTGGCATGACACAGTTTGGTTATAATCTTACCCACTGGCATGACACAGTTTGGTTATAATCTTACCCACTGGCATTACACAGTTTGGTTAAAATCTTACCCACTGGCATGACACAGTTTGGTCATAATCTTACTCACTGGCATGACACAGTTTGGTTATAATCTTACCCACTGGCATGACACAGTTTGGTTATAATCTTACCCACTGGCATGACACAGTTTGGTTATAATCTTACCCACTGGCATGACACAGTTTGGTTATAATCTTACCCACTGGCATGACACAGTTTGGTTAAAATCTTACCCACTGGCATGACACAGTTTGGTTAAATTCTTACCCACTGGCATGACACAGTTTGGTTAAAATCTTACCCACTGGCATGACACAGTTTGGTTAAAATCTTACCCACTGGCATGACACAGTTTGGTTATAACCTTACCCACTGGCATGACAAAGTTTGGTTATAATCTTACCCACTGGCATGACACAGTTTGGTTATGAGGCTATAAGCGAACCGGCATACACCTGTTATGACAATTTAAATATTTAAATTTGTTAAGGTGAAAACTCTCACTTAATTCTAATTGAAATTGACAACAAAACATGTAAAAGTATACAAATCAATTCAGTTTTCATTTTCATTAGCATAAAACCATGGAACGTACAAGAATATTGATTAAGAGTTCCTCAGTTGCGAGACAGCATTACGTACCTGTGTCATTACTGCATGACTTTCAAAAAACCTCTCCAAAAAACTTGGCGAGTAAAGCTCAAAACTAGCATTTGGTACTGAAATAAAAATTAACATTAATTGGCCTTAATTTTATTCTCAATGATCTTTAGAATAAAAGAACGAAACAACAAATATTTCATATCCACTGTCATACTTAGAATACATTTATTTATTTAAACTCTTACATTTGTTGCAAATCTACAACGCATTCAATCGTGCATTCTAGACATAATATCATGGATGAATGAAAACATGCTCAAACTGAACACTGATAAAACAGAAGTCATTGTGTTCTCATCTCCATATAACTCCAAACACACCGAAGATCTATCGATTACCGTGTGTGAATCAAAAATTAATCAATCGGTTAACTTAGAAATTTAGGTGTCATCTTTGATTCAAACATGAAAATGGAAGATCACGTTAATTTGGTATGCAGATCATGTTATGCACATCTTAGACAAATACGCAAAATTAGGAAATATCTGACAATTGATGCATCTAAACAATTTGTGACTTCATTGGTTATCTTGCGCCTAGATTACTGCAATGCACTACTGTATGGAGTATTTCAAACATTAATTAACAAAATACAGATTGTTCAAAATACAGATGCCTGCATCATCTCCAGAACCTCGAGGTAAGATCAAATCACACCGGTACTTAATTACATTGGCTTCCAGTGCAACATAGAATTAAGTTTAAAATTTTACCACATATCTACAAAGCCCTAAACGGAAAATCACCGGAATATATGGAAGGAATGTTATGTGTTTACAAACCACGAAGAAATCTACGATCTCAGAACAAAGCGCTTACTTTAGTGATAACAAAAAGTAAAACTGTAACCTACGGCGACCGACCATTTGAATATGCAGCTCGAAATTGTGGAACGATCTACCGTCTGATGTGAGAGAGTCGAGCTCATTGTGTTCTTTTAAACGTGCACTTAAAACACACTATTTCAAACAAGCCTATGAATAGTATTTTCATCAGAATAATCTGAGTCAGCGATAAGACTGTGTGACCAGTGTGATATCAATCATAATTTTAAAATCTGTTTTAATTCTGCTAAGATCTTTTAGGACAGTTACATGTACACTGTTTTTTTTTTAGACTCAATTTAATATATAAAAGCAATTTTCTTTATTTATTGTTAAATATATTAGTTTAATTCAATATCTAATAGAATATTTTTCGTAAGATATTGATATCTAATTCATACGACTAGGTTAACACCACATTTTAAATATTGCTTCATATTCTTATTCTTATTGTGTGTCATATTTTTTTTAGTATTGCCTTAGTATTTTAATGATATTGCTTGTAATTTGTTATCAGGTTTATGTCATTGTAAAGTGCCTTTGAACATGTTTATGAAAAGGGTGCTATATAAATTTGGTTAATAATAATAATAATAATAAAAAATCTAATGCAAATATAAATCAATTGGATATAAATATGTGGCATTATTCTTACCTTTAAGACTCTGTTAGACAACAATACAAAAATCAACAAATTTGGTAATTAATAATAAATGGAGAAGAGAAACTTTGGAAGACACTCTTACGATGATTCAGGTACGGGTAATTTTGGACAAGGTGAAATAAAAATGTAACAAAAATACAGATGATGCATTGTTTGGCACAATCTTTAAGTGTTTAAGCTGACTCTAGGATAACAAAAAAAACTTAATCTGTACATGTTTAATTAAATGCTTATTGACCATCAAAGATAATGTAATACCAGCTGATAGAAAGACATTTTATTTATCTATAGTAACTCCAAGATCTTACATCTAGCATCTGTAACTTCCTCGACACTCCACAAAGTTTTCTTATCCTTTATATTAGGATTACAGGTCACTTCAAGCTGTTCCCATCCCCTTAAATATCAATAATATACACAGTAAATGTCCTGGTCATAACAAACAATGACTAATATTACGTAATCAAACAAGCGTAAGGCCGAGCTTATGCTCCTTTTGTAGATTAAAAAAGGTATATTTTGAAATCAACAAATTTTTACTTGAAATATTCAGCGATTTTTTCGTTTTGATAGGGCTGGGCTTATACTGGGATGTCCCAGGGTCGCAGATAGGGGAGACCCTCTCGTTGGGGAGTTGTCAGGTCAGAATACGGAAAGCATGGCCGCGGACCATAGTGGGTAACATGTTTGGAGAGTGCCACGCTCCTTGCACGATAAAGATCTCTTTTGTAGATATTGAAAAAGAGTAGGCTCATTGTAGCCGCTACAAGAGGCTAAATTCTCTGTCCCTAAGAAATACTCCGTCATTTTCGGATGACAGTGTTCCCTGTTTCCCATCCCACCCCTTTTTCAATTGATGTATTGTTTGTCCCGTCCTGAATATAGCTGAAATACTGCTAGCTTGAATGAAGCATACAGAAACAATTCACGATGTCAATGTTCTCTCTCTACAACTCGAATACTCACCATTTAGGTAGCTTTTTATCATGTGACTGTAAAGCACACCTTACATGGTAATGGATAAGTCTGACCTGTGACCTCACTGTCTGTACTAGAGCACCTGTCGACCCTCCCACTACCTCCAGGATCCATACATCATTGGCATCACCTGTGCCATTCTACAAACAAAAACTGAATGATGTAAATAAACATTTCTACAGTCAACTTGAAAGCCAGCCATATATGTTTGTTTGTTTGAATAGTGTTTAATACCACTTTAAGCAATTTTTCAGCTATATTATAGCATCCAGGTTTTTGATTGTGGGAGGAATCAGGAGTACCCAGAGATAACCCCGACCTTCTGTAGGAAAACTGGCATAACTTGTCAATTAAGATTGGGGTTGAGTGCACTATGCCCCACAGTGAGACCCAAACCGTATATAAACCACCATCTATAAATGACCAACATACACCTATAAACTATTCACTGGCATCAAAAGGGTCCCTATGTTAAGTGGCTTTTGCACATATAATGTAACTATTTATATATTTTGGGCCAATATGTCCAAGGCAGTTGTTTTCTCTGTAAATGATCTAAACTTGGTTCATTTTATGAAGGACACCTCTCTTTGAATTAAATTCTCAGGAACTGACCTCATCTAGACTGTTAACAAGAAATTCTCAGGAAGTGACCTCATCTAGACTGTTAACAAGAAATTCTCAGGAAGTGACCTCATCTAGACTGTTAACAATTCAATTCACAGGAAGTGACCTCATCTAGATTGTTAACAAGAAATCATTGAAGAAGTGACCTCATCTAGACCATGAAGTGACCTCATCTAGACTGTTAACAAGAAATCATTCAGGAAGTGACCTCATCTAGACTGTTAACAAGAAATCATTCAGGAAGTGACCTCATCTAGACTGTTAACAAGAAATTCACAGGAAGTGACCTCATCTAGACTGTTAACAAGAAATTCACAGGAAGTGACCTCATCTAGACTGTTAACAAGAAATTCACAGGAAGTGACCTCATCTAGACTGTTAACAAGAAATTCACAGGAAGTGACCTCATCTAGACTGTTATCAATAAATTCACAGGAAGTGACCTCATCTAGACTGTTAACAAGAAATTCACAGGAAGTGACCTCATCTAGACTGTTAACAAGAAATTCACAGGAAGTGACCTCATCTAGACTGTTAACAAGAAATTCACAGGAAGTGACCTCATCTAGACTGTTAACAAGAAATTCACAGGAAGTGACCTCATCTAGACTGTTAACAAGAAATTCACAGGAAGTGACCTCATCTAGATTGTTAACAAGAAATTCACAGGAAGTGACCTCATCTAGACTGTTAACAAGAAATCATTCAGGAAGTGACCTCATCTAGACTGTTAACAAGAAATCATTCAGGAAGTGACCTCATCTAGACTGTTAACAAGAAATTCACAGGAAGTGACCTCATCTAGACCATGAAGTGACCTCATCTAGACTGTTAACAAGAAATCATTCAGGAAGTGACCTCATCTAGACTGTTAACAAGAAATTCACAGGAAGTGACCTCATCTAGACTGTTAATAATCAATTCACAGGAAGTGACCTCATCTAGACCAGGAAGTGACCTCATCTAGACTGTTAACAAGAAATTCACAGGAAGTGACCTCATCTAGACTGTTAACAAGAAATCATTGTGCAAATATTTGTATAATAAAAAATTTTTTTTTTTTAAATGTTGACTTATCTTATTATATTTATATAGAAAACAAAAGATAAAAACATGTACAATTTGTACAAACTAAAGATAAAAAAACTGTAAATACTTGTTAGAATGTATAATGCACACTTACCACTCCATACCCTGACACTTGATAATGTCTTTTTGACAGAGGAGCTGGTTCTCTATGTGAATGTAACAGTCAATACTTGTTACAATGTATAAAGCACACTTACCACTCCATACCCTGACACTTGATAATGTCTTTTTGACAGAGGAGCTGGTTCTCTATGTGAATGTAACAGTCGTCTTGTTCTGTAACAGGTGAAAAACTGTGTAATTATCTGAACAAATAATTGTTCAAAAGAAAAATTCTGCTTCCCGCATTTTCATCAACAAAATATTTTCCATGTGTATGAACTGTTTTTGGTAAATACAAAATCACATCAATGCTATTACACAACACATTTATGCTATGAACACACATATAACAAGTTTGGTAAGATATAAAAGTCTTTTTTTTTCTAAATTCAATATAATATTTGGCTCCAAGAATGTTGTAAATAAATTTGTTGTATTACACCATTATGTTTATACTAAGGCGCCCCCGAAAGTTTTCTATGAAGTTAATTATCGAATATTAATCGCTAATCATTAATTCTTGATCCAGTTCTCTTTTTAAGGTAGAAATCTTAAAGATTCACAATATTTTTTCTCACCTTAAAAGTTACATTATAACTTCAACCAAACTTACACTAAATGTTCCAATCTAACCAGATCTCCATTTTTGACCAATGTCGGAGTGTCTGTTTTTATCCACTGTGGATCAGCAGGTTTGATAATCCACATGTTGTTCTCATCTTTGTGTGCATATGTTGTAACCTGAATTATAATAGAACTTCACATGATTTATTGATGCAATTTTATTTATTTCATCATTTTTGACACTATCCTTAATCTTTCTTGATGATTCTTTTTTACAAAAAAAAATTGAAATAGAAATTTTCTACTTTAAATTAACCAATGCCTTGAGTGTAAAATTTGCATGAAAGTAAATCAACAATATATCACACTGAACCTGTTGCTGCTGTGGAGGATGTTCTTCAGGATATAGATGCCAGTGAGAATGCAAGTATCCACCGCCAGTCCTACTCTGTTTGAACGTTAACTCACTACCATATGCTATATCTGTAAACAGACAATATAATGTGTTACCATATTGACCTTAATTTTCAGTCGGTTTTCTCCAGGTACTCTGGCTTCCTCTCCCAATAAAAACTGGATGCCATGATATAGCTGAAAAATTGCTGAAAGTGGCGTTAAACACCATCAAACAAACAAACAAACATAATTTTCAGTCACTATTGATATTTTAAGTAAAGTCTGCATTAATGTGTATATTTCTTTTAAGGGATTTAGTATATTTTTCATTTTGAATAACAGTAAACCAAGTAGATGTAACATATACTTACTCTCTGGCATACTGACATTATACAGTCTGTTTCCAATGAGCTGTGACTGAAACCCTGAACTGTAAAACCCGTCACCCGATCCACTGAAATAAGAAATACACAGAACTGTAAAAACGACCACCCGATCCACTGAAATAAGAAATACACAACCATTGATTATTTTGTAAAAGTCTTTCAATTATTAGGCCAAATTTTACTGCCGTTCGAATACACCGTTAGTTTTGTGATCTGTCGGCTTAACAACATAATATACAACTCTTTTACGTTATTATAGCTTCATACATTGCAAAACTAACAGAAAATGATCTTTATTGAGGAAGTTAATTTTTTCGTATTTGAAAATGCAAATCCGTATATGGATGATAGGTACCTAATTTTAGTAAAATATTTCTAATCTGCATATTGTAACAACTTAAGAATCCAGTAATTTACACATAAAGCACATTCCTAAGATGCAACACACCATTTTTCGGGGTTCTCAGTCTTTTTCATGTAGTAAACTTAATTAAACAGCCTCGGTGGCTGATTGGTTAAGGTAGTTTGTCTACTATTGATCACGTGGTCTGTCAACACTGAGATAGCGGTTTCGATTATTACTGCAGGCAGGGTGTACTCGACTCCAATCTTAATTGACAAGGATTGTCAGTTTTCCTAACGCAAGTCGGGGGTTTTCTCCCGGTACTCCGGCTTCCTCCCCTAATAAAAACTGGACACTATGATATAGCTGAAATTGGTGTTAAAACCTTCAAAAAAACATTAAACACAGATACGAATGTCAATTAATACATAACGCACAGCGAGTTGTTAAAGATATGGTGGCATTGTTGAATGATATCAAGACTGATCATGGCTGATTATATAATTATATACGCAACTATTTTTGGACATCAAAGTGTCGGGGGGGGGGGGGGGGGAAGTGATTCACTCTCACTATGCTACATTATGAGTAATGGGACTAAATTCTTTCCCTCATAGCAAGTAACTGCAGCCACACCAAAAGCATGTCATATGTGAATGAAGTTGAAATTCAAACTTTATTGTATAAATTATCAAATCAATGCATGATTTACTGTACATATTTTATGTATCTATTCAAAGCCAAGGCCTTTGGTCAATATCAGTTCTGTGGAAATTATATCTTAATCAATCTAAATGACCATCAATACATTTTTTTACAACTGAGTTTCTTTTTCAAGAATATGAGACAGTATGGAAGACTAAACTCACCTCAAAGTTAAAGTCAAGAAAAACACAGTGCACTTAGGATTTAAAAAGTTATGTAATAAATTGAATTATCACATATTTGGTAGTAATATGAACATTTTTGCATATATGATATGACCGGAAGTGATGGGCTGATAGCCCCCCGGGTCTAATATCCATATTAGCCCCTGTAGCTGATATCGGTTTTTAGCTTCCACTTTAATTTTGCCCTTCTGCTTTTATGTCAACATAGCAGACGAACTTCAACTAACAAAATAATGGATGACAACTTTAACAAACAAAATGACGGATGACAACTTTAACTAACAAAATGACGGATGACAGGTTTGATGCTGTCATTGCAGAAAACACGTCTACATTTATTGATAGTATGAAAAATAAAAATACCTAACGAAAAAAATAATGAATTTTTACTTAGTGACACATCTGTGATAAATACTTGCTTTCTTCTAAATAAACCTATTATATTGAACTGTTTGGAGTTTTGAATATTTTTTTGTGTTTTATTACGTTTTTTTATAATATTAATCTGTTTTCATTTGCTTTAAATTTCGGATAAATGGTTGTCTAGTGGTTTTCAAATATGTGTCAGCCCTCGACCCATATCAGCCCTCGAGCAAGCTGATATGGGCATCTTGGGTTAATACCAGGGCTGATATGGAAAATGCCATGTAATATTCTATAAATATAGCAACACAGTACTGTTAGAAATCACTAAAAATAAAACAAGTTTCTTAGATGTTTGTCTTCTTGTATCATTATTTAATCATGACCTAAAGTCAACAAAGGAATGGGTGATAATTTTACCTAACATTAAGTGATAATTTGAAAATGTCCCAAAACAAATCTGTAGGATGCCAGAAATTATCACTCATTTTATTCAGAACATTTATCTTCACAGTTCTGCTTGCCATAATTATCACATCATCTGAAGTGATAATTGATAGAAAGCTGTTATACATGGTTAATACAAGAGGACCTTATTTCAGACAACAACAGATGTGTCAATCAATCAATATGAAAAAGAATTTAGAAAAATAATGTAAAAGGTCTTATAGTGCTTAAAAACATTCTATGACATCAACATTATTATAGTGCTCAAAAACATTCTATGACATCAACATTATCACCCTGGACTATTTTTATGTATATATTGGTGTTACTGATACATGTACTGCCAGATCTACATAAAAAATTTTCTAGAATTTCCTGACCTTTTCATTTCTTTTTTCTACACAACTAATTCTTAGCAACAGTATAACTATTCTAGGAACAAACTTTGGTAACATGTTGATAAAATTCTAGAACTTTCCATTATACTTTCATATAGAGTATTACATAACTATAGTAGAATCATAATTTGATAACTTGAAATACAATACTGCAACAGACTAGTGACCTGTTTAAAATGGAATACACAAAATGTAATAAAAATTTTCATAAATTTCTACAACAACATTACACTGAAGATAAAATTCTCTTCTGTTAAGAAATTTAGTTTTGTTTGTTTGTTTGAATGGTGTTTAATGCCACTTTCATCAATTTTTCTGGTATATCAGTGTGTCCAGTTTTATTGGGGGAGGAAGCCAGAGTACCAGAGAAAACTCATGACCTTCAGTAATTAAGAAATTTTAAGGTCAATATAAAAATGTTGTGCCAGACAGATGATATCAGTATACATAAACTTAACAAGATTTTTCTCTCCCAAGGAATAAAATTGATTTGCATCTAAACCTGAACCTGAGAAACAGATGCTGTTAAAGATGCAGATAACAGTAACCTTTCCGGAGCACTGGTTTCTATATGAGTTCCTTTTTATTATACCCCCCGCTTGAAAAGGTATATAGTGATGGTGGTGTCCGTCCGTCCGTTACACTTTCTCTTATTTGCAACTCCTCCTACACCACTGAATGGAATTTGGTTAAACTTACACACAATCCTTGTCACATAGTGCCATTGTGCAGGAGATATTTAACATTTTGATCAGAATGATATTTGGGGTTTCCCATAGAATAACATGGACATTTTCATTGACATACCGGGATACCCATCTCTTATGTGCAACTCCTCCTACACCACTTAATGAAATTTGATGAAACGTAAACAGAATCTTTGTCACATAGCGCCATTGTGCACCTGATATTAAACATTTTGATCGAAATATTTGGGTTTTCCCACAGAAAAAAATGGACATTGCTATTCTTTGAGGTGGGGGAGGGATGGGAGTTCCCATGTTTTATTTGCAACTCTTCCTACACTAGATTAAGTTTCAAGTTCATAAGTAAGAACACGTTCATTTTTGAAGAAATCATGAAGCGGGGGTATCAATGGTGAGCATTGCTCACAGTTTTTTTTACTCTAGTTTGTTTTTAGTTTTGTTTGCTATTGTTCTGTCTGTCCATTGAGTTGAGGGTATTTATCTAGTCCATGTGAACTTGTCTTTATGCAAAGAAAACTACTAGTAATTGCTTATACAGTCAACCCTCTTTACAATGACCATGTTAGTTTCCTGCTAGCATTGACGTTAAAAGGAATTGGCTGTGAATTTTTACTTTTGTACTTTGATTATCTCCCTTTTTTAGTCTTTTTCAGGAAAAGGCGACTTTTAAGAAAAAAACAAACAAAATGCTTGTTTTCTTTGCGAATATTTAATTAAAAACCTTTATTTTTTTATTTTTTTAACAAACAAAAAATAAATTATAATTATGATCTTTACATTTCATTGTACCGATTTGCAGTAATCATGCTATTTCTGATTTGCCGCTTCAATCTTAACACACTTGTAATTAAGCCAATAATTTATGAAATATTTGAAGATTTAAATATTAAAAAGCCTTAGACACCTTTTTTGAAGCCATCTCCATGTCATCGATTTGTTTTGTAATGGAAATGTCACGCAAGGTTAATTACACAATAGCAACAGGTGTTCACCTGTGCAATCAACCGTTAGAAAAATCAATACTCTATTGTAAAAGAGGTGTTTATGTTTTTCACTGACAAATAAAAACTGCTTACTGTGTATGGTTGAGCTTATGTTCCTTTTGTAGATCCAAAAAATTATATTTTGAAGTCACAATTATTTCCTCAAAATATTCAGGGTTTTGAAATGCAGCGTTTTTTTTCATTTTAATCAGGCGATTTTCCACAGTAAGTCTGTCATACTTGTTGTTCTAAAAGGACCTATTGTTTACAAATGTTTGTCTGCTTTCACGACAAACAATGGTATTCGGACAAATCACAAGATTTTTCCCGGGTCCACCGCAAATGACAAAGCCTAAAGGGTTTCGAAAACACAAAATATACTGCACCAAAGTAACACTTCCGTTCTAATTTAGGTCAAAATTTACTATGGATAATTGCACTATCAAAGAAAAAAATGCTGAAATTTGTCATTATAACAAATTATTTTATGCTTGCTTTGGTATGTTTGTTACCAACATACCCAGTCGCAGTCAGAACCAGAAGATTCCGATGTATCGAGCATTAATCACAGGTGGACACGTTTGTTACCACTGAAATCCTGTCGGATGTCAAATATTCTATTAAATCGAATGTGGTTGTAACGAGGGTTCACTGTATATGTTAAATTAAAATCTATAACAAAACAAACCTGTGATTTAAAACTTTGAGATGAATGGCAAACACAATCATATATACAACAGCAGGTAGAATGATGAGGCACACAACCCTGGCTAGGAGATGCTTTATTAGAAAAACCTTTAAAAAAAAACATGTATCAACAAGTATGAGTCATGAGGCATTATAATGTACTTTGTCAAAGGTATAACTGTTATTCAGGCTGTTAATGTAATATTTCTGAACAAATCTAAAGATTTACATGAAAGCAAAAGTTTTGATTTCTTTAATCTCTTGCATTCAGCACATATCATGGATAAAGAATCTACCACAAATAACAAAATCTGCTTACCATAGATAAAGGTTACAGCATGAATAACAAAATCTGCTTACCATAGATAAAGGATACAGCATGAATAACAAAATCTGCTTACCATAGAGGAAGAATCTATCACAAATGACAAACTCGGCTTACCATAGAGGAAGAATTTACCATAAATAACACAATCTGCTTACCATAGAGGAAGAATCTAACACAAATAACAAAATCTGCTTACCATAGAGGAGGAATCTATTACAAATAAAACAATTTGCTTACCTCAGAGGAAGAATCTATCACAAATAACAAAATCTGCTTATCAAAGATAAAGGATACAGCATGAATAACAAAATCTGCTTACCATAGAGTAAGAATATATCATGAATAACAATCAATAAACATTTCTGACTGACTAAAAAACAAAAATAAGCAACTGTAGAATGGCATAATCTATTTACCACAGATAAATATTTCTGTCCGACTAAAAACCACAAATGCCACAATCTACTTACCACAGATAAACATTTCTGACCAACTAAAAACCACAAATCAGCAGCTGTAGAATGGCATAATCTACTTACCACAGATAAACATTTCTGACCGACTAAAAACCACAAATCAGCAGCTGTAGAATGGCATAATCTACTTAACACAGATAAACATTTCTGACCGACTAAAAACCACAAATCAGCAGCTGTAGAATGGCATAATCTTCTTACCACAGATAAACATTTCTGACTGACTAAAAACCACAAATCAGCAGCTGTAGAATGGCATAATCTACTTACCAGAGATAAACATTTCTGACCGACTAAAAACCACAAATCAGCAGCTGTAGAATGGCATAATCTACTTACCACAGATAAACATTTCTGACCGACTAAAAACCACAAATCAGCAGCTGTAGAATGGCATAATCTTCTTACCACAGATAAACATTTCTGACCGACTAAAAACCACAAATCAGCAGCTGTAGAATGGCATAATCTTCTTACCACAGATAAACATTTCTGACCGACTAAAAACCACAAATCAGCAGCTGAAGAATGGCATAATCTACTTACCACAGATAAACATTTCTGACCAACTAAAAACCACAAATCAGCAGCTGTAGAATGGCATAATCTATTTACCACAGATAAATATTTCTGACCGACTAAAAACCACAAATGCCACAATCTACTTACCACAGATAAACATTTCTGACCAACTAAAAACCACAAATCAGCAGCTGTAGAATGGCATAATCTACTTACCAGAGATAAACATTTCTGACCGACTAAAAACCACAAATCAGCAGCTGTAGAATGGCATAATCTTCTTACCACAGATAAACATTTCTGACTGACTAAAAGCCAGAAATCAGCAGCTGTAGAATGGCATAATCTAGCTACTTACCACAGATAAACATTTCTGACCGACTAAAAAACCACAAATCAGCAGCTGTAGAATGGCATAATCTACTTACCACAAATAAACATTTCTGACTGACTAAAAGCCAGAAATCAGCAGCTGAAGAATGGCATAATCTATTTACCACAGATAAACATTTCTGATCGACTAAAAACCACAAATCAGCAGCTGTAGAATGGCATAATCTACTTAACACAGATAAACATTTCTGACTGACTAAAAACCACAAATCAGCAGCTGTAGAATGGCATAATCTTCTTACCACAGATAAACATTTCTGACTGACTAAAAGCCAGAAATCAGCAGCTGTAGAATGGCATAATCTAGCTACTTACCACAGATAAACATTTCTGACCGACTAAAAACCACAAATCAGCAGCTGTAGAATGGCATAATCTACTTACCAGAGATAGACATTTTTGACAGACTAAAAACCACAAATCAGCAGCTGTAGAATGGCATAATCTTCTTACCACAGTCAAACATTTCTGACCAACTAAAAACCACAAATCAGCAGCTGTAGAATGGCATAATCTACTTACCACAGATAAACATTTCTGACCGACTAAAAAACAACAAATCAGCAGCTGTAGAATGGCATAATCTACTTACCACAGATAAACATTTCTGACCGACTAAAAACCACAAATCAGCAGCTGTAGAATATCCAGCAAATAATATGATAAATAGTCCAACAAACTTTACCCTGAAAAATTTGTTTTGTCAAAATCAGTTTTTGTTTCTGTAAGCAGTTTTTACTGTCGTTTCGTGCTATTTTTTTGCAGGGTGATATGTAGCAGGCAGTGTGAGTTTTTACAATACTCCTGACGTGTGTGCTTAGAGAATTGTACATTTATACATAACAATGTCTATTTGTTCTTTGCATTCATATTGGTTGTACAAGTTTTGGGAATTAGTAAGAGATGACAATTATGTTTTTCAAAGTTTGAATTGTTGATTACCAAGCCTAAAGATAAATTTATATAATGTGACAATGATGAAAAGATTACTGTATTACTTACTCACCCTATAGAGAATGCTAAAAATATTCCTGTCTGGGCCAGCCAAAACCACCAGAAAAATGTAAATGATCTACAAATAACAAAGGTTTTTATTGCTGATTTATGACACCTTCCTTTGATCGTACAGCACAGATAACTTTATTGACATTATAACAGCACTGCACTTTTTGGTCAACATTATAATTGCTAATGGCTTAGCAAAGTGCTGTAATCAGTGATAAAATACTATAAGTATTATTATATTTTTTTTGCATAAATGGAATTCTCAGCTTTGGTATCAGGGTCCGACATTAAGGTGTGATTGACATTGTCTAGTAAATGTAGTCTCCAGACTAGTATACATGCTCAGTAGCTGGTTCGACTGGTTGTGCTGATAAACAAATGATCTGGGATTACTTTTGACAAATTTTTTCGCTTTTCAATGTTTTTACTACATATTTACTATCATCATACATTGTTCCATGTTTTCATTTATATTATTAGAAGGAAGATGTGAGAACTTTCTGAGATTACATTATCAGTTTTGATTGGTCAGATACTGACTATGCAAATCAACAAACTTCATGTCTTTCAATTGTTATTTCCATGACAAACAGTCCAGTGTGTTCGTGCACCTAAGACCATTATGTATATATTTTAGTTTCAGAAAAAAACAATATCAGCTGAAGAATTAATATTTGAATATTATTTTGAATATATTAAATATTGTTTTTAAAACATACCACCCAATTTCTTTAAGTTCGGCAGTGACATCACACAAATTTCCACAAATAAAAATCATTTGCAGAACTGAGAATTCCATTCTTGCAAAACATACTAATAATAATGTAATAATAATAATGTATATAATACTTCCTAGTCTTAAATATAGACTACTGATAATAGAATAAACAGACATTACACAAATTTATTTCAGTACATTTGCTTCATCTGAGTTGGCTCCCAGAAGATTGTATTCACTGAACAGAAATATATGTGACTTTGTTTGTTTGTTTGATGGTGTTTAACGCCACTTTCAGCAATTGTTCAGCTATATCGTGGCAAAATTATGGCTAAGGCATAGCTCAGGCATATTTGAATAAAATCATTTGAACTAAACTGTCAATAATTGTTAAACTTCATAATAAATATGATTGAAACCTATACTACCCTTTCTAGTGCAGATTGCAAATTTCTTAAATTTGGTATATGTATTTCAAAGGGACATAACTCCAGTAAATATTATGTGATACAAACCATCACTAAAATAGTACTTTGTACTTACTGTTGTCTGTATGACGAAAACTTAAGTAAACAGTAAATAGACACCATGATGAAGAATAATAAAATAGGATCCAGTAGAATATGTCTGGATAATGTTAATGTACCAACATCTGAAATCATAAGGTTTATTATTATTGACAGTAGAATGTGTCTGGATAATGTTAACGTACCAACATCTGAAATCATAAGGTTTATTATTATTGACAGTAGAATATGTCTGGATAATGTTAACGTACCAACATCTGAAATCATAAGGTTTATTATTATTGACAGTAGAATATGTCTGGACAATGTTAACGTACCAACATCTGAAATCATAAGGTTTATAATTATTGACAGTAGAATATGTCTGGATAATGTTAACGTACCAACATCTGAAATCATAAGGTTTATTATTATTGACAGTAGAATATGTCTGGACAATGTTAACGTACCAACATCTGAAATCATAAGGTTTATTATTGACAGTAGAATATGTCTGGACAATGTTAACGTACCAACATCTGAAATCATAAGGTTTATTATTATTGACAGTAGAATATGTCTGGACAATGTTAATGTACCAACATCTGAAATCATAAGGTTTATTATTATTGACAGTAGAATGTGTCTGGACAATGTTAATGTACCAACATCTGAAATCATAAGGTTTATTATTGACAGTAGAACATGTCTGGATAATGTTAATGTACCAACATCTGAAATCATAAGGTTTATTATTATTGACAGTAGAATATGTCTGGATAATGTTAACGTACCAACATCTGAAATCATAAGGTTTATTATTATTGACAGTAAAATATGTCTGGACAATGTTAATGTACCAACATCTGAAATCATAAGGTTTATTATTATTGACAGTAGAATATGTCTGGATAATGTTAACGTACCAACATCTGAAATCATAAGGTTTATTATTATTGACAGTAGAATGTGTCTGGACAATGTTAATGTACCAACATCTGAAATCATAAGGTTTATTATTGACAGTAGAATATGTCTGGACAATGTTAATGTACCAACATCTGAAATCATAAGGTTTATTATTATTGACAGTAGAATATGTCTAGATAATGTTAATGTACCAACATCTGAAATCATAAGGTTTATTATTATTGACAGTAGAATATGTCTGGATAATGTTAATGTACCAACATCTGAAATCATAAGGTTTATTATTATTGACAGTAAAATATGTCTAGACAATGTTAATGTACCAACATCTGAAATCATAAGGTTTATTATTATTGACAGTAGAATGTGTCTGGACAATGTTAATGTACCAACATCTGAAATCATAAGGTTTATTATTGACAGTAGAATATGTCTGGACAATGTTAATGTACCAACATCTGAAATCATAAGGTTTATTATTATTGACAGTAAAATATGTCTGGATAATGTTAATGTACCAACATCTGAAATCATAAGGTTTATAATTATTGACAGTAGAATATGTCTGGATAATGTTAATGTACCAACATCTGAAATCATAAGGTTTATAATTATTGACAGTAGAATATGTCTGGACAATGTTAACGTACCAACATCTGAAATCATAAGGTTTATAATTATTGACAGTAGAATATGTCTGGACAATGTTAACGTACCAACATCTGAAATCATAAGGTTTATAATTATTGACAGTAGAATATGTCTGGACAATGTTAATGTACCAACATCTGAAATCATAAGGTTTATTATTATTGACAGTAGAATATGTCTGGATAATGTTAATGTACCAACATCTGAAATCATAAGGTTTATAATTATTGACAGTAGAATATGTCTGGACAATGTTAACGTACCAACATCTGAAATCATAAGGTTTATAATTATTGACAGTAGAATATGTCTGGACAATGTTAACGTACCAACATCTGAAATCATAAGGTTTATAATTATTGACAGTAGAATATGTCTGGACAATGTTAATGTACCAACATCTGAAATCATAAGGTTTATTATTATTGACAGTAGAATATGTCTGGATAATGTTAATGTACCAACATCTGAAATCATGAGGTTTATTATTATTGACAGTAGAATATGTCTGGATAATGTTAATGTACCAACATCTGAAATCATAAGGTTTATTATTATTGACACCTTAATATACAAAGCTGACCAGTAAAACTATCATATTGATGTAGTACAACTTGACAGCCATGAACATCTTTTTTTTTTTAATAGAAAATCGAACTGCATTTAACATGTACAAGTATATCTACACTAAGTCAAATGGGCTTATATAAGTCAATATACTTTACAATTTTTTCTAGCTATTAAATCACAAAGATTGCCAGTTTTTTCTCCCAAAGGTCAAAGATCAGGGGTTTTCTTCTGGCCATGATATAGCTGAATAATTGCTTAAAGCGGCATTAAAAACACCATTCAAACAAACTAATGAAATTCAACTATTCTATTTCATTCTTTGAGCTCTATCTCTTAAAACTTTAACTTGGACATTTTATGTCAAATATTCATGATACACTTTTGTCTGACATCTGGTAGTTTTTTAATTTTTGTTTTCAAATTAGTAATTTGTTGCCATTGAAAATTATTATGTAGATTCCCCTACTTTCAGAATTGTTTATCTTTTAATCCAGTATGTACTTTGTCAACTTTTGCCTACAAATGCCTAATTAGGGTAACAGTTAATAATATCAGTATATCAAAGGGACATCACTTCTCACTGTGTTGATGGTAACACAGTACATGATGCGTGTTAAATTTCAATGTAAAGTACAGTTGTATGATTTTTTTTGTTTGTTTGAATGGGGTTTAATGCCACTTAGCCATTTTTCAGCTATATCTTGTCCAGTTTTTATTAGGGGAGGAAGCTGGATTACCCGAGGAAACCCCTAAATTGTGGTAGGAAAACTGGCAATCCTTGTCAATTAAGATTGGAGTCATGTTCACCCTGCCCACAGTGGGACTCGAACCTGCAATCTCAGTGTTGGCAGACCAAGTGATTAATAGTAGATGACTAACTACCTTAACCACTCGGCCACCTACAGCGGTACGAAGAAAAAAAATAACCATAACAATTTAACACAACAACTGATTTGGAACTATGTAGGAAGTACTGTAAGACATTAAGCTAACTTGAGATCATTACATAGTCAAATAAAACACTCCTGGCTAACTTGAGATCATTACATAGTCAAATAAAACACTCCTGGCTAACTTGAGATCATTACATAGTCAAATAAAACACTCCTGGCTAACTTGAGATCATTACATAGTCAAATAAAACACTCCTGGCTAACTTGAGATCATAACATAGTCAAATAAAACACTCCTGGCTAACTTGAGATCATTACATAGTCAAATAATACACTCCTGGTTAACTTGAGATCATTACATAGTCAAATAAAACACTCCTGGCTAACTTGAGATCATTACATAGTCAAATAATACACTCCTGGCTAACTTGAGATCATTACATAGTCAAATAAAACACTCCTGGCTAACTTGAGATCATTACATAGTCAAATAAAACACTCCTGGCTAACTTGAGATCATTACATAGTCAAATAAAACACTCCTGGCTAACTTGAGATCATTACATAGTCAAATAATACACTCCTGGCTAACTTGAGATCATTACATAGTCAAATAAAACACTCCTGGCTAACTTGAGATCATTACATAGTCAAATAAAACACTCCTGGCTAACTTGAGATCATTACATAGTCAAATAATACACTCCTGGCTAACTTGAGATCATTACATAGTCAAATAAAACACTCCTGGCTAACTTGAGATCATTACATAGTCAAATAATACACTCCTGGCTAACTTGAGATCATTTCATAGTCAAATAATACACTCCTGGCTAACTTGAGATCATTACATAGTCAAATAATACACTCCTGGCTAACTTGAGATCATTACATAGTCAAATAAAACACTCCTGGCTTACTTGAGATCATTACATAGTCAAATAAAACACTCCTGGCTAACTTGAGATCATTACATAGTCAAATAAAACACTCCTGGCTAACTTGAGATCATTACATAGTCAAATAAAACACTCCTGGCTAACTTGAGATCATTACATAGTCAAATAAAACACTCCTGGCTAACTTGAGATCATTACATAGTCAAAAAAAACACTCCTGGCTAACTTGAGATCATTACATAGTCAAATAAAACACTCCTGGCTAACTTGAGATCATTACATAGTCAAATAAAACACTCCTGGCTAACTTGAGATCATTACATTGTCAAATAAAACACTCCTGGCTAACTTGAGATCATTACATAGTCAAATAAAACACTCCTGGCTAACTTGAGATCATTACATAGTCAAATAAAACACTCCTGGCTAACTTGAGATCATTACATAGTCAAATGAAACACTCCTGGCTAACTTGAGATCATTACATAGTCAAATAAAACACTCCTGGCTAACTTGAGATCATTACATAGTCAAATGAAACACTCCTGGCTAACTTGAGATCATTACATAGTCAAATAAAACACTCCTGGCTCTATTCGACTTATGGTTGTAATCAATTTTGACAAGAATAACACAGTTACAAATATCTTATTTACTCAAGGTCATGAGTCTGTAGAGACTGTAGGGATATAAGAAATCCAACACAATAATAAGTTGTAGTATTTATGTATCTCAATCTTCATAAAACAAACAAGAATAGCTAGATGATCATCTTACCTAATAAAATAAATGTAGCTGCTATAGATGAAGCTAACAGAGATTCTGTAAGTAACCACACTGACATAAAACTCAATGGCACCAAAGTTGTTCCCAACAAGGCACAGAACTGAAATATTAGAATGTTTGTATTATTGGTTAGCAATGGTATAAACCTCAATGGCACCAAAGTAGTTCCCAATTATTTTGAAATGCCTAAACCAACTACTTTAATTGACAATACAGGGATTTTAATTTAAAATGTTTATAAGTCAGTTGAAAACATTGATGCAGTTTGAGCCTTTTGGTTTGTTTCAGTTTCTTGTGATGATTTTTTACAGGACATTATCGTTTATATTAATTTTTATGTATTTGTAAAATAAAAAGTTTGTAAATTTCAAACCCAAACATACAATCATCACTAATCAGGTATAAACTATAATCTACTAGTATAATTGATATATTTCAATTGATTGTTGCACTTTTTTATGATAAACCTGAAAAATTTCTATACTTGTTGAATACCACTTTTAATTGCCCTTTATGTTAATATAATTGTTACCATTCTCATTCCTACGTAGTTTGTATCACCATACTCATCTCCTGGTTTAGCAAAAGGAAATTCTCCATCATAACCAGTCAGCACTCCCGACAAGGCAATTAACATCTGCAAGGATATCCAATGATATATTTGGCCTATTAATTATTAATAAATCATAGTTATTTTTATTTGTCAAAATATGCAACACAATATTACTTTATTATGAGATAATTTTATGGGTATATTAACCTCCATCACAAGGATAAGATTTGATGACACAGTTTTGATGTATAAAATTGTCATAAATATCCGCTACAATTATTTAGATTAATAATCTAAATTAGTTGTAGAAGGCCCATGCATATAATCATCTGTTTTAGTCTTTATTGTAATTAACTATGCTGTATACCTGTCCCTGAATGTTATGCTAGTAACAATACTTAAAAATAAATTTAAGTAGTGTTTAATTAAGTGTTTTTACAATAAAAATAATGTAAAAATCTTCAAAAATATCAGATTTATTTATAATAGAGCTGAACAAAATGCAACCAGACTAATCTATGCATTGTTCTCGTACATACCTTTCCAAGAGGTGGGTGGACATCAAAGAAGAAAGTTCTTTTGATATACCAACTTCCCATCTTCCCAAAATGAGTTTCATCCCAGCTAAAAAAAGTCTTCAGTTTTGAAAGATTTATAAAAATAAAACACAAATTAAAAAATCCAACAGTTAATCATATACATGTCTACAAAATCTCAGTAAAATAAAACATTTAATTTTTTGACAAAACCAAATTATGCTGAGTAGATTGATGCAACCCCTTTCCAGTTTAAGTTTCATAAGGTTATTAAGCAGTGGCGGATCCGGGGGGGGGGGGGCATACGCCCCCTTTAAAAAAAGAAAAAAAGAGAACAGGGAGGGTAACAACCAGTGCCAAAGGCAAAAATGTAGTCCCCGCTCATCCTTGCCATAAATTAATGCATTTAACGGTACTAATTCGTTTATTATATCTCTGTTGTATACTGTACCAAAGAAAGGTTAATGAACACTATAAAAACCTTTCATTTTGATGCTTGGAAATTGAGAGAATGCAGGATTTTGTACCATTTTTTGAGAGCGCTTCTGTGCCCTCATACCCCCTGCCTTTAATGCGCCGAGGCGCAGGAGGAACACTTCGTGGCCCTCTTTTTCTGATATCCTCTTTTTACGCCCCACTTTCGAAAATCCTGTATCCGCCCTGATAAGTAACATGGCTCCAGTAGGCGGTATATGCTAATATACTACATTGTATAGAAAAGAAGTTAAGCCTTTAAAGGCATTAAAACACACATGTAATAAAATGTGATTTGCTGATTAAATCCCATTTCCCATGTTTTCATTCAGCAATTTTTCAACTATAATGGCATCCAGTTTTTATTTGGTTATGAAGCAGAAGTACCCAGAGAAACCCTTTTTAAATGAAAGATGGCAATCATTGTCAGTTAAAATTGGAGTCAAATACACCCCTTCCGCAGTAAGACAAACAAGCAATCTCAGTGTTGACAGGCATATGATTAATAGTAGACTAAATGTAACTAACTAAACCAATTGGCCACTTAGGCCCCCAATTTTTATGCTGGACAGGAAAGAATATCCAATTATCCAATGAATGACAAGCATATATTTCTATGTCAATTTCCTGTGCTTGACAGTCATCTTATTTAGTTTTTAATACTATACTTAGTAGTAAAAGTCGGTGCATTTTGGTGCATGTTATTTGCTTGACAAATAAAAACTTCTTACTGTGTATGGTCTAGCTTATGCTCCTTTTGTAGATCCCAAAAATTATATTTGGAAATCAACAATATTATTTCCTCAAAATATTCACCATTTGAACTGCAGCGTTTTTTTTTCATATTAATAGTGCGATCAGGGATCCTCGCAACGCGTCTAGATGCGTATTGTACGCGTCTTTTCAGTTCTGGACGCGCCTTTTCAACATCTAACGCGTCCCAGTACGCGTCCATGTCAGTTGTCGGACGCGTACGAATTTCCGTAATGTCAATTCCGTCTCCGATGCTTGATTACATATTCTTACAATTGGCGATCGATGTTTACCTGTTTCGTCTGATTCTCAGCAGGTAGCAATCACTCGGGCGGCAAATATGCCTTAATTAAGATGTTTATTAAACAATAAACGTTCGGTATTGATGGACAGTTTTTACAGATAAATTTAAGCGTTGATAATACACTCGTGTTTTCAAATTTCAATACACGGTCGGAACCTTGCAGTTGCAATTCTTACGCTTTTTTTTAAAGTAAGATTTCTTTACCGGTAAAAGATATCTTCAATATGAACATTAGATTAGTTATCTAATAAACTTTAAATTTTTGTATATATCAAGAAGATAATCTGCTATAGACTATGATCTGAAAAGGGGGGGAGGGGTTATGAGTAGTTTGGAAGAAATATTAATGTCAGCATCTGACATTCAATTCTAAGAAGAGCCAGGTAACTTGTAATACACAAGTCTCTCTTTAATGGGCAAACATCAGCATGTTTCAAGTAATGAATGCAGTTCGATTATACTCCAGAAGACTGCGAAACTCCACTACATTAACTACTTATATAACATAGCATGACATAAACATACTAGTAAGCCATATTATATCTTTTCATAAAAAGACATTAAATGGGTCGGTCATCAAAGAAAACGGGTGTATGCATTCACTTAGCTGGACTCATCTGTGATATGTGGGACTCATGAAAATTTTTTGGGACTCACCATTCTCAAAAGTGATGAGTCCAGGACTCACCATAAAAAAATCCTACAAGTATCACTGGCGATTTTTCATAGTAAGTCAGCAATATTTCTTTCTGAGGGGATCTAATATTGTGTAAAAAGGTTAGTCGTCTTTTTGTCGTAAAATGGTATACGGACAAACCACTGCCTCAAACAACAAAGACTGAAGGTTTCTGAATACACAAAATATACTGCACCAAAGTAACACTTCCCTTCCAATTAAGGTCAAAATTTACTATGGAAAAATCCCCCTTTCCAAAATGAAAAAACTGCTGCATTTATAAAACGCTGAATATTTTGAAGAAATAATTGTTGATTTCAAAATATAATTTTTGGGATCTACAAAATTATTTGTCAGGTGAATGCCTTCACCCAAACACGTCGACTTTTACTATATTTCTTATGAAGAGGCTGAGCTCGCATAGAGCTAACAGTTTAAATAAACTGTTGAACGTAATCATCAGAATTGATGGAGTGCTGAAACAGAAAGAAGAAATACAATACCAGACATGTGGAGGATTTTCAATGTTGTAAATTCTAGAGATGATTGCCAGAATTGTAAACAGCATCAAGAGTATAAAATACATTCTATAACTAGGCATGAAAATATCTTCTTCAACACCTATCTTGTCATCTTGCACTGAATGTTTTGATTTGACCGATGCATTTATTTTTGATTCATTCACGGTTTGTTGTTGTTCATTAAAACTGTAGGCGCTTATTTTGTCTAGCTCTTCATCCCCTAGTTTGTCTTTTCTCTTTCTTAAACCTTCTGAAGACATCTTCTACTTATTTAAGCGAAGTTCAGACTCTGCCTCAGGCTAACTTTGGGTGGAGACCTAAACTAAAGTTTGTTAAGCCCAAGCTAGATGAAATGCAACTATGCAAGTATTACGTAAGAATACTCATTCTCCGTAATTTTTACGTAAATCGAGTCATTTGAACTGGTAAATATCACAAAACTTCAACAATATAAACAAAACAATCTCGTCGTCTTTTTTTAAGTAAAGGGAGGTAATTGTGGAACTGAAGTAAATGTTCGTATTTATGAGAAAATTTATGCAATTTTTGCCCATATTGTACCTTCAAAATATTATTGATTTATTATCAAAAAAGATTACAGCTAAAAAAAAGTCACGCAATTCCGAAACTATTGCCTGTCTAATATTATTAACTGGTTCCTTGTTTATTCAGTGAAATTACAGACCGCTGAAGTTTAAAAGTTACCCCTGAAAATAAGAATGACAAAGGTGAAAATGTACACAATTTATAGATTATTAGATATTTATAGTTCATTAAGAGAACTGGATGCAGACTGCATTGAATGTCATGCAAGTCATGACCGAAAATCATCAATGATGAAATTGAAGACTGGTAACCTCTCGTAGGAGGACGATATGAGCTTACCAATGATAGTTTTCAATTTTATGTGATAATTTTTGGTACTTATATAGCTAATTTGTAATATGAATCAGGGACAGTCTATACTAAATATTTATACTAACTAGTATAGACTGTCCTTGTATGAATTGAGACACAGCCTTAAAAACGAGTGTCACACATTTTAATTTTTATGGTTTATGACTTTACTTAAAAGCACCTTAACAGGGGAAGTAAACTTAAATACGCCTACATATGCCTGCGGTAATAGAAGTATGCCTGCTGTAAAGAAGTATACGCCTGCCATCATGTTATGCATTATATTAATTTTTATGGTGTATTATGATGTAAAAATAGTTTTAGAATGAATTATATGTATTTTTTGTAGCTTTCAATAAAGGTTTTGAGGAATAACAGGCCATTCATTACCGGCTCCCATGGGAGACGGTATACATAGTCAAATGATGAACCGTATACGAAGAAAATGGCTTTGTTACTTGATTGGGTGGTTCACGAAATCTATAAATATCTTTAGTCATATCATTGGTTTACGTCAGGATCGCACTAGTACATGTATGTGTACTCCCAGACCAAAATGTAGCATCCTTTTAGCTGATATCTAGTCAATTTTTAGCATATATAATTGAGACCATTTAAAATTTGGATATATTCTTGGGTTGAATCGGGGTTGTAATAAGTATTTTTGTGTAGTAATGTCACGTTCCACATATTGACTTCTATTTATTTCAGTGCATTGGTCAGTTAACTGTTAAAAGGTATGCATTGCACCAAAATCTCCATACTTTTAAAGCTATTTGGGAAAATACTGATATTTTCTGTACCTTTATTTTCGTTCTGATATTGATGCAACTAGAATAACACATATTTTTACAGCTCATTTTGAACTTTTGTTCAGGGAGTCAGTTTTTGTTAAATTATTTATAATTTCTAAAAAAAACATGTGTGAACTGACAACAGTTATTTAAATCTCTCACGCACCATTGGTTAATAGTTAAGCATAAACAATGTACTTCAAAGGTATATTGCTTACCTATCCTATCCTGTCAAACACTTGTTTAATACTTTAGGTTTTGGCAACATCAATCAAGATTTTAACGGTATAAAATTTCATTTACCCAAAATTGAACAACGGCTGAAAGACCAATTTAAACAAAATCTTAACTGTTCTCTTACATCATATGAAAAACTGTCCTTCTTTCGCCAAGTATTTGTCCCATCAACTAGACCTCCCTATATTGATATTTGTAAGGATAAAACTGAAAGATCCATAATAAGTAAACTAAAATTAAGTGCTCATACACTAGCCATTGAAAAGGGTAGATATAAAAATATTGAACGAACTAATCGTGTTTGCCTGTCATGTGACGGGGGTCACATTGAGGATGAATATCACTTCTTCTCTGTGTGCCCCCGCTATTCATCACTAAGAAATGAATACTACAATAAAATTAAATTAAAACTGCCATTCTTTTCTAACTGTAAATTTAATATCAAGGAAATCTCTTTTCTGCTTAATAGCAAAACTGAAATTGTCAAATTAACAGCCAGATTTATTAAAAGTTGCTTAAACATAAGATCAGAATGATTCATTTTTTTTTCTTTAACTGTATTACCACTGTCACACCATGAATATCATATGGATTATAACTTGTATATATAACTATATGTTTATTGTAAAAGTGACAGTCTTGTTTCATGCCTTAACCATTTATTGTAAATGTGTTTGCGCAAATAAATATTGTCTATTGTCTATTGTCTATAAATTACAAACAACAGATACTTTAATAATATCCATAAAATGGGAATTGCAGCAAAGAGACGGTTAGCTTTTTAGAAAAGCTAAACTTGTTGTAACGGTGAATTGTTGACAACATGGGTATAACTTGCGCAGGCGTGGTCTATTCGGAAAATAGGTTTGGTTAAAAACTAATATATATGATAGACCTTAAAGTAGAAGAAGACGACAAACTCACAGCAATATTATGTTATAAAAGTTAATAGATTGTTTCCATGAATATGTTTTCAAGCCTAACAGTGAGGAAGTGGTTCTGCTTTTTTATTAAGGTATCATTTGAACGATAAATAAGACAATAATAAGAGTTAGAATGACTTTATTGTAGGTTTAACTGAATCAGTGTAAACTAATAAAATATATAAAGAAATATCATAAATTAATTAATTGGATTAGCGGTAATTTAACAATTGTTAATTATGGTGAGTAAAAATCAAGCATGACTTGATGATTGGATTATGTTTCTTACACATTAAATCAGTTAACTTGGATTTAGCATTGGGGTAAGTTGAATTTTATATTCTGTATATATATTCTATAGATGTATTGTTACAAAAGTTAAATTTCATATTATTGATGTACTTGCGCATTCAATACATTTTCTATAGCATTTCATGCATAGATACGAATTCCTAACTATTGTAAACCATCAGTCGGAAGACTTAATAACTTTTTTATTCTAATAAAAATAAATTATTTTATACAATAAATGAATTAATAAATAAATCGTCAAAATGTTGGACTGCACAAACTTATTTGATATAAAATAGTTTGTTCAATGTATATACGCTGTATATGCGCGCGTCCATACGGACATGACTTAACATTAGGTGTTCACTGAAAAAGGCTAATAAATAAATAAAACACTTTTTTAGGTTCAAACTGGTTTGTTTTACTATTTAAAGTTATTTCTTGGTGAAATATAAATCACATATAGTGGCAGGTGTACACTTTTCTACTGCAGGCGTACACTTTTCTACTGCAGGCGTACTTCTATTACGGCAGGCATATGCTCGCGTATTTAAGTAGGACCGCCTTAACAGTGCCTCTGCATTCCATCTGTCGGTTTTGGTGACTCCACATTAGTCCAGGAACTTATAAAATCAATGGGACTGGAATCTTACAATATTGGAATCATATTGTATACATTTCCTTGTTGCACTCTTGTAATTAGCAAACAAGTGTGGAAACGGATATGATTGTATATATGGCTTTTGTAAGACGCCAATCGGCAATCTCTTTGAGCTCTGGGAACTGGCACTACATTTATATATCAATACAATTATGTATTGAATGAAAAAAAACCCATAAAATTAAAAACAATACAGACATACAGTAAAACAAAGGCCCCAAAACACATTACAACAATACAGACATACAGTAAAACAAAGGTCCCAAAACACATTACAACAATACAGACATACAGTAAAACAACGGCCCCAAAACACATTACAACAACACAGACATGCAATTTTTTATACATACAAACATTTTGCAAAGATAACAGTTAAACAGAAGTTGGTGTTCAAAGCAAACATTAAGCTAAAAGCACTAAAAATATTAATATATTAAGATATACACTAGTGAACCAAAACTGAATGCCAATTTTTGTCTCGCCTGCGACGAAAGTCGCTGGAGGCGAGACATATGTATGGGAATCCGGCGGCGGCGGCGTAAACACTTGACATCTTGCTTCATATCTTTGTAAGCCAAAGCCCTAGGTCCATCAAATTTGGTTCAGAGGTAGCTTATGATGAGTACTTGCCAGTCAGTCACCTGTCACCTGACCTTGACCTCAATTTCACGGTCCAGTGACTCCGTTAAAGTTTTTGGGTTACGACAGTTCCTCTGTAACTATGCATGGTAGGATGACAATATTTGGTATATAGGTTGCTGATGACTAGTACATGACTGTCTGGTAGGTGTCACCTGACCTTGACCTCAATTTCACGGTCCAGCGACTACGTTAAAGTTTTTAGGTTACGACAGTTCCTCTGTAACTACGCATGGTAGGATGACAATATTTGGTGTATAGGTTGCTGATGACTAGTACATGACTGTCTGGTAGGTGTCACCTGACCTTGACCTCAATTTCACAGTCCAGCGACTACGTTAAAGTTTTTGGGTTACGACAGTTCCTCTGTAACTACGCATGGTATTATGACAATATTTGGTGTATAGGTTGCTGATGACTAGTACATGACTGTCTGGTAGGTGTCACCTGACCTTGACCTCAATTTCACGGTCCAGCCACTACGTTAAAGTTTTGGGGTTTCGACAGTTCCTCTGTAACTATGCATGGTAGGATGACAATATTAGGTGTATAGGTTGCTGATGACTATTACATGACTGTCTGGTAGGTGTCACCTGACCTTGACCTCAATTTCACGGTCCAGCGACTACGTTAAAGTTTTGGGGTTACGACAGTTCCTCTGTAACTGCGCATGGTAGGATGACAATATTTGGTGTATAGGTTGCTGATGACTAGTACATGACTGTCTGGTAGGTGTCACCTGATCTTGACCTCAATTTCACGGTCCAGCGACTACGTTAAAGTTTTGGGGTTACGACAGTTCCTCTGTAACTACGCATGGTAGGATGACAATATTTGGTGTATAGGTTGCTGATGACTAGTACATGACTGTCTGGTAGGTGTCACCTGATCTTGACCTCAATTTCACGGTCCAGTGACTACGTTAAAGTTTTTGGGTTACGATAGTTCCTCTGTAACTACGCATGGTAGGATGACAATATTTGGTATATAGGTTGCTGATTAATAGTACATGACTGTCTGGTAGGTTCCACCTGACCTTGACCTCAATTTCACGGTCCAGCGACTACGTTAAAGTTTTTGTATTAGGACAGTTCCTCTGTCACTATGCATAGTATGGTGACAATATTTGGTATACAGGCAGCTGCTCATAATTAATGCTATTAACGTAATGCTTATGACGAAATTTATTTTCGTTACTGATGCGGAATTCAGGCGAGACATTTTTCTGTGTCCACACTTGTTTAAAAAAAGATTACCTTTGTTAAAACTAGCACTAAAAATTATTTAAGCATTACATTTGCATGAGTAATTAGTACTAGTATCATTCCATGCATACACATTTTTTGATTTCATGATATCTTTTCACCAGAAATTATTTTTTTCCATGGGGTAAAATGTGCAACCAGGCCCAGAAAACTGAGTATTCCAAAATAACAAATTTGTTAAAACTGGATGATGTTTTTGTTTTCTTTCATTCTGGTGTTTTATTTGTTGTTTTTAGCTCACCTGACCCATAGGGTTGTCATCACTTTGCGCCCGTCGTCATAGCCATCGTCCATAAATATTTCACTTTTCAATCTTCTTCTCCAAAACCACTTGGCCAATTGGAACCAAACTTGGCAGGAATGTATATTGGGTGGTTCTTTACAAAGTTTGAGTTTTCGGTGCTGATCAAATATATAACATGGCTGCCAGAGCCTTTAATGCGTTCTGATTTGCTGGATTTCAAAAATCTTCTCCTCATAAACCGCTTGTCAGATTGCAGAAATGCACCTTAGATGGTCGTCTACACAGTTTTAGTTTTTTGTGCCTATCCAAAACCCAAGATGGCCACCATCGCAGGACATAGTTTAACATAGGACCCCATGGGAAAAACATACAAACAACTTCTTTTCAGAAACTGTTCCACACATTGAAGCCAAATTATGAAGAAATGAAGGTTGGATAGTTATCTTAATATGTAATTTGATTTTTTTCGAGGCAATTGCAAATTGAACATGGTTTCCAGGGCCACTAATGCGTTCTGATTGGCTGAATTTCAATATTCTTTTTCTCATAAACCATTTTGGCTGATTCATTTGAAATATTGCAGATATGTACCTTAGATGGTCCTCTACAAAGTTTGGGTTTTTAGTGATGATCCAAAATCCAAGATGGCCACCATTGCAGGACTTAGTTTAACATAGGACCTTATGGGAAAAGCATAAGTTCTGATTGGCTGAAATGGGAAAAATCTTCTCATTACAAACCGCATGCAGATTGATTTGAAATATGGCAACATTCATAGAAACAGCATCATCGTGTAAACTCTTTAGCATTAATATCAAAACTTGTAAGAAAAGTAATGTCTCTTAAATTCTTTTTGTAAGTCTTAAGAGCCTCTAGTTACTTCTTTCTTCCATGTTCTTTTGTTTATTTTGTTGATAATTTCTGTTGTTTGTTGATGGTATGGTATTTGTTTATTTGCATAGTAAAACATATCAGTTATTATCATTTTATATATTCATCCAGAGAAAAAGAATGTATACAAATGTATCTCCCTTTTCTTCATCCCAGTTTAAATTTTTTTAGGCATGGGTAACAGTAAAAACATAACCCCAAGTGGGGTATTTTGAACGTTTTAGGTTAAGAAAAGATAAGTTCAGCCTAAATATTATATAATCACACATTACCATGCAAGATTGCTTAAAGTCCAGGAGCTTTCCTGGTCCCCCACCAGGGCTCTTACCTAGATCCCTTGCTGGGAATAAATGCCCCCAACCCGCTGACATAAAACCCATCATCTGTCTATGATTCTGCATGTGTGTGACTGTATTTGATGTTATGATGTTTTTTTATCGCAGTTCAAGCATGCTTATTCCTGTGTTAGACAAGTTCTATTTAATAATCTTGTATTGTAATGTGTTAAGAAACTGTAGTAAAGTAGAGCATGTGTATATATCCTTGCTTTAATTTGCTGCATCTTTTATGTTTTGTGTTAATTCTATACGAAAACGTTTTATACACAGAGAACAGTTTAGGCTTCAGTGCTTCATTGCTTCAATGCTAACAGTTGATAATATAGGCAATATGACAGAGAAAAGAGAAAGATAATTTGATGAAATTTTATTATATGCAAAATATTGAAATGGCAAATTATGACAATAGCTCTAAATATCATAATTAAGAAAAAATAATAATTCAAAGATCAATATAAGGACAACTAGTACAAATACATGTAGTTTATTTTTTATTATTAGAGTTAGATATATACATGTTATTTATGGTGACCACCAATGCTGGTCTTGGATGCACAAAGTACCCTATTGGGAAATTGTTTGAAAATAGGTTCTTTTCTAAACTACTTTAACTAATTGTAGCAAAACTAACAAATCTTATCAGCAATTTTTTTTTGGATGGTCCACTTTAAAGTACTTTTTTATGCCTGTCCAAAATTCAAAATGGCTACCACCTAGTTTATCATGGGGCTGAATAATAATAATTTTCAAATGCCTTGTTAGAAAATCCAAAACTGAAGCCATGTTGTATGTGATTGATTATGGAATGGTCCTAAAAACATAACTCATCAGCTGAGTGGTTAATGTAGGTCACCTACTATTGATCACTGGATCTGTCAACACTGAGGTTGCTGGTTCAGATCTCGACTACAGAGGGTCTGAATTTTTTCCCAGTACTTCAGCTTCTTCCCCCCCCCCCCCCCCACCCCACCCCACCCCCTACCCACAATAAAAATTGGGTGCCACGATATTGCTGAAGTGGTGTTAAACACCGTTCAAACAAATCAAAGCTTAATTTTTATTTAATCGGAAATCCGAAATGGCTGCAATCAAATGAATTAATCCTATGGGACAATTCCTTAAAAGGCTTGTTATCTGAAATGGTTGAAATCAGCAGAAACTAAATAGCAATTTATTGGATAGTTCTCTACAAAGATAATGTTGATTATTCCATTCATTAATCCAATGGTTGCCATTAGTCCATTACAAAACTTGATTTAATACTTTAGAAATGCCATGTTCATTGCCAAGGGTGAAGAGAGGGGGGACCTGATCGTAACGCTTGGCTAGCGAAGATGTGTCTATACATGTATAAATAGGTTCAAATAGATAAAAATTCAAAGAGTTCAGACTACCTAATAAAACTATTTTATCTCATATAATAAAACTGATTATACTATAGTGCTTTATAGCAGGAAATAATGAACCCCTTGACCTGACCTCTGGTGTTGGCCTTGGTCAGGTCTGGTCACCCACAGTCCAGGTCTTGAAGTCAATTGTTTCCTGCTATTGACAACTACAGCTTTCCATAGAAATTATTGTGGACGAGTACAAAAGTTAATATAATAGTAGACGAAAAAATTTTGACATCAATAAAATTATTTAAGTGGTTTTTTTTAATAACTACAAAAATTTCAGACTAAGAGAAAGACGTCACGTCACCAATGGAACTCAGAGGCATTGTTAGGGTGCTTTGAAATAACGTCATGAATGGCTATATTCAAATTAGATGACATATTTTACTACTGATATTGTATTGTGTTCAGTAGACTTTGTTTTGGTAACTTCATTGATAAGAACTTTTGCAGAAATTGAAGTTTAAAGTATGTTAGGCATAAAATAGCATGTTATATTGAATCATGAAGAATGAAACATTTGTTAGTTATTTACATAAAATCAATTTTAAAATTCTGTATAAATGTCCATGTTAAAAAAAATGGAATGGATAACTTTACAATTATTTTTTTCCAACCATAAAACACTATTTGGTTTATTACATGTACATACTAAAAGTGCCTACTATCGGTACAGTGTATAAAAATTAAATACATGTAATATATAATAACTACTATAGTGTTCACCCAGATAATAGCGCTTATTATAGTTGCTTTTGCTGTGTTAATTATAAAATATCATTGCATGATGATTTCTGTATTGAACCACAGGCCAATACAGCAACCCTTGGACTAATAATTAGACATCACCATGTGATAATATCATATTATTGACTAACAATAGTATTTACTTCCTGATATGACACAAACTGCCAATACAATACAAAATACCAATACGACATATATGACTATGAGCCATATTGGCCCAGTACCAAATAAAAACGTGTGCCAATATACCGCATTGGCCTAGTGTTACATTGGACTAGTCAATATACAAACATGTAACATATTGAACTGGTTAGTCAATAAAGATATAATTGCCTAAAGTTTTCTAAATTTGCGAAGTAATTGGTCCAAGGCTAGCCATATTTCATCTCAGTCCAATATTGCTACCCCCAGACTAATAACTCAGTCAATTTAGAAAACTTAATTAAAAATATTTTATTATAGGATTAAACACTGCTTTCAATGGAATTATCGGTATATCAACAAGACCAACTCACTCATAAATAAATAAAGTCCAAAGGACTTTTATGATATGTTTGTGAGTGAGTTGGTCTTGTTAGTAAACCAATAAATCCATTGAAAAAGTGTTTAATCATATAATTCGTTAAAATTGCATAAAGAAATTATTTTGTCTAGGATATTCTCAATTTCATATTTCTTGTGTATTTGGTACTGGGATTGATCAAACGTATGAATATTTTGTTGATGCTTACATACCATCAATAAATCATCTTCTGATTTTAATAAAGACAACTATAATAAGTTTTAACTTCAATCTATAACTTTATTGTCTTTTTTGAACACACGAAAAGTTTTAAATTTAAAAAATTATTAATGACAATTCATAAAAAAACAATATGTAAGTTGAATCCATTAAAGCAAATCTCAGTCAGCATCAGCACACAACACCTAACTAGGGTACTGCCAGGTATACACTTATTCATATGATATATGCACTTGTAATTTATTCCATTTTCCATATTCAATGGTGTATAAAATTTACATTCATGAACAAAAACAATATTCATTACAATCATTGTCATGGTTCATACACTAGTCAGATTGTTCAGCCTTCTCTATCTTAAAAAGAAGTCTGTTGTATTTTCTATTTAAACATATCAAATTACAAAATTTAATTGACGAGATCAGTAAAATCACATAGTTAATGTTTTTTGTTATTAGTTTAAACTAGCAATTCTTCCTATAGCTTTCAAGTCAGATCCCAAAACCTCACATAAAGATTGCACACATATTGAAGTTGTGAACTTGATCTCAAAACATTGTTCAAGAAATGTTTTTCCAACTTTGATAGACATTACAACTTCATTTTTCAGCAAATTTAATAGATGTTGGTACTGTTTTTGTGTAATCAACTCCTCCTACTTATTTTGACACAGACTCCAAACTTTCTTCAACAAATTGTTTGGTATTCATGCTCACTGTTGTATATACACACAAAAATCACGAGATAATTGCATTTTCTTACAACTTTTGAGATAAGGATTGCTAGTTTACCTGCTCAAAGGTTCTCAACTGGTACTGGTTCCTTCCCTAATAAAGATAAATAGCTGAAAACTGCTAAAAGTGGCAAACAAACAAACAAAATTATAAAAATTTTCATGCTAGATTTAATATTAATAACTCTGATATGTTACAAATGGTGTTAACTGTAATCATCTGTACCAGGAATATTTCCTTCCATCTATTTAATATAATATTGGGTGTTTGTACCTTCATGCTCATTAAAGTATTGATTTCTTTCAATTATATTGCCATGGAATTTATTATTGATATGATAACTACATGTACCCTAATACCCATACAGGTTGTTAATTTAAAATCCTGAGAATTCCAGTTGATACAATTTGGACCTGAAAGTGTCTGGACTTCCCTTTGGGCTTAAATGGCCAATGAAGAGATTTCCTGTTGTAGATAAAGCAACAGAAGAAGGATTACTGATTCCTAAATCCTTGGTACTGTAATAAGTAATGAAATGTCCCCCAGTGTCCAGTATATGGATTGTGTCAGTCTCACAGTCTACTACAACAATGTTGTTTAAGGTTGTAGTAATGATGCCCCTAGGCATGAATGGTCTCTTGTTGTTAATGTCAGAGTGTCCACTGTATGTACTGATGACACCTCCAGTAGGACTTAACACGACCACTCTACCTCTGTCCCTATCTAACGCATCTACTCCACAGATGTTACCCTCACTGGTACTGGTTATACTTTGAGGATAGGTAAATAATGGTTTGTTATTACTGTCGTGTTTATACTCAACCAGATGATTTCCCTTCTGATCCATCATAATAACAACACGTCTCCCTGTGGCAGGGAATGATGGTCCTGGAGTCATGGCCCCTATGATTACTGTATTACTACTGGTAACATGGACAGCTGTAGGTACCAATGGTACCACACTGTATTGAGAGTCTCTTATTTCCCCTGTCCTACTGACCTGTTTTAATGTTGATTTACCATCAGAGATAAGGAGTTCATCACCAGGTGTCACTGCCATGCCATACACCTCAGTGTTTAACCTTAATAACTCCTGAATGTTGTTTCCCTTAATGTGTATGTGTTGTATGTGTGATGTACCATCACCAATCCACAATGAACCATCAGAGCATGCTGCTGTATACTGAATGTTCTCGAGATCTGATGTAAACTGATTTATAACTTTGAGTTCTATTTTGTTTTCTTGTTCCACTACTGGTGTATCCACAATTTTGAATGTCCCAATATTGTCTCTAGTTACTTGACCTGTAACAAACTTTGGCATAGAGTTGTATTTTGCATTGACCTCGACAACATCATCTGATAATTCTTCTAGTTTATCTGTCTCATTAAAAAACTGTACAACATCCTCAGATGTTACAAGTTTATCAAGTGTCATATTTTGTTCATGCAGTTTTTTCTCCATCTTGTCTATTTCATTTTGTTTTCCTTCCAAGTCTTGATTGACATTTTTCCACTTGTCATCAAGTTCAGTCAAAAGTTCCTCCACAAATTTCTCAACAATCTTTTTCTGAGCAAGAATCTCTTTTTTACTTTGTTCATAGTTTGAATATTCAGATTTCTTTATCTTCATTATTTCTTGTTTTAATTTAGAGAAATGGTTTAAATTCTGTTCTATTCTTGTCTTGTTATCTCTTACTTCCCCCCTTTTGACCCCATATTCTTCCTCATCCACAAACTTGTGTCCATTGTGTGTTTTGGTTACACATTTGACACAGATAAGTTCTTTACAAGTTTTACAAAACACACAACAAGGTTGATCAGCATGGTGTTTACAATTAAAATGACTGAATGCATTGCTTTCTCCTGAATCCTGCTGTCCAACCTCTTTGATATCAATAATTCTATGATTATTTCCATTTTTAAATTTAGAATGAACCTGTTCTTTACACCTAATACACATCAACACATCACAGTCACAACACTTCCATTGGATCTTTGAGCCTCCTTCACAGAGCTGACAACCAACTGGAATCTGTCCTTTTTTGAAAGAGCTAGCAAGTGCCATTTTGAAAGAAGAAAAATGTCTGACTTCTAACCTTTATAATTCCTTGTAATCTATATTTGGTTCATATCTGTATATATATTCCTGATCATTTACATTTGACAATTTTGTGTTTCCTGTATTTAAAGTTTAAATCAAGTGTTAAATTTCTGAAGTACAAAGTATGAAAATGTTAAATTACCAGTCAATTTTAAATGTCCAATATGGAATAAAATAAAGTGAATATGAGGTGTGCTTAACTCGTGTTGTATGACACAGAAAGTGTAACTAGTGTGTTGTCTGTAAAGGCTAAGCTTTCCAGTTTTGTTAGTGGTATATTTTTGTAGTTAGAGATATCAACACAAAGATATTTAGGTTTCATCAAAGTGTTTTTTTTGTCCAAAGTGTACATACAGGGCTCAATTTTGTGTGAGATTTGATAATTGGTGTGAGATTTTTAGCATTATTTGTATTTAAGTTTCATTCCTTGAATTCTTGTTTTGTTTTTCCTGCTTTACTTGGTTGACCCTGCATTGACTAAGCCATAGTTTACTTCCGTAATAATCAGATTTTAGTTTAAGTATTATTACTAGCAATAAAAAAGGGTGATGATACAATTATTTATCTCCGTAACTACTTGGCCCCCCTCTCTTTGAATGCTTAACTATGTTGTATCTGCCACTGTTAGCAGTAACGAAGTCAATATTACAAGAAGTACATGTATATAATGCCTTGTTGACAGTAGTATTAGACTCTTTCAGTTGGGAAATTATGATAAACATAAATTAACATAAGTTTTTTGCAGGTTTTAGCTCTTTGTATTTTAACTGTTTCTTCTTTTTTGACACTGTGGAATATTAATGAACCCAGAACTTAAAGTCAGCATTATACATGATCATACTTAGCATTTTTGCAGAATATCCAAATTGTAAAACAGTTTTCTTAGAAAAATTATTTAGGGTACACAATCCTTGTAACTTAGTATCATGTTTATCATATGTGTAATTCACATTATGGATCCATTCTGAACAATCTAATAAAATTAAATCTTTCACTTGAACCCTGCTTTGTAATTGTCACTTCATAGCTTCACAATGACAAAAACAAAAAGTCTGGAGCAAGTGAAAGATTTAATTTTATTAAGATTGACATTCAGAACATCTAGATTGTAGACATATAGGATCTTACATTGGTAGGAGTGGATTATCAGATTTCTCCAATCGAGATAGTTAAATTATGGAAATTTAAGTCCAAGCCTTGGCGAGGACGTAAATTTCCATAACTTAACTATCCAGATTGGAGAAATCCAATAATCCAAGAGTACTAATGTAAGATTCTGTTTCTTTTTTGTCTCGCCTGCGACGAAAGTCGCTGGAGGCGAGACATATGTATGGGAATCCGGCGGCGGCGGCGGCATAAACACTTGACATCTTGCTTCATATATTTGTAAGCCTCAGCCCTAGGTCCATCAAATTTAGTACAGAGGTAGCTTATGATGAGTACTTGCCAGTCAGTCACTTGTCACCTGACCTTGACCTCAATTTCACGGTCCAGTGCCTACGTTAAAGTTTTTGGGTTACTGCAGTTCCTCTGTAACTACGCATGGTAGGATGACAATATTTGGTGTATAGGTTGCTGATGACTAGTACATGACTGTCTGGTAGGTGTCACCTGACCTTGACCTCAACTTTATGGTCCAGTGACTACGTTAAAGTTTTTGGGTTGCGACAGTTCCTCGGTAACCACGCATGGTAGGATGACAATATTTGGTATATAGGTTGCTGATGACTAGTAAATGACTGTCTGGTAGGTGTCACCTGACCTTGACCTCAATTTCACGGTACAGCGACTACGTTCAAGTTTTTGGGTTACGACAGTTCCTCTGTAACCACACATGGTAGGATGACAATATTAGGTATAAAGGTTGCTGATGACTAGTACATGACTGTCTGGTAGGTCTCACCTGACCTTGACCTCAATTTCACGGTCCAGTGACTACGTTAAAGTTTTTGGGTTACAACAGTTACTCTGTTACTCTGTTACCAAGCATGGTAGGATGACAATCTTTGGTATATAGGTTGCTGATGACTAGTAAATAACTGCCTGGTTGGTTCCTCCTGACCTTGACCTCAATTTCACTGTCCAGGGACTACCTTAAAGTTTTTGGGTTACGGCAGTTCCTTCGTAACTACGCATCGTAGGATGAATAGGTTGCTGATGACTAGTACATGACTGTCTGGTAGGTGTCACTTGACCTTGACCTTAATTTCATGGTCCAGCGACTACATTAAAGTTTTTGGGTTACGGCAGTTTCTCTGTAACTATGCATGGTAGGATGACAATATTTGGTATATAGGTTGCTGATGAATAGTACATGACTGTCTATTAGTTTCCACCTGACCTTGACCTCAATTTCACAGTCCAGCGACTACGTTAAAGTTTTTGGGTTATGGCTGTTCCCCTGTAACTATGAATGGTATGGTGACAATATTTCATATACAGGCCGCTGCTGATATTTAATGCTATTTACGTAATGCTTATGACAAAATTTATTTTTGTTACTGATGCGGAATGCAGGCGAGACATTTTTCTGTGTCCACACTTGTTTTTTTTGAAAACTGCCATCTTTGTTTATCTTGGTTATGCTTAAAATAGTTCGGTCAACATCAATTATCCAAAAATAAATTAATTCAGCATCATTCATCCAAAAATAAATTAAGTTAACTAAATTAATAAAACAATAAATTCCGTTTAAAACCTCCACTGGAATCCTCTTGACAAATCAAATAAACATATTTCTAATTATGCAAATCATATAAGAATTATTTATTTATAAAACTTAATTGTGCAACAAATGGACAATGCTAAATTAAATAATACATTAAAGCAAATCTCAGTCTGTATCAGCACACTACCTGTACACATAACTAGGGTACTGACAGGTATACACTTATTCATATAATACATAATATATATAACGGGGTATGCACTTCTAATTTATAGCTAAATTATTCCATTTTCCATAAGATTTCAAGCTGATTTATACTTACAATTTTTGGTTCAAAGGATGTTTTTTCTAATGCTTATTATAGAAATTAATGACAAAAATACAGTTGGTGTTTTTTCTTGACAATTTTCAGCGACATTTTAAATCTTGTCCTGACAAACACTATAGCGTAAATATATGAACACTGTAACAATGTCATAGAATACCAGTTTTTTCTCTGTGAAATATTCGATGGTGTATAAAATTTACATTCATGAACAAAAACATTATTCATTACAATCATTGATGTGGTTCATACACTAGTCAGATAATTTGGCAGCCTTTACTATCTTTAAAGGAAATTTGTTGTATTTTTTGTTAAAACATATCCAATTACAAAATTACAAAACTAACAAAATATTTTTTTGTTATTTGTTTAAACTTCCAATTTTACATCTTATCAGTAGCCAGGGTTACCATCATCAGAGGATTGAGACTTACCCCTGATTCCAATTTTAAGGTTGTAACTTTGTAATATACCTTAACTGTCTGTTATTCTAAAGAACAAATGCAATTAAAAAAATGTGTTAGTAAAATTTACAATTTTAAGCATTATAAATTATTGGCCGGGTTGCATGAAGTGAAAACCCAGGCTGTAGGAGGGTTATGTCAGGTGGGTGGGGAAAATATGGTACCTTTATAGGTGTACTCAACTCTTCCTACAGCTTTCAACCCAGATCCCAAAACCTCACATAAAGATTGCACACATATTGAAGTTGTGAACCGGATCTCAAAAAATTGTTCAAGAAATGTTTTTCCAACTTTGCTAGACATTACAACTTATTTTTCAGCAAATTTAATAGATGGTGGTACTGTTTTTGTGTAAGCAACTCCAAACTTTCTTTAACACAGTGTTTGGTAGACATGCAAACTGTTGTAAATGCACAAAAATCACGAGTTAATTGCTTTTCCTTTGGAGATACATGCTAATGATCACTGGTGTGTCAGTGGTGGGATTGTAAGTTTTAACCTAACTTCGAGAAAGGTGTGATCAACTCCAACTTTAATTGATAAGGATTACCAGTTTACCTGCTGAAGGTCAAAGGTTGTCAACTGATACTGCAGGTTCCTTCCCCAATAAAGATATAGCTAAAAATTGATAACAGTGGCATAAACCAAACAAACAAAATTCTCATACTAGATATTAATAACTCTGATATGTTACAAATGGTGTTAACAGTAATCATCTGTACCAGGAATATTTTCTTCCATCTATTTAATATAATGATTTGGATGTTTGTACCTTCATCTCATTAAAGTTTTGCTTTCTTTCAATTATATTACCATGGAATTTATTATTCATATGATAACTACCCTATTTCAATAATTTGAATACCATACAGTTTGTTAAATTAAAATCCAGAGAGTTCTACTTCATAAAGTTTGGCCTTTAAAGTGTCTAGGCTTATACAGCCAATGAAGAGATTTCCTGTTGTAGATAAAGCAGCAGAACAAGGACCAATGATTCCTAAATCCTCAGTACTATAGTAAGTAATGAAATGTCCCCCACTGTCCAGTATATGGATTGTGTTAATGTCTACTACAACAATGTTGTTTAAGGTTGTAGTAATGATGTCACTAGGTTTGAATAGTCTCTTGTTGTTAATGTCAGAGTGTCCACTGTATGTACTGATGATGCCTCCAGTAGGACTTAACACAACCACTCTACCTCTATGGTCACTATCTAACATATCTACCACACAGATGTTACCCTCACTGGTACTGGTTATACTTTGAGGAAAGGTAAATAATGGTTGGTTGTTATTGTCATGTTCATACTCAACCAGGTGATTTCCCTTCTGATCCATCATAATAACAACACGTCTCCCTGTGGCAGGGAATGGTGGTCCTGGAGTCATGGCCCCTATGATTACTGTATTACTACTGGTAACATGGACAGCTATAGGTTCCAATGGTACCACACTGTATTGAGAGTCTCTTATTTCCCCAGTTCTACTGACCTGTTTTAATGTTGATTTACCATCACAGATAATGAGTTCATCACCAGGTGTCACTGCCATGCCCCACACCTCAGTGTTTAACCTTAATAACTCCTGAATGTTGTTTCCCTTAATGTGTATGTGTTGTAGTAGTTCTGATATACCATCACCAATCCACAATGAACCATCAGAGCATACTGCTGTACAATGAATGTTCTGGAGATCTGATGTAAACTGTTTTATAACTTTGAGTTCTATTTTATTTTCCTGTTCCACTGGCGTATCCACAATCTTGAATGTCCCAATATTGTCTCTAGTTACTTGACCTGTAACAAACTTTGGCATAGAGTTGTATTTTGCATTGACCTCGACAACGTCCTCTAATAATTCTTCCAGTTTATCTGTCTCATTAAAAAAATGTACAACATCTTCAGATGTCATAAGTTTAGCAAGTGTCATATTTTGTACATGCAGTTTTTTCTCCATCTTGTCTATTTCATTTTGTTTTCCTTCCAAGTCCTGATTGACATTTTTCCACTTGTCATCAAGTTCAGTCAAAAGTTCCTCCACAAATTTCTCAACAATCTTTTTCTGAGCAAGAATCTCATTTTTACTTTGTTCATAGTTTGAATATTCAGATTTCTTTATCTTGATTATTTCTTGTTTTAATTTAGAGAAATGGTTTATATTCTGTTCTATTCTTGTCTTGTTATCTCTTACTTCCCCCCTTTTGACCCCATATTCCTCCTCATCCACAAACTTGTGTCCATTGTGTGTTTTGGTTACACATTTGAAGCAGATCAGGATTTTACAAGTTTTACAAAACACACAACATGGTTGATCAGCATGGTGTTGACAATTAAAATGACTGAAAGCAATACTTTCTCCTGAATCCTGCTGTCCAACCTCTTTGATATCAATAATTCTATGATTATTTCCATTTTTGAATTTAGAATGAACCTGTTCTTTACACCTTCTACACATCAACACATCACAGTCACAACACTTCCATTGGATCTTTGAACCTTCACTACACAACTGACAACCAACTGGAATCTGTCCTTTTTGTAAGGATCTAGAAAATGCCATTTTGAAAAAAGAAAAATGTCTGACCTTTATACTTCCCCATAATCTATATTTAGTTCATATCTGTATATATATTCATGATCATTCACATTTGACAATTTTGTGTTACCTGTATTTAAAGTTTAAATCAAAGTGTTAAATTTCTGAAGCACAAAGTATGACAAAGTTAAATTACCAGTCAATTTTATATGTCCAATACAATAAAGTGAATATGTGTTTTCTTCGAAAAGGCTAAGCTTTCCAGTTTTCTTAGTGGTATACTTTTGTAGTTGATGACCTACACAAAATTTAAGGTTCTTCCATGTGATCTTTCTTGTCCAAAGTGTACAAACAGGACTCAATTTTGTGTGAGATTTGATAATTTGGTGTCAGATTTTTTGTTGATCCTTTTTTGCATGATTGTATTTAAGTTATTCTTTGAATTGTTGTTTTGTTGTTTCCTACTTTACTTGGTTGACCATGCGTTGGACAGTTGTTTTGTTGTTTCTTGCTTTACTTGGTTGACCATGCGTTGGACAGTTGTTATGTTGTTTCCTACTTTACTTGGTTGACCATGCGTTGGACTGTTGTTTTGTTGTTTCCTGCTTTACTTGGTTGACCATGGACTAAGCCACAATTTACTGCTGTAATAATCAGATTATAAGTTTTAGTTTTATTGTTACTAGCCAAAAAATTTATTTATCTTGGTTTTGGACATATACTTGCCCCCCCCCCCCCCCTCTTTGCATGCCTAAATATGTTGTATCTGCCACTGATAGCAATAATTAAAGTCAATATTACAATAAGTACATGTATATAATGCCTCAGTAGTATTGGACTTTACATGATAAAGTCAATATTACAATAAGTACATGTATATAATGCCTCAGTAGTATTGGACTTTACATGATAAAGTCAATATTACAATAAGTACATGTATATAATGCCTCAGTAGTATTGGACTTTACATGATAAAGTCAATATTACAATAAGTACATGTATATAATGCCTCAGTAGTATTGGACTTTACATGATAAAGTCAATATTACAATAAGTACATGTATATAATGCCTCAGTAGTATTGGACTTTACATGATAAAGTCAATATTACAATAAGTACATATATATAATGCCTCAGTAGTATTGGACTTTACATGATAAAGTTTTAGCTCTTTGTTACTAAACTGTATCTTCTTTTTTGACATTGTGGAATATTAATGCACATAAAACTTATAGTCAGCATTATACATGTTCATACTTAGCATTTTTGCATATCTAAATTATGAAACAGTTCTTTTTAGAAACATTCTTTAGGGTACACAATCCTTTTTAACATTGTATCATGTTTATCATATGTGTAATTCACATTATGGATCAATCTAATAAAATTAAATATTTCACTTGCACCCCCACCCCCCTTTTTTGTTATTGTCACTTCACAGCAACAAAAACAAAAAGGTCTGGAGCAAGTGAAATATTTTAATTTTAAATTTGATAGCCATTTAAAACATCTTGATCGTACAACTACAATTTTCAGTAGTAGTCTTTAGAACATTGTTTTCTTTAGTAGAATGTTTGTATGTATCATAAACATTTGAAACAATAAACATGGTGTTAAAATAGTTCATTGACATTCCAATTATCCTTTATTATCTGACCAGTGGACCAAGGGTCCATGTAAGCTTATTGATATCAGTTGGTGTCCATCATCCATAAAATTTAACATTTTAATTGTGTGGAGAAGTACTGAACAGTATTTCATGTATTTTGGTAGAAATCCTTTTTGAGTGTTGTTATTTCATTGTTTTTTAATTAACAAACATGGCTACCTTTGCCAATTCTTTTCAAATCATTAACTGAGAAACAGCATGTACATGTATCTTATCTGATTTAAAAAGTACTTAATATGACCCCTTATTGAATATTTTTGAAAGATTTTTTTTAATTACTCATGCAGAAGATATCATAAACACTTTATATTTAGTTATATTTCTGTTCAAAAAGGGAAAGATATTTTTATCATTTAGTTGTATTGTTAAAACGATGTTAATATTTTTAGTGTTATATTTGAAAATGATGTTTAAATTTTCAGCCAATTCTGTATTCCTACTTCAGAAGTTCATGTTCATGGAGAGTAAGAATTGGTAAGTAATGTTCCTACTTCAGAAGTTCATGTTCATGGAGAGTAAGAATTGGTAAGTAATGTTCCTACTTCAGAAGTTCATGTTCATGGAGAGTAAGAATTGGTAAGTAATGTTCCTACTTCAGAAGTTCATGTTCATGGAGAGTAAGAATTGGTAAGTAATGTACCTACTTCAGAAGTTCATGTTCATGGAGAGTAAGAATTGGTAAGTAATGTTCCTACTTCAGAAGTTCTTGTTCATGGAGAGTAAGAATTGGTAAGTAATGTTCCTACTTCAGAAGTTCTTGTTCATGGAGAGTAAGAATTGGTAAGTAATGTTCCTACTTCAGAAGTTCATGTTCATGGAGAGTAAGAATTGGTAAGTAATGTTCCTACTTCATAAGTTCATGTTCATGGAGAGTAAGAATTGGTAAGTAATGTTCCTACTTCAGAAGTTCATGTTCATGGAGAGTAAGAATTGGTAAGTAATGTTCCTACTTCAGAAGTTCTTGTTCATGGAGAGTAAGAATTGGTAAGTAATGTTCCTACTTCAGAAGTTCATGTTCATGGAGAGTAAGAATTGGTCAGTAATGTTCCTACTTCAGAAGTTCTTGTTCATGGAGAGTAAGAATTGGTAAGTTATGTTCCTACTTCAGAAGTTCTTGTTCATGGAGAGTAAGAATTGGTAAGTAATGTTCCTACTTCAGAAGTTCTTGTTCATGGAGAGTAAGAATTGGTAAGTAATGTTCATTTTCTGTCAGTTATACATATAATTGTTGTATTTGTGGAAAATATATTAAATAAAAATGATGCAGACATTATTTATATTAATTTGTATAAAGTTACAAAGACTGCAATGACACAATACAATACACATTTGTGTCAGGAAGTTTAAAACAGTTATTTTTTTCTAATCTTGTATGTAAAAAATTAAACATTTATATTGCTTTAATATAAAGTATTGTTTGGCATGTATTGTCTTGGAATGAAGACATTATTTTTGTCTCGCCTGCGACAAAAGTCGCTGGAGGCGAGACATATGTATGGGAATCCGGCGGCGGCGGCGGCATAAACACTTGACATCTTGCTTCATATCTTTGTAAGCCCAAGCCCTAGGTCCATCAAATTTGGTACAGATGTAGCTTGTGATGAGTACTTGCCAGTCAGTCACCTGTCACCTGACCTTGACCTCAATTTCATGGTCCAATGACTACGTTAAAGTTTTTGGGTTACAACAGTTCCTCTGTAACTATGCATGGTAGGATGACAATATTTGGTGTATAGGTTGCTGATGACTAGTACATGACTGTCTGGTAGCTGTCACCTGACCTTGACCTCAATTTCACGGTCCAGCGACTACGTTAAAGTTTTTGGGTTACGACAGTTCCTCTGTAACTACGCATGGTAGGATGACAATATTTGGTGTATAGGTTGCTGATGACTAGTACATGACTGTCTGGTAGGTGTCACCTGACCTTGACCTCAATTTCATGGTCCAGCGACTACGTTAAAGTTTTTGGGTTACGACAGTTCCTCTGTAACTACACATGGTAGGATGACAATATTTGGTGTATAGGTTGCTGATGACTAGTACATGACTGTCTGGTAGGTGTCACCTGACCTTGACCTCAATTTCACGGTCCAGCGACTACGTTAAAGTTTTTGGGTTACGACAGTTCCTCTGTAACTATGCATGGTAGGATGACAATATTAGTTGTATAGGTTGCTGATGACTAGTACATGACTGTCTGGTAGGTGTCACCTGACCTTGACCTCAATTTCACGGTCCAGCGACTGCGTTAAAGTTTTTGGGTTACGATAGTTCCTCTGTAACTACGCATGGTAGGATGACAATATTTGGTATATAGGTTGCTGATTAATAGTACATGACTGTCTGGTAGGTTCCACCTGACCTTGACCTCAATTTCATGGTCCAGTGACTACGTTAAAGTTTTTGGGTTACGGCTGTTCCCCTGTAACTATGCAGGGTATGGTGACAATATTTTGTATACAGGCCGCTGCTGATATTTAATGCTATTTAAGTAATGCTTATGACGAAATTTATTTTCGTTACTGATGCAGAATGCAGGCGAGACGTTTTTCTGTGTCCACACTTGTTTACTAAAGCAATGGATTTTCAATTTGAATGAGGTTATTATAAGTGCTCCATGTTAAAAATGTAATACATGTAGTTCTTATACAAATTAAATATATTATCATTGCCTTAATGTATACAGTTTTTGTCTCGCCTGCGACGAAAGTTGCTGGAGGCGACACATATGGGAATCCGGCGGCGGCAGCGGCAGCGGTGTAAACACTTGACATCTTGCTTCATATATTTGTAAGCCGAAGCCCTAGGTCCATCAAATTTGGTCCAGAGGTAGCTTATGATGAGTACTTGACAGTCAGTCACCTGACCTTGACCTCAATTTCACGGTCCAGTGACTACGTTAAAGTTTTTGGGTTAGGACAGTTCCTCTGTAACCACGCATGGGAGGATGACAATATTTGGTATATAGGTTGCTGATGACTAGTACATGACTGTCTGGTAGGTGTCACCTGACCTTGACCTCAATTTCACGGTCAAGCGACTATGTTAAAGTTTTTTGGGTTACGGCTGTTCCCCTGTAACCATGCATGTTAGGATGACAATATTTGATATATAAGTTGCTGATAAATAGTACATGACTGTCTGGTAGGTGTCACCTGACCTTGACCTCAATTTCACAGTCCAGTGACTACGTTAAAGTTTTTGTATTAGGACAGTTCCTCTGTAACTATGCATGGTATGGTGACAATATTTGGTATACAGGCAGCTGCTGATATTTAATGCTATTTACGTAATGCTTATGACGAAATTTATTTTCGTTACTGATGCTGAATGCAGGCGAGACATTTTTCTGTGTCCACACTTGTTTATCTCATTATACAACTGAAATGAATTTTGTAATGGTGTCTAATGCCACTTTCAGGAATGTTTTTGAGTATATCATGGTGAAAATTTGTATTGGGGGACGTTTTATGTGATTAACATTTATCATTGTAGCTTTACTTATGAAGAAGATTGATTATGAATATTCTGCAGTAAATTTAATCAAAGATGGAGGGCAACAAGTAAGGATAACTGTTTAATAGTTTCTGTAAAAATGCATGGTATTATTACTGGTATGAATAACTTTCAAGCTCATCATCGTAATACTGGTAACTAGTGAAGACATGAACCATAGTGATAAACCAGTCTTCATAGTTGTTCTTACATATATGGCTGTAGAAGGTTCATGAAGTTCTGTTAACTTTTTAAAGTAACTGTATCAGTAAAGAAAATAATTACGGGTGCATATATACATTTAAATCAGTGCAGGGCTTAAGGTATTACATGTATTTCTGTCCCAGTGTAAATGGTTAACTGTCATTCTGCTATGAACAAACTCGTCTTGTTTCTACATGTATTGTTTATTCTGCAAAACGGTAGATATAACTCTTTTGTAAATATTTGACATTGCAAGTAGAATAATTTTGAGTGCAACTATTTATACTACTTTATTTTGTGACACACATGCAGTGCTCGTGTTAGTATATCGGGGGAAGTGTATGTTCATTCATATTTGGATTGGGTCTTCGGAGAAAAGTATTAAGTCAGTATTCTAGTCTATGTCGTCGTAGTAAAATATAGTCAGTATTCTATTCTGTTGAATGAGATAAATAATACGACGTATGTTACATGTAGATAAATGAAATGAAAATGATGAATGCACTAATGAAGACAAGTAATGTAGTTGTAATACCACATGGATGTATTAATTTTTCTACACAAAAGTTTTCATCCCCCAGTGACATTTCTATACACTAAGATAAATGCTGTGTAAGAAAGCCACAGATCTCAAACTCTTGTGATAAGTAAATGTGGCTGTTGACTGTATCACTTGCTTTTATATTTTACAGAGAACAGACGAATTCAGTAGTCTAAATCCTATGCAGCAAGTTCCAACGTTAGTTATGAATGGTCACACTATGTCACAATCTGTAAGTTTATGTCATGTTTGGTCAGTCTATGTCACAGTCTGTAAGTTTATGTTATGTTCGGTCAGACTATGTCACAGTCTGTAAGTTTATGTTATGTTTGGTCAGTCTATGTCACAGTCTGTAAGTTTATGTCATGTTTGGTCAGTCTATGTCACAGTCTGTAAGTTTATGTTATGTTCGGTCAGACTATGTCACAGTCTGTAAGTTTATGTTATGTTTGGTCAGTCTATGTCACAGTCTGTAAGTTTATGTTATGTTTGGTCAGTCTATGTCACAGTCTGTAAGTTTATGTCATGTTTGGTCAGTCTATGTCACAGTCTGTAAGTTTATGTCATGTTTGGTCAGTCTATGTCACAGTCTGTAAGTTTATGTTATGTTTGGTCAGTCTATGTCACAGTCTGTAAGTTTATGTCATGTTTGGTCAGTCTATGTCACAGTCTGTAAGTTTATGTCATGTTTGGTCAGTCTATGTCACAGTCTGTAAGTTTATGTCATGTTTGGTCAGTCTATGTCACAGTCTGTTTATGTTATGTTTGGTCACACTATGTCACAGTCTGTAAGTTTATGTTATGTTTGGTCAGTCTATGTCACAGTCTGTTTATGTCATGTTTGGTCAGTCTATGTCACAATCTGTAAGTTTATGTTATGTTTGGTCAGTCTATGTCACAGTCTGTAAGTTTATGTTATGTTTGGTCAGTCTATGTCACAATCTGTAAGTTTATGTTATGTTTGGTCAGTCTATGTCACAGTCTGTAAGTTTATGGTATCAGCCATGCCATATTTAGTAGGTTTAATCTGATTGGCCTAACTGTGCTGCGGTCTGCAAATGTATTTTTAAAATGCCCTTAGTAATTGTAGCAATGATTGTAGCAATGATTATCTTCTTGTTACTAGAACTTTAAAATATAACCAACTTATTGTTGAACAGGAACAATAGATTTAGGAGAAAACTGTATTGTATTTGAAGATTTGCCGGCATCAATTGGTGATTTGATGGTTGGAAATTGAGTTTATTGACTATGCGTAAGCGGAGCCAGTAAACAGATATTTCCGACCATCAAAACACCAATTGATGCCGGCAAATCTTCAAATACAATAGGGGCCTCGATGGCCGAGTGGCCAAGGTAGTTTGTTTACTATTGATCACGTGGTCTGTCAACACTGAGATTGCGGGTTCGATTCTCACTGCAGACAGGGTGTACTCGACTCCAATCTTAATTGACAAGGATTGCCAGTTTTCCTACCGTAGGTCGGGGGTTCTCTACGGGTACTCCGGCTTCCTCCTCAATAAAAATTGGATGCCATTAAATAGCTGAAAAATTGCTGAAAGTGGCGTTAAAACACCATTCAAACAAACAATCAAATACAATACAGTTATCTCTATTCTAATGCTACGGCAATATAAAACAAAATTAACTGATTAAAATTGAATTTTTTATTTGCCGGAAATAACATCTGCGCTTGCGTTAAAATCTGACGGCATCAATCGTGAAATTGATGCCATGAAATTATTCACGTTATCCAATCAGAATTGACGTTACATCAAGAACTGCATTAGAATTATAGTTAATATTGAAAGCAATTTATTAAAGTTACTCTGATACTGATATATACAGCTGAAGTAGATATAAATAGCATAACATAGATAAAAACTGTAAGCTCATATTTAAGTTAAACTATTTTTACCTTCCTTGACTCAAAACACACAGCAACTAACTTATATTTTAATCTAATCTTAGAATATTCTGTAGGTTGCTATTATGGAGTATTTAGATGAAGTACATCCAGAACCTCCACTGTTACCTAAAGATCCAGTAGAAAGAGTTAAGGTAAGTACATCCAAACATTCCACTGTTACCTAAAGATCCAGTAGAAAGAGTTAAGGTAAGTACATCCAGAACCTCCACTGTTACCTAAAGATCCAGTAGAAAGAGTTAAGGTAAGTACATCCAAACATTCCACTGTTACCTAAAGATCCAGTTGAAAGAGTTAAGGTAAGTACATCCAAACATTCCACTGTTACCTAAAGATCCAGTAGAAAGAGTTAAAGTAAGTACAGTCAAACCTGTCTTAAGCGACCTTTGAAGGGAAATCCTAAAAAAGGTCACATAAGACAGGGGGTCTTTATACACAGGTCATGATGTTTGCAGACCAAACAACAAAATCAAGTTGTCAGCATGTGAAAGAGTTCATTGAAGACCTGCATTGTTTGTTTTATTAAGTGAACAATAAAATATGACATTTATTTTATGTGAATAATGCAAGTACAAAATATACAACAATAATGAGCGTTTTGATTTCCGATTGAATTAACGCAGGTCAACTTTATTCCCCCATTTAGTTGTTGTATTTTTCTTTGTACCGGTTTTACTGGTTACCTTGTGTTTTAACAATAAGCTCTATGTAGAAAGTGCAAACCAGTGTACACCGGTTTCGTATTGATTCTTTCCCTTTGTAAAACAAAATGGCGTGATTATACAATAAACACGCCGTTATGAGAAACATCATCATTTCCAACCCGAATGGCAACTAAATCGAATGTCTACATTGACGACTATTCAAATTTTACAGGGAATCTGAACTTCGCTTCTAAGATAATAAAACAGTTTTTGATTGCTTCATTCTTTAGTTTTCCGTTTCGAAGAACCTTGAATATTGACGACAATGGCAATGGTCTACGAATCTTCTTTTCGTCAGACAGGGTTTATTTATTGCTTAATGATTTTGACAGTCCCGAGAGTCGTTTTAGACAGGTTTTCTTGGTCAAAACGAACGGAAAACACGGTCGTTAGTCGCGTAAGACAGGGAGTCGTTATATACAGGTAAAATGAATGGGAAAATTCTCGGGAGGAATAAATACAGTCGCATAACACAGGAAGTCGTTATATGGAGGGGGTCGCTAAGACAGGTTTGACCGTACATCCAGACATTCCACTGTTACCTAAAGATCCAGGAGAAAGAGTTAAAGTAAGTACATCCAGACATTCCACTGTTACCTAAAGATCCAGTAGAAAGAGTTAAGGTAAGTACATCCAGAACTAGTCTCGATCATCCATACGCTTAATTACATTTGTGCGTCTGGATTCATCTATATATTGAACTCGTTACCATTACACCCAAAACTGGGCGTAATTTTTGATTGGATGATATTTTTATTATCTTAAAAATTACGTTCATATCAAGAAGTGTATAACAAATTGTACCAAAGTTTACATTTGAATATTTTTATAAAATATAACTTTATCAATTAATTAAACAAATATTATTGTTGTGCACAATCAAGAGTGAATCTGGATGTGACGTCATATTATAAGTATTCATGGTTTTCCTGGTTTAAAAATAGGGCCCTAAAAATAGAATCATTGTTTTTTCTCCACCTATTGGTAGCGAAATTACAACAAGGTGATCCCAGACGCTATTATATATGCGTCTGGGTGATTGAGACTAATCCAGAACCTCCACTGTTACCTAAAGATCCAGTAGAAAGAGTTACGGTAAGTACATCCAGACATTCCACTGTTACCTAAAGATCCAGAGAAAGAGTTACCGTAAGTACATCTAGAACCTCCACTGTTACCTAAAGATCCAGTAGAAAGACTTAAGGTAAGTACATCTAGACATTCCACTGTTACCTAAAGATCCAGTAGAAGGACTTATGGTAAGTACATCCAGAACCTCCACTTTTACCTACAGATCCAGTAAAAAGAGTTAAGGTAAGTACATCGAGACATTCCACTGTTACCTAAAGATCCAGAGAAAGAGTTAAGGTAAGTACATCGAGACATTCCACTGTTACCTAAAGATCCAGTAGAAAGAGTTAAAGTAAGTACATCGAGACATTCCACTGTTACCTAAAGATCCAGTAGAAGGACTTATGGTAAGTACATCGAGACATTCCACTGTTACCTAAAGATCCAGTAGATGTTTGTTTGTTTGTTTGATGGTGTTTAATGCCAATTTCAGCAATTTTTCAGCTATATCATGGCGTCCAGTTTTTTATTGGGGGAGGAAGCCGGAGTACCTGGAGAAAACCCCTGACCTGCGGTAGGAAAACTGGCAATCCTTGTCAATTAAGATTGGAGTCCAGTACACCCTGCCTGCAGTAAGAATCGAACCGGCAATCTCAGTGTTGACAGACCACATGATCAATAGTAGACGAACTACCTTGACCACTTGGCCACCGAGGCCCCAAGATCCAGTAGAACGAGTTAAGGTAAGTACATCCAGATACTATGATAAGATGGCCGCCGTTAGAGTAGTTGAATTTCAGCTCTGCAGTTATTGGCCTTTTTAAGCTGGTTTTTGATGGAATATAACATAAAGAATAGTATCATTTTGTGTGGAATTTGACAACCTTTCAGAATCTTCTCTGTTGTAGAAAAACTTTTATTTCTGTGCTCAGAAAACAGTGAAAAACATTTTTGGAATCTAAAACTTAATTCCAGTTATTGATTTTTCATGAGTGATTTACCTACTATTATGCCTGGGGATAAAAATCAGAAAGGTGTGAAGACTGTACAAACAATGTTAGCAGCAAAAAAAACAGGGGAAAATCAGTGTTCAAAAGATAATCCACCCAAGCGAAACAAACGAACACATTCAGATGTAGCAGAGGACAGTGTAGAAGGGATTGATATGATAAGTATTCACAGTGACTTAAGTGAAATTAAACTATCCCTCCATGCACCAAGACTGACCTTGAAAGTGCCTTTAACTGCCTAGTTAAACAAACAGACCTGGTGACAACTATTGTGAATAAATTATTGGTAACTTTTAAAAAATCTGTTTCGAAAGAAATTGAAATCAGAGTCAGAGAACACACTGGAAAGTTGCAAGATAAAATTGACTCCTTTTCAATTGAAATTGACAATCTGAAGGAAAAATTGAGAGAAAAAGACAAGATAATTGTTTCTTTGGAAGAAAGAGTTGTAGATGTTGATATGAGGTCTGCTGATGCTCTTAAGTTGGGTAATTTCAACGAACAGTATTCTCTGAAACATAACATCAGAGTGTTGAATTTCCCTGAGAAAAAGAATGAGAACCTGAGAGAGGAGTTTGTCAAACTAGTAAACAAGGATCTTAAAGTAGATTTGTTTGTTTGTTTGATGGTGTTTAACGCCACTTTCAGCAATTTTTCAGCTATATCATGGCGTCCAGTTTTTATTGGGGGAGGAAGCCGGAGTACCCGGAGAAAACCCCCGACCTGCGGTAGGAATCTTAAAGTAGACCTTTCACCAGGTGATGTACTGGCTATTCACAGAATACCAGGTAAGAATAGCAGTACTAGACCAATAATTGTTAAAGTTAAAAACACTGACATTAAAATCAAAATAATGAAGAAAAAGAAAGATCTAAAACAAAGTATACAATGTAAGATTCCATGATGATATCACGCAACGAAAACTCAAAAAAAGTGAAAATTTTGAAAGTGTGTGGTTTTACAACTTCAGTGTATATGCAAAGCAATCCGAAGGTTCAAGAATAAAATTTGACATTTTTGACAATATTGAGGAAAAGTTAAGAAAGAAAAGATAAAAACATGTTAGTATTTTAGTTAGTATTTTAAAACTGTATTGTTAATTTGTACACTCAAGGTACTGTAAATTAGAATCTTTCTTTTTTATTTCTTGTTTCTTGAACTGAATATGATACTGAAAGGGAGATAACTTCTATAATCTTCATAAAAAAATCTATCCATTTATTTGCTGACATTTTATTACTCTTTATCTAAACTTTAGAATATTTGCAAACTTTGAAGAAGCTAAATTACAGTAAAGATATTTCATGTGAATTTAAATGTTTTTGTATGTGTGAAAGGTGATAAACAAGACTTATTTCATTCATTTACAGTATATATTAAAATTTATCTCCCTTAGTTATTGTGATGTTTTCTACACACCAAATTAAAGCTACATGTACTATAAATAACAAAAGTACAGATCATTAGTCTAGTTGATATGAAAAACATGCTACTTGTATATATTTTGCTGTTTTTATGCTTTAGCCTATATCCAGTGCAATTAACTTAAATTCAGATGTTATACTTACTGGTGATTTTAATATGGACCTTTTACCACCAAGTAAACCACCCCAAAAATGGTTAAATTTTTTAGAAACATACCACCTTTATCAATTAATTAATGAACCCAGTAGAATTACAAAAGATTCTAAAACTCTTATAGATCATATGTATGTTACAAATGTCAATATGATCCAAGAATCACATGTTGTCCAATATTCCCTAAGTGATCATTATCCGGTATGTTTAACAAGACAAGAGAAAATCCTTAATAGAAAACACACTCATACTACAATCTCCTATAGAAATTTTAAGAATTTCAGTGAAGATGAATTTCTTTATGACTTGTCAAATGCCCCTTTTCATTTTGTTGAACAACAAGATGACCCATCATTAGCTTTGGAAATCTGGTACAATATTTTTAATGCAGTCATAGATAAACATGCCCCAATTTTATCTAAGCGTGTCAAGGTAGAAAGACAACCTGACTGGTACAACAGTGACATAATGCATGCAAGACAAATGAGAGACAAATACAACAGATTAGGGTTATGGGATGAATATAAATTTTGGAGAAATAAAACAAAACAAATATTGGATGATTCTAAGAAACAATATTACAGTAAAATCATTAAAGATTCTAAAGACCCTAAAATTTTATGGAAATGTCTTCACAGTCTTAATCCATCAAACCCTTTAAAACCAAATGAACTTCTGAATGACAATGACCAAAAAATAACAGATCCAAAAGAAATAGCAGATACTTTTAATAATTTTTTTACTTCCTGTGTTCAAAACCTTAAAAATGAAACAAATACTTTAAATAAAGGTATGTGTACTAACTTCCATCAATTAAGCAACTTTGTAAAAATGAGACTCCCAACTAGCAATACATTCTTAATTCCTCCAGTTGAAGTAAATACAATTTACAATGAAATAACAAAATTAGATGCTAACAAGTCCCCTGGAACTGATAACATTGGACCAAGAATACTTAAAATAAGTGCCCAAATAATTGCCACAACCTTAACATATATTTTTAATACAATAATAGATACGGGTACCTATCCTAAAATTTTAAAGAATGCCAAAGTAACACCAGTTTTTAAAACTGGTGAGAGATTTTTAGCCTCAAACTATAGACCTATCTCAGTGTTGCCTACATTGACTAAGCTGATAGAAAAGCATTTATCACAGCATTTATATAAATTTTTAATAAAATTCAATCTCTTACACCCTGCCCAATCTGGTTTCAGACCAAATCATTCGTGTCAAACTGCCCTTATAAACATTATTGACAAATGGCTTCAAGAAATCAATAATGGAAACATAAATCTGGCTGTTCTTTTAGATTTTCAAAAAGCATTTGATGTTGTTGATCATGAAATTTTATGTAGTAAATTGAAAATATATGGGTTTGATAAAAATAGTATTGCACTTTTCAAATCATATCTTCATGGCAGAACACAGCAAGTCCAAATTGGAAATACCAAATCAGATCAACTTCCAATAAATTTTGGTGTACCTCAGGGTTCCATACTAGGCCCTCTTTTATTCATAATATATATAAATGATCCCCCTTTATATATTAAAAATTGTCAAACTGACATGTACGCTGATGATTCCACTATACACACATCAGGTTCACATATCAAAGAGCTACAGGTTAAAATACAACAAGATTTAAATTGTGTAGAACAATGGTGTCATGAAAATAACATGTTCATAAATTCAAATAAAACAAAATGTATGATAATTGGAACTAGACAAAAACTTTCCTCACAAGAGAATGAACTTTGCCTTACAATTTCTTCCAATAAACTACAAAATTCGACATGTGAAAAATTATTAGGAATAAAAGTAGACCAACAACTAAATTGGTCCAGTCAGGTAGATGTAGTCTGTTCCACAATTTCATCTAGAATTTATCTTCTTTCAAAAATCAAGCAATATTTAAATCTTGAATTAAGAAAATTATTTTACAATGGATATATTCTACCCCTAATAGATTACTGTTGTATAATATGGGGCAGCTGTAATAATGAAGGACTAAACAGAATTTTAAAACTGCAAAAAAGAGGAGCACGACTTATTATGGATGCTGATCCATTAACACCTTCAGAACCTTTATTTAAATATCTTGGCTGGATGAAAATTGAAGAAAGAATTAAATATCACAAATGTCTACTTACTTTCAAATGCTTAAAAAATGAGGCTCCAGATTACCTTAATAAAAAATTTTCGTATATTTCTGAAACGAACCCATATGCTCTAAGAAATGCCTTAAAAGGAAATCTCAATGTCCCTAAACCAAAAACTGAACAATTCAAAAAATCTTTTGTATATTCAGCCCCTTTGCTATGGAATAACTTACCACCTTCAGTGCGTGAATCTATTAGCACCAATGTATTCAAGACAAATATTAAAAACTACTTATTATATTCTTCAGACCATCAGGACAATGTATAATTTTCACCAATTTGTATGTTACTTTCTGTATACTTGTATATTTTCTGTATATGCAATGTATAACTTTTCACCAATTTGTATGTTACTTTCTGTATACTTGTATATTTTCTGTATATGCAATGTTTATAATTGTCTCACAATTTGATCAATTTATGCTGTATTACATTATTTTCTTTAGTTTAATATGAGGGCCTTAGGGAAGATTAGTGTAGCTAACTGAGTTTACCCTCATAAAATAAAGTAGTATTATTATTATTATTATTATTATCCATGTATATAACTATATATATAATACATATATTCTTCTGATTATATGCCAAACTGTAAAACAAGGACTGTATGTTTATATTATCGAGTGTTAAGCGTCCTCTTGTATTTGTTTGTGTCTGTATGAATGTGTATGCTGTATTGTTCACAGTACTTCATGAAATAGCTGATTTGTTCCAATTTGTTATTTTTGTTGCTTTAGTTTTTAACTATGGATAATCGTGTAACAGTGCTTTCAATGAATGTTAGGGGGCTATTTTCAAGTGTTAAGAAAAGAAATGATGTCTTTGACTGGGTCAAAGGGAAAAATACTTCAATTGTCTGTTTTCAGGAAACACATAGTAGTAAAGAGATAGAAAAAATTTGGGAAGATGAATGGGGAAATACATGCTGTTTTAGTCATTTTAGTAACAAAAGTGCAGGTGTTTGTGTTATGTTTAAAAAAGGGTTAGATTTCACTTTCCATGACTCCAAGATTGATCCAAATGGTAGATATATTATTGTAGATATTAGCATATTTGAACAAAAATTGACATTTGTGTCACTCTATGGATACAACAGGGATGAGCCAGAAATGTTTAATGAAATAATGTCACATATCGCTGCTTTTTCTAATACTAGCTACTTATTATGTGGTGATTGGAATGTTGTTCAAGATAATAGCATAGATACATATAATATTATACATGCCAGGAACCAAAATTCTAGAAAAAAAATTGAAGAAATGAAAGAAACTTTTGAACTACTAGACCCATGGAGAACCTGTTTCCCAGATGATAGAAAATATACCTGGCGCCAATGTTCCCCAATAAAACAAAGTCATCTGGACTATTTTCTAGTATCTGAGGATCTTTTTTCACTCATGAAAAACACAAAAATAATTCCTGGATATAAAACTGATCACTCAGCAATTACTTTTTACATTTTCTGCCAGCCTTGCCAAGAGAGGAAGAGGTTATTGGAAATTTAATTCTCAGTTACTTAGAGATGTTATTTATATAGAACATGTAAAAACCTGTATTAGGGATACAGTGTCTGAATATTACTTGTCTGGAGATATTAACGAGCCTTTAAATGTTGAACTTATGTGTAATGATCAAGTATTCTGTAAATTAGAAAAAAGAAATTTTATTAAAAAAACTATAACTGAGCTTATTGATGGTACAGGTCACCATATATCTGATCAGTCCAAGATTCTTCTTGAACAATGCAACTACTATAAAACATTATATTTCAGTAAAGGTTTTGATTGTAATGATGAATCATTCTTTGGTCATGACAGTAAACTCACAGAAGACCAAAAAGCCTTGTGTGGGGGTAATGTAACTTTCAAGGAATGCTCACAGGCATTAAAATCTATGACTAATGGAAAAAGTCCAGGTTCTGATGGGTTTACTGTAGATTTTTATAAATTCTTTTGGAAAGATATAGGTCCATTTCTTTATAGATCATTATATTATGGCTATGAATCGGGAAGTTTTTCAGATTTTCAATATCAAGGTGTCATTACATCTATTCCAAAAGAAGGGAAGGAAAAACGTTATATTGATAACTGGAGACCAATAAGTTTATTGAATACAGATATTAAAGTAGCTTCAGCTGTAACTGCAAATAGAATTAAACCTCTGTTACCATTTATAATAAGTGATACTCAAAAAGGTTTCATGAAGGGAAGATTTATAGGTGAGAACATGCGGCTTTTGTATGATTTGATGCATTATCTTGAACAACATAACAAAACAGGTCTATTACTTCTGGTAGATTTTGAAAAAGCCTTTGACTCAATTGAATGGAAATTTTTGAAAAAGGCACTTTTAAGTTTTAACTTTGGACAATCTATTTGTAAATGGTTTGAAATATTTTATTCAAAAGCAAAAAGCTGTGTTATAAATAATGGTAACTTGTCCAATTTTTTCTCTCTTAAAAGAGGCTGTCGACAAGGCGACCCCCTTTCACCCTATCTGTTCATTATTGGTGTAGAACTCCTTTCTTTAAAACTGAAGGCACATAAAAATATTCATGGTATTCTTATTAACGATGTTGAATCACTCATAAGTCAATATGCTGACGATACATTTCTTATGTTAGATGGAAGTGAAAACTCATTGAAGGAGGCACTGAGGTGTTTTGAATCTTTTCATAAGGTGTCTGGTTTAAAAATGAACCCATCAAAAACAAAAGCTGTTTGGGTGGGAGACAAAAAATATTCAAATCTCATTCTTTGCCCAAATTTCTCACTAAACTGGTCACAGGAAAATTTTAAACTTTTGGGGATAAATTTTTCACTTGACCTAAACTGTCTTACAAACATAAATTTTTCCCCAAAAATTAAGGAAGTTACATCAATACTAAAAAGTTGGCAACATAGAAAACTCACTCTGCTTGGTAAAATAACAGTTATTAAACTCATTCACTCAAACTAATTCATCTATTGACAGCCCTACCAAATTTACTGAAGCAAAAATAAATGATTTAAATTCACTTTTTTACAGTTTTATTTGGAATGGAAAATCAGATAAGATTAAAAGAAATACATTAATTGGTGATATATCCCAGGGAGGGCTGAAGATGGTTCATCTTCAGTCTTTCAACACTTATCTTTAAGTTAATTGGATAAAAAGACTAGCTTCCATCAGCACTTGGCAAAAACTATTCTTATTGAGTATTCACAATTTTGGCAGCAAAAGAATTTTAACCCTTCAAAAAGAAAAGCTTAAGGAAGTTGCAGTGAAAATAACCAATCCTTTTTGGAAAGATGTTCTTTTTTGCTATCATTTAGTAAAACCTTCTACAAAAATGAATATTAATGAAATATTGTCACTTGATATTCTTAATTTTGTATCAGTAACCAATTGTTCATACTACATTAGATGGATTCAATATAATGTGCAGTATTTATGTGATCTTGTTGATCCACTTACTGGCAGCTTTTATAGTTTTGAACAAATTAGACATAAACTACAAACGAATAATTTTTTAAAGTATTACAGCCTTATTGAAAGTGTTCCAAAATACATTAAACAACAGATAAAAGAAATCTTTGAAACAGTGAGTAAGGTGGACACATACATGTATCTTGTGAAAATAGTTCAGAGTAGAAAGATTAAATGGGTGTATGAAAATCTTGTAAATGATATAATTTCTTTACCAACTGAAAAATGTTCAAAATGGGAAGAGCTGCTGAACTGTCAAATAACAGACTGGTCACAATATTTTATTATTCTAAAAAAATTCTGCAAAAACTCACATCTTCAAAATTTTCAGTTTAAACTGTTGCATAGAATCATTCCTACCAATTCATTTTTGCATAAAATAAAGCTAAAAAATACAGACCTATGTACATTTTGTAAAATTCAAAGTGAAACCATTGAACATTTATTTTTTGACTGCAAAGTGACACAGGATTTTCTCATTTCTTTGTCAAACCATATAAACCAGTATTACCAAAATGTTAGCTTTGACAAAAAGGAAGTCTTCTTTGGTTTTGAAGCAGAGGATCTACTTGTTAACCTGATTTTTATTATTGCTAAATATTATATCTTCAGGTGTAAACTCAATGACCAAAGGCCAAATATAGTTGAATTTAAATATAAAGTCATGTGGTATCGGTCACTTGAGCAGTATGTTGCAAAGAAAAACAATACTCTGTCTTCATTCGAAAAGACATGGACCCCTTTGGATCATATTTTTACTGACATTAACTGTTACTAGTATATCAATCAATCAATATTATTGTGTATTTTTAAAACTTAAAATTTAGGATCAAAGTGTTTTTAGTGAACAATAGTGAAAGCAAGTGGGAGTGAATGGTGAGTGAAAGTTATTGTTACTAGTAAGTAAATACTATAATAAATGTTGTGCCTTTTCAAAAAAGTTAAAAGCATGTAGTCAATGTGATTGTTGTTTTTTTTCTTTGTTTTATTTGAATAACCCTGTCACACCCTGGTCAGGTGGTGTTGTAGGAGAATTGTAAAACCCTGACTATTGAAAAACAAATTAAAAAAAAAAAAAGAAAAAAAAGTACATCCAGAACCTCCACTGTTACCTAAAGATCCATTAGAAAGAGTTAAGGTAAGTACATCCAGAACCTCCACTTTTACCTAATAATCCAGTGGAAAGAGCTAAGGTAGGTATGTCCAGAACTGTTACCTAAAGATCCAGTAGAAAGAGTTAAGGTAAGTACTAGTCTCGATCATCCAGACGCTTAATTACATTTGTGCGTCTGGATTCAGCTCTATATTAAAATCGTTATCATTACGCCCAAAACTGGGCGTAATTTTTGATTGGATGATATTTTTATTGTCCAAAAAATTACTTCCGTTCATATCAAGCAGTGTACAACAAATTGTACCAAAGTTTACATTTGAATATTTTTATAAAATATTACTTTATCAATTAATTAAACAAATATTATTGTTATGCATAATCAAGATTGAATCTTACTGTGACGTCATATCATAAGTATAGATATGTTTGCATGGTTTTCCTGGTTTAAAAATAGGGCTCTAAAAATAGAATCATTGTTTGTCTCCACCTATTGGTAGCGAAATTCAAATAAGGTGATCCCAGACGCTATTATATATGCGTCTGGGTGATCGAGACTAGGTAAGTACATCCAGAACCTCAACTTTTACCTAATAATCCAGTGGAAAGAGCTAAGGTAGGTATGTCCAGAACTGTTACCTAAAGATCCAGTAGAAAGAGTTAAGGTAAGTACATCCAGAACCTCCACTTTTACCTAATAATCCAGTGGAAAGAGCTAAGGTAGGTATGTCCAGAACTGTTACCTAAAGATCCAGTGGACATACTTAAATACAGCCAGAACCTCCATTGTTGCTGAAATATCCAGAAAAAAGTATATGTACTGTATACTTTTAAATCTAATCCAGCTATATATAGTTTGATTTTGTTTTTATCCATGTCACTTTCTTACATTTTGTTGAAATCAAGATATATTTGTTCAACATTTTAGTCAATAAATTATTTGGCAGCCTTTCATAGAAAACACTGTCTAATAGTTAATCATGACATGTAGTGAACATGAGTACTTTATTCAAAAGCAAGACAAAATGAAATTTCACATTAGTATCATCAAGATATACTTTATTTATTTTTAATTAATAGTACCAAAAGGTTTGATGTACAATTAAATATAAATATCAGATTGACATAAATATGAATTCTGTAGGTAAGGGAGATAACTGAAATTATATGTTCAGGAATCCAGCCATTACAGAACCTGGTTGTTCTCCAGAAAGTAGGAGATGATAAAAAGACAGAATGGGCTAAATACTGGATTGACAAGGGCTTCAAAGGTAAATACTGGATTGACAAAGGCTTCAGAGGAAAATGATTTATGTAAAACAGGTGTATACATGATAATGTCAGCATTCAAATATATCAAATCAAGTTTGGATGAACAACATTTTATTTTCTGAAGCTAGAAGTGAGCTTTATGCACAAATAGAGTTTTTTCTAGTAAAATTTTGGTGCTCTTACTCACCAGAAGTAATGAAAGTAATAATTGTCTTAATCCATAAAAAGGCTTGTAGATTATTGAAAGATTATTTAAGAATGAATTAAGTATGACTTTAGGACTTTTTTTATCATTGGCAATGAAGTCTTAATATTTATAGGTGGTACATATTATTGTGTTGTGCAGTATGGTCTCGTATGGTGTTTTCTTGTGTTTATTTACTAAAGAACCAAAAATAAATATTAAGCCATCTAAAACACCATAGCCCACCATACTAGTTAGTGATAGTTATACTAAAATATATCAAAATTGAATCATATTTAAAATTTATTTTTTTGTTTTGATTTTTAGACATTTGTCTTTTGTACCATTAAACGTAAATGGCTCCTTGGATTTAAGATCATTTGACATTCACACAGAGTCCTGCAGTTTCACTGATACTCATGTTTTACTCGGTTAAGGAAAGAAACCTATTTATGTTGATATTATTATGTCAGAAATTGAATTATTAATACAATTCACATTAAACATAGATGCATTATAGTAAACAAATAAAGCCATCGGTGTTTTGTTATTACATTCATTGGTACATCATAAAACAGCAGATATTCCAATAAGGATAATCATTACTATTTTTGATTAAAGATATTCTAAATTTTTTCAGCCTTAGAACAAGTCTTAAGTAAAACAGCTGGTAAATATTGTGTCGGTAACCAGGTGACAATGGCTGATTTGTGTTTAGTACCACAAGTTGGTAATGCTGTTAGGTATAATAATTGTTAAGTATTTTTGTTTGGAATTAACCATGAAAGGTACAGAAAGAAATACTCATGTTCCTTTTTACTGGCTTGACAAGTTTTTTTTTTACTGTGACTGCTCTAATATTTATGTTTAAAAGTATGTTGGTGGTCTACAGTGGCTTCAACCACTTAATATTGTAAAGAAATAAATATAAGACAATTCCAACTTGGACAAAAGTGATCTTAATTGAGAACATGTCACTACTTTTGTAAGTCACATTAATTTAGTGTTGAAAAATCAATATTTATTTCAAAGAGGTTGGTATCAAGATATTAGGCCTGCTCATAGCTTTGATACAGTAGTCATTGTTGAGGATACTATTAATATTATAAGAACATAAAGGGAACTAACTCCTGATATTAATTTAAATAAGAACACGTAGTTCTTTGCACTGCAGTACAACATATATATAACAAATATAGATTTGTGGTATTCTACACAGCAGTATGACATATATATATATATTTACTGTTAGAAATTACATAAGTATTACTGCATTAATAGATTTCTAATGTTTCAGGTTTGAAGTTGACCTCTCACCTTACCCATTGATAGTAAAAATTAATGAAGAATTATCAAAGATAGAAGAATTTAAACAGGCTCATCCATTTGCACAACCAGATTGTCCTGAAAATTTAAGACAGAAGTAGAAGGTATTAATTTTTCTTCACACAGTACAGAAATAAATGGCAGTCTCATTAATCTTGTATTTTAATATATATCTTGATTCATATCGACAAATCGTCTCCTGCAGTACCACAAAGCATGATAAACCAATGTTACTAAAAATAGACAATTGTGTCAATTGTTGAAAATGCTTCATTTTTTTGTAGAGACGGGTATCGCCGAGAAAAGCGTATCACGATATATCGCGATACGGACCTGCCGTATCACGATACGAGATATTTTATTAAACCAATTAATGGTGCCCAAACACTGAGCGATTTACAATCAAAGAAAATAATAAACATATATAATTTGATTGATTCGAATGAACAAAATACACAATACAACTACATGCGCAGTAAACAGGAATAAAACAGCATATAGTATATTTTAAACGTATTAAAAAGCAAGAAAACAACTTTAAAAGGGTAATTTACGTAAATAAAGCAACGATCAACGTTTTTTTAAAGAATTTGACTACAATTTACGGAGTCTTACGAATTTTCCCTAACATATCGGTATTCTAAGACCATACCGATACAGCATATCGCCAATGACCCAAATCGCAATATACCGGTATACCGGTAATACTGCTCACCGCTATTTTTTGTGTAGCAAAGTCAGTTCAAATTTGAACTTGGTCTATTAAAAGGGAGAGTTTAACTCCATGTATTTAATGCATGTGTTATGTAATATGGATACATCAGGCATATCATGCAAAGTAGATTTATTTTGACAACATCATATCTGTTTTTTATGCTTGTCCGAATTTTAATTCAATAATTTTTTTTAATTTTATTTAATTTATTTTTGTAGCATGTATAAAAGAAGAAAATCTACTGAAAATGGAGTGGTGAAAGTTTGATGCTGTGCATTTTTTACAAACATATATTGACAAATGACAAATTTGGCAGCTATATATTCAGACATGTAGATTAGTTCTGATGTGATCTGTGAACATTTTACCTGTTACGGTAATTATGTAATGTATTAATGAGACTTTAATGAGACAAGAGCTTTTATTTTATAATAGTTACAGTTTGCCAGTGTACTTGGAATAAAGACAAATTACCAGATGAATAGACTGATTTGTACACCTAAATGCTTTCATGGGGATTGGGGGGGGAGGAATCAAGTGCTTTATTAATCTTGTTGAAATATATGGTAGAATTGATACAACTAAGTCTGTTCCCTTTTTAGCTCACCTGACCCGAAGGGTCATGTGAGCTATTGTTATCACTTTGCGTCCGTCGGCGTCGTCGTCGTCGTCGTTGGCGGCGTCTGTAAACTTTTTACATTTTAATCTTCTTCTCTGAAACCACTTGGCCAATTGAAACCAAACTTGGCCATAATGTTCATTGGATGGACCTTTACAAAGTTTGTGTTTTTTATTTTGATTGGTAAACCAATATGGCCGCCACCTCAAGACTTAGTTTAACATAGGACCCTATGGGAAAAAAGTTTAAAAGGGCTTCTTCTCTGAAACCGTTTAACCAATCAAAACAAAACTTACCAGCAATATTGTTTGGATGGTCCTCTATAAAGTTTGTGTTTTCGATGGGAATTGGAAATTCAAAATGGCCGCCACCGCAGGACTTAGTTTAACATAGAACCCTATGGGAAAAAGTTTTAAAAGGCTTCTTCTCTGAAACCGGTTAACCAATCAAAACAAAAACTTACTAGCAATATTGTTTAGATGGTCCTCTATAAAGTTTGTGTTTTTTATGGCAATTGGAAATTCAAAATGGCTGCCACCGCAGGACTTAATTTAACATAGGACCCTATGGGAAAAGTTTGAAAGGCTTCTTTTCTGAAACCCGTCAACCAATGGAAACAAAACTTACTAGCAATATTGTTTGGATGGTCCTCTATAAAGTTAATGTTTTTTATCCCAATCAGAAATTCAAAATGGCCCCCACCGCAGGACTTTGTTTAACATTCAACCCTATGAGAAAAAAGTTTAAAAGGGCTTCTTCTCTGAAACCGTTTAACCAATCAAAACAAAACTTACTAGCAATATTGTTTGGATGGTCCTCTATAAAGTTTATGTTTTTTATGGCAATTGGAAATTCAAAATGGCCGCTACCGCAGGACTTAGTTTAACATAGGACCCTATGGGAAAAAGTTTTTAAAGGCTTCTTCTCTGAAACCGGTTAATCAATGGAAACAAAAACTTACTAGCAATATTGTTTGGATGGTCCTCTATAAAGTTTATGTTTTTTATGGCAATTGGAAATTCAAAATGGCCGCTACCGCAGGACTTAGTTTAACATAGGACCCTATGGGAAAAAGTTTTTAAAGGCTTCTTCTCTGAAACCGGTTAATCAATGGAAACAAAAACTTACTAGCAATATTGTTTGGATGGTCCTTTATAAAGTTTATGTTTTTTATGGCAATTGGAAATTCAAAATGGCCGCCACCGCCGCAGGACTTAGTTTAACATAGGACCCTATGGGCAAATAAAAAAAATCTTCTCTATACAACCGGTTAACCAATGAAACAAAGCTTTCTAGTAATATTGTTTGGATGGTCCTAATTAAAGTTTATTGAAAATTACAGGACTTACTTCAACATCAGGGAAATGCCATCTTCATTTCCTATAAAATCAGGTGAGCGATACAGGCTCTTAAGAGCCTCTGGTTTTGATAACTTTAACATAGAATTTTTGGCAACATAGAATTTTTTGACAACTTTAACATAGAATTTTTAGCTTGGATAAACAAGTTGAGAATTTGTCATACTGTGGAACACAATAAATCAGTCATGTTATACACACATATTTTATTGAATGTCACATTAGTTAATTTGTTTGACAAAATTTTTAGTCAAATTTATGTTGATTACTTCCCTTTGATGGATATTGATCATCAGGTTCATTTTTTAATTAGTTTTGTATAGGTTTTAAAGCCTTCATCTGCTATACTGTGGTGTCCAATTTTTTAAATGGGGAAGCAATCAAGAGTACTAGTATTAGGTAAAAACCTGAAATCTGCAGAATAACTGCCAATCCTAAGAATGCAGTAATGAACACCTTGGTTAAGTCAGGACAGAACTCTCAACGCTAGTGTTGACACGTTAGTGATCATTAGTAGATGACTAACTACCTTGACCAATATGCAACCGAGGCTCTTCTATTCACTGGAGTTACACAATGTTTGTCACCTAAATATAAAGCAAGAACTTGTTACCCTACCTCACCATCAGAGTTTGTGTTACATCATATAAAGCAGGAACTGGTTACCCTACCTCACCATCAGAGTTTGTGTTACATCATATAAAGCAGGAACTGGTTACCCTACCTCACCATCAGAGTTTGTGTTACATCATATAAAGCAGGAACTGGTTACCCTACCTCACCATCAGAGTTTGTGTTACATCATATAAAGCAGGAACTGGTTACCCTACCTCACCATCAGAGTTTGTGTTACATCATATAAAGCAGGAACTGGTTACCCTACCTCACCATCAGAGTTTGTGTTACATCATATAACGCAGGAACTGGTTACCCTACCTCACGGTCAGAGTTTGTGTTACATCATATAAAGCAGGAACTGGTTACCCTACCTCACCATCAGAGTTTGTGTTACATCATATAAAGCAGGAACTGGTTACCCTACCTCACCATCAGAGTTTGTGTTACATAATATAAAGCAGGAACTGGTTACCCTACCTCACGGTCAGAGTTTGTGTTACATCATATAAAGCAGGAACTGGTTACCCTACCTCACGGTCAGAGTTTGTGTTACATCATATAAAGCAGGAACTGGTTACCCTACCGCACCATCAGAGTTTGTGTTACATCATATAAAGCAGGAACTGGTTACCCTACCTCACCATCAGAGTTTGTGTTACATCATATAAAGCAGGAACTGGTTACCCTACCTCACCATCAGAGTTTGTGTTACATCATATAAAGCAGGAACTGGTTACCCTACCGCACCATCAGAGTTTGTGTTACATCATATAAGGCAGGAACTGGTTACCCTACCTCACGGTCAGAGTTTGTGTTACATCATATAAAGCAGGAACTGGTTACCCTATCTCACCATCAGAGTTTGTGTTACATAATATAAAGCAGGAACTGGTTACCCTACCTCACGGTCAGAGTTTGTGTTACATAATATAAAGCAGGAACTGGTTACCCTATCTCACCGTCAGAGTTTGTGTTACATCATATAAAGCAGGAACTGGTTACCCTACCTCACGGTCAGAGTTTGTGTTACATCATATAAAGCAGGAACTGGTTACCCTACCTCACGGTCAGAGTTTGTGTTACATCATATAAAGCAGGAACTGGTTACCCTACCTCACGGTCAGAGTTTGTGTTACATCATATAAAGCAGGAACTGGTTACCCTACCTCACGGTCAGAGTTTGTGTTACATCATATAAAGCAGGAACTGGTTACCCTACCTCACCGTCAGAGTTTGTGTTACATAATATAAAGCAGGAACTGGTTACCCTACCTCACCATCAGAGTTTGTGTTACATCATATAAAGCAGGAACTGGTTACCCTACCTCACGGTCAGAGTTTGTGTTACATCATATAAAGCAGGAACTGGTTACCCTATCTCACCATCAGAGTTTGTGTTACATAATATAAAGCAGGAACTGGTTACCCTACCTCACCATCAGATTTTACACTATATTAATTGGGGTTTGTAATCTTAAGGGGTTTAGTTGATTGTGTTTGTCCCTGCCATTGTTATCTGTTGTTGTTTTGCCATTACATGTTTTCATCATTGTCGTATTTTTTTAATCTTCTGAAGGACGGCTGACTGGAGCAGAGTTGACTTGAAAGATACTTAAAGTGTTTACTTTCAAAATTTACAAGTTATGTCTCCACACTCCAATCAACATGGCCACCATTACATTAAGTACAAACTTACCAATGATCAAGATCCAATGCTAATGTATTATACTGAGTGAATTGTCCTGCCAGAAAATCAAGATGGGTGTGCTTCACAGAACATCTTATTTGTTCTTTTTATCATTTACACCTTTCAAATTTGAACCAGTCTGAAGAGGAGAAGTACTTTAACATATATTTGGGGTTTTTTAAATAATGGATAGTTTTTGTCTTGGTTGCTTTACATCTATTCATCAGTACTAGTATTTCAGCTTTTTATCCAAAATGAGGACAGTTTGTCAATTAATTAAGGAAAACTATATAGACTGCAGAAACAAATTTTGACTGCCACAGGCTAAAATACTGAGAGTTAGGTAGGGACAGAGAAGTATGGAGAGTTAGGTAGGGACAGAGAATCTGGTTTTAATTAGAGGCTACAATGTGCTTACAAAATGGTCTTTATCATGCAGGGAGCATGGCACTCTCCAAACTTTTCCTAATATTGATTGCAGTCAGGATTACAATCTCCTGGGAGCCTCTGATTTATTTTATCATTTCTCTGTATCTTCTTTGCTTCTGTTCTCTGCCATGAAGTGATCGAATGGTTTATAAACTTTTCACAAACACATTTTTTACAGATAAATGTATTTTGTTCTGTGTAAACGATAAACTTATAAAAAATAACTACATTAAAGAATTAGTATTTTATTTATCAATAATTAGACTTAACAACAAGTCAAAACAATAACACTTTATCACTGTATGAACACAATAACAACTCTGAACTCTCTGTAACAGCATGTAGCTATTAACTAACTCAAAAACAAAAAATGGCAGCCAGACTTCAATGTATGAAATCCCCACCCAATTTACCCAAATAAAACAATATACCTTTAAGTAGAATCAAAACTGCAATATAATATCCAAATGTATAGGGTTTTTAATCGAATATACATATGTCTAGAAACAAACCAAATTATGCCATACAATTCACAAGTGTAACTACCTGACCAATTATTGCCACCATTTTGAGATTTTAATACATAAAGAACCCAGTCTGTATCACGCTGGAAGTATTCTAGCACCTTGTTTAAAGCAAAATACTGTCCTCACTGTTACAAACTTTATATTAAAATATAAAATAAAACAAGAACACAAATCACTGATACAATGAATTTAAAGCTATACATATTAAGCAGATCTTAGACATGGGACTATTTTCATCTCATATATACAAATGTGCATGATGGGTAAAACGGTCAGTTTTTTACTAAGATGGATTACAAACATTTAATCAAGCAAACCTAAATGAAATCAACTGATAGGGGAATTTCATGTAAACAGATAAATGGATTTAGTGATTAATTAGACTTCATTAACATTTTAACAGTGATTCATCTAAAATGTAGCAGCCATGTTTATTGGCAGAGGAAGCAGACGGACCTGCTACACATGGGCAAGTAATGATGGAACAACATGATATAGTTGATGACTAGGATATACATTACAACAATTTGAGCAACAGAACAAACAGTTTTACATATTTAAGGAATATTAATGTACATTCAACAAATAAAAAAATATTAACATCAACAAATACTGTACACTGTCCATTATTGTTTACAGGAATGTCAATATTCATACAGCACCATTCTATTTAAATAGAATTGTCTTGCAAGCACTTACCTGGACTCATCAGGTATAGTCATACATGTATTTCACAATAAATATTGTTAATGTGTCCCAGGTAACAACGTCCATGTATTTTCTGTATTAAAGGATTTATAATTTTACAGAAACTTGTTCTGGAGTGGGGAAAATCCTCACAGAAAAAACTATGTTAAGTTTGATGTTGTTTTCTATAAATAGTGAGAAAAACATACATTCAGCTCCAGAAGCACGCTGGCAGTACAAGTACAGTACAAAACAAATGATCATGTATTTCCTTCATGTTATTTGTTTGCAACCTAAACTGAGGCTAAAAGTAACATTGATCATGAAGTTGACTGCAGTAAAAGCAAAATAACTGGTTTTCCTTACTGCCTGGCAGTGAATACTTCAAAACAAATATTACTGGTCTCTATGCTAAGCACACTTTGATAATTATCCAGAGTCTTTCAAACTTTTATCACCAAAACTTTCTCTGGGACATAACCATAAATGTATTGCACACTCTCGATATTTTGCTGCTACTGGTAGTTGTCCTGTACAGATGCATTTATATTTAACATTTGTATTGTCTCCTGATTGAATTTCCATTCTGGTATAAAGTCCATCCTTCACTGTACAGTACACTGACATTATAACATAGTCCTGAAAGAAATATGAAAACAGTGATAATCCAATCAAGACACATATTAAATAAACCACTTACAGAGACAACCATAGATTAGCAACTCTATTATAACTTATTACCTGGCGTAAAATAACAATAAATCATGTGGGAGTCCCAATACCCAGTGTTATATAACAATAATCATGTGGAAGTCCCAGTACCCAGTGTTAAATAACAATAAACATGTGGGAGTCCCAGTACCAGTGTTAAATAACAATAATCATGTGGGAGTCCCAGTACCCTGTGTTATATAACAATAATCATGTGGGAGTCCCAGTACCCAGTGTTAAATAACAATAATCATGTGGAAGTCCCAGTACCCAGTGTTAAATAACAATAAATCATGTGGGAGTCCCAGTACCCAGTGTTATATAACAATAATCATGTGGGAGTCCCAGTACCCAGTGTTAAATAACAGTTAATCATGTGGGAGTCCCAGTACCCAGTGTTATATAACAATAATCATGTGGAAGTCCCAGTACCCAGTGTTAAATAACAATAATCATGTGGGAGTCCCAGTACCCAGTGTTATATAACAATAATCATGTGGGAGTCCCAGTACCCAGTGTTAAATAACAATAATCATGTGGGAGTCCCAGTACCCAGTGTTAAATAACAGTTAATCATGTGGGAGTCCCAGTACCCAGTGTTAAATAACAATAATCATGCGGGAGTCCCAGTACCCAGTGTTATATAACAATAATCATGTGGGAGTCCCAGTACCCAGTGTTAAATAACAATAATCATGTGGAAGTCCCAGTACCCAGTGTTAAATAACAATAATCATGTGGGAGTCCCAGTACCCAGTGTTATATAACAATAATCATGTGGGAGTCCCAGTACCCAGTGTTAAATAACAATAATCATGTGGGAGTCCCAGTACCCAGTGTTAAATAACAATAATCATGTGGGAGTCCCAGTACCCAGTGTTAAATAACAGTTAATCATGTGGGAGTCCCAGTACCCAGTGTTAAATAACAATAATCATGTGGGAGTCCCAGTACCCAGTGTTAAATAACAATAATCATGTGGGAGTCCCAGTACCCAGTGTTAAATAACAATAATCATGTGGGAGTCCCAGTACCCAGTGTTAAATAACAATAATCATGTGGGAGTCCCAGTACCCAGTGTTAAATAACAATAATCATGTGGGAGTCCCAGTACCCAGTGTTAAATAACAATAAATCATGTGGAAGTCCCAGTACCCAGTGTTAAATAACAATAATCATGTGGGAGTCCCAGTACCCAGTGTTAAATAACAATAAATCATGTGGAAGTCCCAGTACCCAGTGTTAAATAACAATAATCATGTGGGAGTCCCAGTACCAGTGTTAAATAACAATAATCATGTGGGAGTCCCAGTACCCAGTGTTAAATAACAATAAATCATGTGGAAGTCCCAGTACCTAGTGTTAAATAACAAAAATCATGTGGGAGTCCCAGTACCCAGTGTTATATAACAATAATCATGTGGGAGTCCCAGTACCCAGTGTTAAATAACAATAAATCATGTGGAAGTCCCAGTGACTGGTGTTAAATAACAATAAATCATGTGGAAGTCCTAGTACCCAGTGTTAAATAACAATAATCATGTGGGAGTCCCAGTACCAGTGTTAAATAACAATAATCATGTGGGAGTCCCAGTACCCAGTGTTATATAACAATAATCATGTGGGAGTCCCAGTACCCAGTGTTAAATAACAATAAATCATGTGGAAGTCCCAGTACCCAGTGTTAAATAACAATAAATCATGTGGAAGTCCCAGTACCCAGTGTTAAATAACAATAATCAAGTGAGAGTCCCAGTACCAGTGTTAAATAACAATAATCATGTGGGAGTCCCAGTACCAGTGTTAAATAACAATAATCACGTGGGAGTCCCAGTACCAGTGTTAAATAACAATAATCATGTGGGAGTCCCAGTACCCAGTGTTAAATAACAATAAATCATGTGGAAGTCCCAGTAGCCAGTGTTAAATAACAATAAATCATGTGGAAGTCCCAGTACCCAGTGTTAAATAACAATAATCATGTGAGAGTCCCAGTACCAGTGTTAAATAACAATAAATCATGTGGAAGTCCCAGTACCCAGTGTTAAATAACAAAAATCATGTGGAAGTCCCAGTACCCAGTGTTAAATAACAATAAATCATGCGAAAGTCCCAGTACCCAGTGTTAATAACAATAATCATGTGAGAGTCCCAGTACCAGTGTTAAATAACAATAATCATGTGGGAGTCCCAGTACCAGTGTTAAATAACAATAATCACGTGGGAGTCCCAGTACCAGTGTTAAATAACAATAATCATGTGGGAGTCCCATTACCAGTGTTAAATATCAATAATCATGTGGGAGTCCCAGTAACCAGTGTTAAATAACAATAAATCATATGGGAGTCCCAGTACCAGTGTTAAATAACAATAATCATGTGGGAGTCCAATACCCAATGTTAAATAACAATAATCATGTGGGAGTCCCAGTACCCAGTGTTAAATAACAATAATCATGTGGGAGTCCCAGTACCCAGTGTTAAATAACAATAATCATGTGGGAGTCCCAGTACCAGTGTTATATAACAATAATCATATGGAAGTCCCAGTACCCAGTGTTAAATAACAATAATCATGTGGGAGTCCCAGTACCCAGTGTTAAATAACAATAATCATGTGGGAGTCCCAGTACCCAGTGTTAAATAACAATAAATCATGTGGAAGTCCCAGTACCCAGTGTTAAATAACAATAATCATGTGGGAGTCCCAGTACCCAGTGTTAAATAACAATAAATCATGTGGAAGTCCCAGTACCCAGTGTTAAATAACAATAATCATGTGGGAGTCCCAGTACCAGTGTTAAATAACAATAATCATGTGGGAGTCCCAGTACCCAGTGTTAAATAACAATAAATCATGTGGAAGTCCCAGTACCTAGTGTTAAATAACAAAAATCATGTGGGAGTCCCAGTACCCAGTGTTATATAACAATAATCATGTGGGAGTCCCAGTACCCAGTGTTAAATAACAATAAATCATGTGGAAGTCCCAGTGACTGGTGTTAAATAACAATAAATCATGTGGAAGTCCTAGTACCCAGTGTTAAATAACAATAATCATGTGGGAGTCCCAGTACCAGTGTTAAATAACAATAATCATGTGGGAGTCCCAGTACCCAGTGTTATATAACAATAATCATGTGGGAGTCCCAGTACCCAGTGTTAAATAACAATAAATCATGTGGAAGTCCCAGTACCCAGTGTTAAATAACAATAAATCATGTGGAAGTCCCAGTACCCAGTGTTAAATAACAATAATCAAGTGAGAGTCCCAGTACCAGTGTTAAATAACAATAATCATGTGGGAGTCCCAGTACCAGTGTTAAATAACAATAATCACGTGGGAGTCCCAGTACCAGTGTTAAATAACAATAATCATGTGGGAGTCCCAGTACCCAGTGTTAAATAACAATAAATCATGTGGAAGTCCCAGTAGCCAGTGTTAAATAACAATAAATCATGTGGAAGTCCCAGTACCCAGTGTTAAATAACAATAATCATGTGAGAGTCCCAGTACCAGTGTTAAATAACAATAAATCATGTGGAAGTCCCAGTACCCAGTGTTAAATAACAAAAATCATGTGGAAGTCCCAGTACCCAGTGTTAAATAACAATAAATCATGCGAAAGTCCCAGTACCCAGTGTTAATAACAATAATCATGTGAGAGTCCCAGTACCAGTGTTAAATAACAATAATCATGTGGGAGTCCCAGTACCAGTGTTAAATAACAATAATCACGTGGGAGTCCCAGTACCAGTGTTAAATAACAATAATCATGTGGGAGTCCCATTACCAGTGTTAAATATCAATAATCATGTGGGAGTCCCAGTAACCAGTGTTAAATAACAATAAATCATATGGGAGTCCCAGTACCAGTGTTAAATAACAATAATCATGTGGGAGTCCAATACCCAATGTTAAATAACAATAATCATGTGGGAGTCCCAGTACCCAGTGTTAAATAACAATAATCATGTGGGAGTCCCAGTACCCAGTGTTAAATAACAATAATCATGTGGGAGTCCCAGTACCAGTGTTATATAACAATAATCATATGGAAGTCCCAGTACCCAGTGTTAAATAACAATAATCATGTGGGAGTCCCAGTACCCAGTGTTAAATAACAATAATCATGTGGGAGTCCCAGTACCCAGTGTTAAATAACAATAATCATGTGGGAGTCCCAGTACCCAGTGTTATATAACAATAATCATGTGGGAGTCCCAGTACCCAGTGTTAAATAACAATAATCATGTGGGAGTCCCAGTACCCAGTGTTAAATAACAATAATCATGTGGGAGTCCCAGTACCCAGTGTTAAATAACAATAATCATGTGGGAGTCCCAATACCCAGTGTTATATAACAATAATCATGTGGGAGTCCCAGTACCCAGTGTTAAATAACAATAATCATGTGGGAGTCCCAGTACCCAGTGTTAAATAACAATAATCATGTGGGAGTCCCAGTACCCAGTGTTAAATAACAATAATCACGTGGGAGTCCCAGTACCCAGTGTTATATAACAATAATCATGTGGGAGTCCCAGTACCCAGTGTTAAATAACAGTTAATCATGTGGGAGTCCCAGTACCCAGTGTTAAATAACAATAAATCATGTAGAAGTCCCAGTACCCAGTGTTAAATAACAATAATCATGTGGGAGTCCCAGTACCCAGTGTTATATAACAATAATCATGTGGGAGTCCCAGTACCCAGTGTTAAATAACAATAATCATGTGGGAGTCCCAGTACCCAGTGTTAAATAACAATAATCATGTGGGAGTCCCAGTACCCAGTGTTAAATAACAATAATCATGTGGGAATCCCAGTACCCAGTGTTAAATAACAATAATCATGTGGGAGTCCAATACCCAATGTTAAACAACAATAATCATGTGGGAGTCCCAGTACCCAGTGTTAAATAACAATAATCATGTGGGAGTCCCAGTACCCAGTGTTATATAACAATAATCATGTGGGAGTCCCAGTACCCAGTGTTAAATAACAATAATCATGTGGGAGTCCCAGTACCCAGTGTTAAATAACAATAAATCATGTGGAAGTCCCAGTACCCAGTGTTAAATAACAATAAATCATGTCAGAAGTCCCAGTACCAGTGTTAAATAACAATAATCATGTGGGAGTCCCAGTACCAGTGTTAAATAACAATAAACATGTGGGAGTCCCAGTACCAGTGTTAAATAACAGTTAATCATGTGGGAGTCACAGTACCAGTGTTAAATAACAATAATCACGTGGGAGTCCCAGTACCCAGTGTTAAATAACAATAAACATGTGGGAGTCCCAGTACCCAGTGTTATATAACAATAATCATGTGGGAATCCCAGTACCCAGTGTTAAATAACAATAAATCATGTCAGAAGTCCCAGTACCCAGTGTTAAATAACAATAAACATGTGGGAGTCCCAGTACCCAGTGTTAAATAACAATAAATCATGTCAGAAGTCCCTGTACCCAGAACAGAATTGATATTTTCCAACAAAGTATAAAATAAATGCTAAACTGCAGAAGTGTATATGATTTCCATTATGTTTTATTTAATTATCTGATAGGCCGTAGTTACTGTGCAGCTGTGTTTTAAGTTTAAAATAATTTGTTTATGTGTTTCTTAAAATTGTGTTCCATAATGTAAAAATTCCATATGATTAAATGATTCTTGGGTTGTATAATGTTTCTAATACAATTACAAGTTTGGACAGAAAAATGTCTCGGCTGCATTCTGCACCAGTAATGAAAAAAAATTATGTGATAAGCATTACATAAATAGCATTAAATTGTTATCATTTGTATACAATGCATGGTAACAGAGAAACGTACCTTGTCAAAAAACGTACTTTAACTTAGTCACTGGACCGTGAAATTGAAGTCATGGTCAGTTGAAGCCTACGAGACACTCATGTACTAATCATTAGCAATCTATATACCAAATACTTTCATCCTACCATGCATGGTTACAGAGAAAGTGCCCTAATCCAAAAACTTTAACATAGTTGCTGGACCATGAAATTGAGGTCAAGGTCAGGCGACCCTGCCAGACAGTCATGTACTCTTCGTCAGCAACCTATATACCAAATATTGTTATCCTTCCATGCATGGTTACAGAGGAACTGCCTTAATCCAAAAACTTTAACATAGTGTGGACCGTGAAATTGAGGTCAAGGTCAGGTGACACGTACCAGACAGTCATGTACTATTCATCAGCAACCTATATACCAAATATTGTCATCCTACCATGTGTGGTTACAGAGGAACTGCTGTAACATAAAAACTTTAACGTAGTCCCTGGACCGTGAAATTGAGGTCAAGGTCATGTGACAGGTGACTAACTGGCAAGTACTCATCATAAGCTATCAATGGACTAAATTTGATGGAACTAGGGCTTATATGAAGAAAGATGTCCATGTGATTACGCCTCTGCCGCTGACGCGGGATTCCCACACGTCTCGCCTGCGACGATAATTGCTGGAGGCGAGACATATGTATGGGAATACGGCGTCGGCGGCAGAGGCATAATCACAAAAAATGGTACCTATTGTATAACCAAAGGGTTCTTGTGTTTTTATCTAAAACTTTGAGTTGTCTTTTTACAAGCATAAAGTACGAAAGTATGTCCTTGGATTGATAGGTTTGTGCAGTAAACTATGTTACTCTCAGTCAACTGTTAACAGCAATGAAGCACATTGCATTATGGGAAAAAAATAGAGCAGAACACACAAAGGTACAAACCTGATAATAAGCAGCATCACTTTGAGTTGGCACAATGTCTGTTTTTGTATCTGCAGCAGTTGAGTCTGTAGTTGTTCTGTGCTCCTTCAGAAAACATGCTGTCAAATTACCAACACCTGGAAGACCCTGTATAGTACAAACAAACAGAAAACAACTTAAAATACATTATTGTTGACAGTTACTTATGGGTATAAACACTGTCTTTTATGGCTTAATTGGAAATATGCTCAATAAACGGGGTTCCGGTAAATTGAAAGTGTAAAAACAACCCAAAAAGTGTAAAAACAACGTGGAATAGTGTAAAAACAACCATATCTATGGTGAAAACAACTCAGAAATGATAGTGGCAGTTTACTGATGTTCTAAACAATTACTACTAAATTCAAATAACCTGAGGTCATGACATTTTACTGATATTCTAAACAGGTATTACTTATGTAAATTACCTGACAAACTTTGCATTTTACTGATGTACTGATATATTAAACAGGTACTACTTTATGTAAATTACCTTAGGACCGGGCATTTTACAGATATTGTAAACAGGTACTACTTTATGTAAATTACCTTAGGACCGGGCATTTTACAGATATTGTAAACAGGTACTACTTTATGTAAATTACCTTAGGACCTGGCATTTTACAGATATTGTAAACAGGTACTACTTTATGTAAATTACCTGAGGACCTGCCATTTTACAGATATTGTAAACAGGTACTACTTTATGTAAATTACCTTAGGATCGGGCATTTTACAGATATTGTAAACAGGTACTACTTTATGTAAATTACCTTAGGACCTGGCATTTTACAGATATTGTAAACAGGTACTACTTTATGTAAATTACCTGAGGACCTGTCATTTTACAGATATTGTAAACAGGTACTACTTTATGTAAATTACCTTAGGACCTGGCATTTTACTGATGTTATAAACAGGTACTACTTTATGTAAATTACCTGAGGACCGGGCATTTTACTGATATTGTAAATTGGTACTACTTTATGTAAATTACCTGAGGACCTGTCATTTTACAGATATTGTAAACAGGTACTACTTTATGTAAATTACCTTAGGACCTGGCATTTTACTGATGTTATAAACAGGTACTACTTTATGTAAATTACCTGAGGACCGGGCATTTTACTGATATTGTAAATTGGTACTACTTTATGTAAATTACCTGAGGACCTGTCATTTTACAGATATTGTAAACAGGTACTACTTTATGTAAATTACCTTAGGACCGGGCATTTTACTGATGTTATAAACAGGTACTACTTTATGTAAATTACCTGAGGACCGGGCATTTTACTGATATTGTAAATTGATACTACTTTATGTAAATTACCTGAGGACCTTCCATTTTACGAAACGCATCCAGCTGATATTGCACTGTGTTGTTCATAGCACTAAGGTTAGCAGTGTAGTTCTGGTAAACAGATAATATATTTTCTTTGTTGATATCTATTTTATGATTTGTTATTTCCAGTTTCTTGTCTATTGTTGTAAAGTTTGATGTTACAGTTGATTCTAATTCTAATACCTACAAAAAAGGATGGTGTACCCTCATTAAGGCTATTTTAGTGTTAAATGGGGAGATAACTCCATGCTAAAGGGAGGTAACACAAAGACAATACGTTTTAAGGACTGCATTCTGTATCAAAACCTTGTAAGCAGTGTACTGTTATTACTGAATTACATCTATCTTTCTTACAGGACTGCAGAGACCATTTATACAATTTATATTATATGATGTGTGCTATGGTCTTACAAAACCAACAACATATTAAGACATGTTGTTAACCTAATTATTGTGTGGTTTTATTTGTGTAATTTCTTTTGAACAAACAGCTTTCAATCGCAGAAATTAATGAATTCTGATTTGGATTTACTTACTACATTTTTTCTTTTTACTTTTTGGTTCATTCTTGTTTATTTACTCGTTATTAAGATATACTCACTTTTACTCCCAATTGTGCCAGATGATCAAATGACAAATTTCCTGCCATTAAACGTTCCACTTGTTTAATCTACAAACAAATAAAGTTATACAATTTTTAAAGTAAATTATACTTTGTCAAAAATTAAAGAATACTATGACAAAGCACATTTTTATTCTAAAAGTGATACTTAAGTTAACTAGACAAAGTCGATCTAGTGATCACTGATACCCCCGTTTTTCGTTGACTCTGACCTTGAAATTTGATGAATTTCCCCCAAAATCAATAGGCTTCTTACCAACATAATATATAACAATATCCCACAGTTTCATTCAAATTGGATGCTAACTTTTTTAGTTATTGTCCAGAAACAACTTTTTTGTAAAAATTTCTAACGTTTTTCGTGGACTGTGACCTAGAAATTTGACAGATTTCCACCAAAATCAATAGGCTTCTTACCAACCTGATATATAACAATATCCCAAAGTTTCATTCAAATCACATGCAAACTTTTTGAGTTCTTGTCCGGAATCAACTTTTTTTCTAATGTTTTTCGTGGACTGCAACCTTGAAATTTGACGGTTTTACCCCAAAATCAATAGGCGTTTTACCAACCTCATATATAACAATATCCCAAAGTTTCATTCAATCGGATGGAAACTTTTTAAGTCATTGTCTGGAAACAACGTTTTTGTTAAAACTTCTAATGTTTTTCGTGAACTGTGACCTTGAAATTTGATGGATTTCCCCCAAAATCGATAGGCTTCTTACCAACCTGATATATAACAATATCCCAACGTTTCATTCAAATCGGATGTAAACTTTTCGAATTATCATCCGGAAACCAAATGTGGGGACGGAAGTATGGATGGAAGGACGGATGGAAGGACGGACATGAGGACCACTATATACCCCCGACTCTGTCAAGCGGGGTATAAATATACAAACAACACCTCTACCAATGTTATTGGCATAAACATTTCTTATGTAGTAGTCAGAGAATCATTTGTTGTCCAGCATGTCTTTTACACAGTTTGTAGTGTCCTAGGCTCCTGTCTAAAACAAAGTGTTGGACAGCAGTGGATACTTAGACTAATGTGGCAAGTATTGGTACTTTGCCCAGCAATTTTGATACCCCCACTAGGTATAGTGATGGGGGTGTCCGTCCTTATCCTCATTTTCTCCTACACTACTGAATGGAATTTAATGAAGCTTTCACCGAATCTTGTCACATAGTCCCATTGTGCAGCTGATATTTTACATTTTGATCGGAATGATTTTGGGGGTTTCCCATAGCAAAAACATGGTCTTTGCCATTACAATAGGGGGGTACCCATCTCTTATCCAATACTCCACCTACACCAATGAATGGGATTTGATAAACCTTTCACTGATTTGTTGTCACACAGTCCCTGATGTTTAACATTTTGATCAGATTAATATTAGAGATGTTTTAAAAAGTGAGAAGCAAGGGGTATCAATTAGTCAGCATTTCTCACAGTTTGTCTAGTTATTGTTTGTGACTAAATTATTGTGAAACTATTTACAATAATAACATAATTACAAGCAAATTATAAACAAACTGTATGTCCTTGTTTGTATGTTTGTTTGTTTGAAAGATTTTTAAATACACTTTCAGCATTTTTTCAGCTATATCAAGGTGTCCATTTTTTATTGGAGGAGGAAGTCGGAGTACCCAGAGAAAAAAAACCCTTTACCTTTCTTAGGAAAACTGACAATCCTTGTCAATTAAGATTGGAGTCGAGCACACCCTTCTCGCAGTGACATAACCACACATTAGCTAATCAGAGTGACATAACCACACATTAGCTAATCAAAGGGACATAACCACACATTAGCTAATCAAAGTGACATAACCACAGATTAGCTAATCAAAGGGACATAACCACACATTAGCTAATCAAAGTGACATAACCACACATTAGCTAATCAAAGGGACATAACCACACATTAGCTAATCAAAGGGACATAACCACACATTAGCTAATCAAAGTGACATAACCACACATTAGCTAATCAAAGTGACATAACCACACATTAGCTAATCAAAGGGACATAACCACACATTAGCTAAACAAAGGGAAATAACCACACATTAGCTAAACAAAGGGACATAACCACACATTAGCTAATCAAAGTGACATAACCACACATTAGCTAATCAGAGTGACATAACCACACATTAGCTAATCAAAGGGACATAACCACACATTAGCTAATCAAAGGGACATAACCACACATTAGCTAATCAAAGTGACATAACCACACATTAGCTAATCAAAGTGACATAACCACACATTAGCTAAACAAAGGGACATAACTACACATTAGCTAATCAAAGGGACATAACCACACATTAGCTAATCAGAGTGACATAACCACACATTAGCTAATCAAAGGGACATAACCACACATTAGCTAATCAGAGTGACATAACCACACATTAGCTAATCAAAGTGACATAACCACACATTAGCTAAACAAAGGGACATAACCACACATTAGCTAATCAAAGGGACATAACCACACATTAGCTTATCAAAGTGACATAACCACACATTAGCTTATAAAAGGGACATAACCACAGATTAGCTAATCAAAGGGACATAACCACACATTAGCTAATCAGAGTGACATAACCACACATTAGCTAAACAAAGGGACATAACCACACATTAGCTAAACAAAGGGACATAACCACACATTAGCTAATCAAAGGGACATAACCACACATTAGCTAATCAGAGTGACATAACCACACATTAGCTAAACAAAGTGACATAACCACACATTAGCTAATCAAAGGGACATAACCACACATTAGCTAATCAAAGTGACATAACCACACATTAGCTAATCAAAGGGACATAACCACACATTAGCTAAACAAAGGGTAATAACCACACATTAGCTAAACAAAGGGAAATAACCACACATTAGCTAAACAAAGGGAAATAACCACACATTAGCTAATCAAAGTGACATAACCACACATTAGCTAATCAAAGTGACATAACCACACATTAGCTAATCAAAGTGACATAACCACAGATTAGCTAATCAAAGTGACATAACCACACATTAGCTAATCAGAGTGACATAACAACACATTAGCTAAACAAAGTGACATAACCACACATTAGCTAAACAAAGGGACATAACCACACATTAGCTAATCAAAGGGACATAACCACACATTAGCTAATCAAAGGGACATAACCACACATTAGCTAATCAAAGGGACATAACCACACATTAGCTAATCAAAGGGACATAACCACACATTAGCTAATCAGAGTGACATAACAACACATTAGCTAAACAAAGTGACATAACCACACATTAGCTAAACAAAGGGACATAACCACACATTAGCTAATCAAAGGGACATAACCACACATTAGCTAATCAAAGGGACATAACCACACATTAGCTAATCAAAGGGACATAACCACACATTAGCTAATCAAAGGGACATAACCACACATTAGCTAATCAAAGTGACATAACCACACATTAGCTAATCAAAGGGACATAACCACACATTAGCTAATCAAAGTGACATAACCACACATTAGCTAATCAGAGTGACATAACCACACATTAGCTAATCAAAGGGAAATAACCACACATTAGCTTATCAAAGGGACATAACCACACACTAGCTAATCAGAGTGACATAACCACACATTAGCTAAACAAAGGGACATAACCACACATTAGCTTATCAAAGGGACATAACCACACATTAGCTAATCAGAGTGACATAACCACACATTAGCTAAACAAAGTGACATAACCACACATTAGCTAATCAAAGGGACATAACCACACATTAGCTAATCAAAGTGACATAACCACACATTAGCTAATCAAAGGGACATAACCACACATTAGCTAAACAAAGGGAAATAACCACACATTAGCTAATTAAAGTGACATAACCACACATTAGCTAATCAAAGGGACATAACCACACATTAGCTAAACAAAGGGAAATAACCACACATTAGCTAATTAAAGTGACATAACCACACATTAGCTAATCAAAGGGACATAACCACACATTAGCTAACCAAAGTGACATAACCACACATTAGCTAATCAAAGTGACATAACCACACATTAGCTAATCAAAGGGACATAACCACACATTAGCTAATCAAAGGGACATAACCACACATTAGCTAATCAAAGGGACATAACCACACATTAGCTAAACAAAGGGACATAACCACACATTAGCTAATCAAAGGGACATAACCACAGATTAGCTAATCAAAGGGACATAACCACACATTAGCTTATCAAAGTGACATAACCACACATTAGCTAATCAAAGTGACATAACCACACATTAGCTAATCAAAGTGACATAACCACAGATTAGCTAATCAAAGTGACATAACCACACATTAGCTAATCAAAGTGACATAACCACAGATTAGCTAATCAAAGGGACATAACCACACATTAGCTAATCAAAGTGACATTACCACACATTAGCTAATCAAAGTGACATAACCACAGATTAGCTAATCAAAGGGACATAACCACACATTAGCTAATCAAAGTGACATAACCACACATTAGCTAATCAAAGGGACATAACCACAGATTAGCTAATCAAAGTGACATTACCATAGATTAGCTTATCAAAGGGACATAACCACACATTAGCTAATCAAAGTGACATTACCACAGATTAGCTAATCAAAGGGACATAACCACACATTAGCTAATCAAAGTGACATAACCACAGATTAGCTAATCAAAGTGACATAATCACTCATTAGCTAATCAAAGGGACATAACCACACATTAGCTATTCAAAGTGACATAACCACAGATTAGCTATTCAAAGTGACATAATCACTCATTAGCTAATCAAAGGAACATAACCACAGATTAGCTAATCAAAGTGACATAACCACACATTAGCTAATCAAAGTGACATAATCACACATTAGCTAATCAAAGTGACATAACCACACATTAGCTAATCAAAGGGACATAACCACACATTAGCTAAACAAAGGGACATAACCACACATTAGCTAATCAAAGGGACATAACCACAGATTAGCTAATCAAAGTGACATTACCACAGATTAGCTAATCAAAGGGACATAACCACACATTAGCTAATCAAAGTGACATAACCACAGATTAGCTATTCAAAGTGACATAATCACTCATTAGCTAATCAAAGGGACATAACCACACATTAGCTATTCAAAGTGACATAACCACAGATTAGCTATTCAAAGTGACATAATCACTCATTAGCTAATCAAAGTGACATAATCACACATTAGCTAATCAAAGTGACATAATCACACATTAGCTAATCAAAGGGACATAACCACACATTAGCTAATCAAAGGGACATAACCACACATTAGCTATTCAAAGTGACATAACCACAGATTAGCTATTCAAAGTGACATAATCACTCATTAGCTAATCAAAGGGACATAACCACAGATTAGCTAATCAAAGTGACATAATCACACATTAGCTAATCAAAGTGACATAATCACACATTAGCTAATCAAAGTGACATAATCACACATTAGCTAATCAAAGGGACATAACCACACATTAGCTAATCAAAGGGACATAACCACACATTAGCTATTCAAAGTGACATAACCACAGATTAGCTATTCAAAGTGACATAATCACTCATTAGCTAATCAAAGGGACATACACATAAATGCACTTTAATGTTATGAAGGAAAACTCCCCATCAATAAGATAATTATTTGTCAACACATGAACACTACCAATACTATACCATGTTAAAATGAAATTTAGTTTAACAGAATCGACAAAGATAGACATTGTATTCCCGAATTATTTACTTCTGAAGACCACCATCTAATGGCTTCTGACAAAGTCAGTGCACAAGGGTGAAGAAAGAAGGCATAAATGTTTTACTTTTCTTAATACAAATTCTTACTCTGTTCTGCAAACCAGCAAACTGTTCTTCAAGTGTAGAGACTTCTTTTTTGAGATTCTTTACAGAGGAGTCTGTAAATCAAATGATCCTTTTATATATTTATGCCTTATTTTTGACAGGCTTAACTATAACTAAACTACATCAAATCTAAATCTCTGAGAAACTTAATTACTTCTGTGCAAAGAATTCTTATTATATAAATATAGTCTGGCTTCAGACAGAAATGTAATATATCATTGTCTTAAGAACGCGTAGGATAATAAAGTCAGAAAATTAATGACTATATAAGCATATTACTCGGTTTGTTAATTAAATTTATAGTGATCAATGAAATTATATAACATACTTTGTGCTCTATCATGTCTATGCTAGGAAAAGTCAACAAGATAAAATATATACAATAAAAGTATATATAGTAAGAATCAATATATATAGACTGGATTGAAACATAAAGTCATATCCACAAACGAGAGCAGTATAATATTATGGCTACATAAACAGACTGTCATATATAACCCACTATTTATACTTCATAAGCCTTATATGACGCTACTTGACAAAACACAAGGTGACTCATGTTACCTCACACTTGGAGATATATAAACGTTTGATTATGGCAGACATATTTTGTATTGATTTCAAACAAAATATAAAATCAATATTTTGTCACCAAATATCTGGTCCCTGTACAGTTATAATTAGATAAAATGTCCAGTTAAAAAAAACCAAGTTAAAAGAAAAATAATAGTTCTTTTGGATGTAATTTAACTGTAAAATAAAAAATTTCATACCTGAAGAATTTGAGATTATGAGATAGAGGCTAAGAGACAGTGATGTACAGGAGATGAAGATTAAGATGATTACAATCATTCTTAAGAGTCGGATCTGGGTCTGCAACATGCTTTCCCTCGTCACACGAACTTTGTTGTATATATTAGGTGTTGTGTTTATCATAGCATCATATAATGGATTATATCTTTTTCTGAAATATATACAAACAACACATAGTTAATGAAATGAATTTTGTGCATTTATTTTAGCAAGGTTTGATTTCCATAATATATTTTGAAGTTGCACAATACTGTTGATAAAAAATTGTCTGTTGCCATTTATTTGTTTTCATAAACTATTCAAATAATATTCAATAAAGCTTTTATATTCTACATATTTTGTGGTATATAATAAATATATAAAAGTTTTTATGTCTTGAGGTTGTAAATTAATGCGTAATGAACTCACCTCTGTTCTTCATCTTTTTGACTCTGAGATCTAATTATATTGGCTGTGTCCCCTGCATCTGATGGGACATCAGAAATAGTTACTGTGGTACCAGTTGATGACTGGTTGTCTGATGACCTTGAATCCGTGGAACATGGAGACATTTGTGGACCACTGGCTTGCAATTGTAATCTGTTAAAAAAATTAATAGCATAAATCTTAAATGTATAGGTATGATTGCTTAAAAGACTACAGTAAGAAATGCCATGTCCATACATGTATAATTATACAGATGATATATCATCGTGGAATAAACTAGCTCATAATTATGTTAGGTATCATGCTAATATAAACAGAGGTTCACATTTAAGGCTGATTAATTGGATGCTGTGTGGATTGATTGGGGAAACAGAGGGCAGCTCTGTGGATCAATTCTGAAATCTATTAGTACTAGAGGTTTATCTAATGATGAATTGTGGGAATGTATATCATTGTGCTACAAATACTCAGTACAAAGAATCTAAGTATACACATGAACAGAACTTCGTACCTTGAATGTGGCAGTTCTTCATACTGATGAGCTCCGTACTCGGCATAATCATATGTTTTATTTGTACTGATTGGCCGAAATGCTGTATTTGGTGATGGCATTCTGTGTAATGGTGAGGTTGCCTGGTCCAGATCAGCAACACCTGCAATTTACAAATTTATTTTAAATCTTGTTTGTTCATTTGTGCCATGATAGTTTAAACATATTCATATTAAGTGTATGTTTAGAGAATAACACACTAAAATACTGCTATACTTTTATATTGAATTTTAAGTAATATTTCTAGAGATTAATCATGTTTTGGTCTGCCTTTGGTTTTTACAATAGGTATAGTTATACAATACTAGGTATCCTATACAAACATTGTATTACAAACTTTATACGACACATGAATCATTTCTTCAAATGAAAATTTACATTATGGACAAAAATATAGGGAACACACCAACATATTTAGAATTATTTTATGCTTACAACACAGCAACACTATAACTATTGCCTTTCAGATAATTCAATGAAGCATAATTATTTTATCAAACCAGAAGTTATATTATAGTAATTGGGTATGATTATATTACTATCATTGTTCAGAAGGTATCATTAACTTGAAATTTCAGTTAATGAAGAGGAATGTTTTGTCCTGACATCTTTTGTGTGTTTGTTTAAGTACTGTAAATTACTCTTTGCATACATTTAAAATATCAACACATGTGATTCTAGGGAATGGTTGAATGAAGATGTGAGGAATTTTCCCCCTGTGAAACACCCACTACATTTTTCCTATTATTTATATTAACGAAACAGTAGCAAAACAGTAGCAGAGTGATTGATGGACATATTATTCTGTCAGACAGACGACCTTTATCTTGTTATAAATGCAGATATTACATTGTTAATCTGTGACCCTTTACATCAGACATGTGTGTGAGTGGGATTTATTTTTGCATTTGTTATTTATTTTGTTATTAAATTTTGCCACATCAAATAAATAAATGTTTTTTATTATATCATGTTTAATACAAATAATAATCACATCAAGATTAACAATGTAATTGTTGTTACTGTGGCAGTCAAAATAGTCCAGTTTATGGGTTATCTGTTAAGCCACCTCCTTGTATTGGGTGGCACAGAGTCAGAATAAATGTGTAGGAGTAGGGAGTAGGAGGTACAGCAGTATAAACCTCCATGCAGCCCAGCATGGTGGTCTATTACAAAGCACAGATGGAATTATGCAAACATTAAGTATTTATGATATAGAAGGAAAAATTGCTCCATTTGCATTCAACAAAACAGATCCACTCAGTTATTGTTTGTACAAGAATCCACTGGCATACAATGCTTTCTTTAGACTTTGATTGGAGCATTCCTATCAATGAGAGAGTCCCTATCAAAGTCTAACAAGCGTTAGATGACAGAGGATTCCCAAACTAGTTTTCTTAACACTGATATTTAAAAATAGAAATATTATATTTAGACTGACAGTATTCTAGTTCATATAATTATTATTAGAAAATAAATAAATGGTAACATCAAAGGACTTGACAACACCCAACTGATTGGTCGAAAGTGGTTTCTGTCTGCAGTAAGCACCAATCAATACTTATTTATATAGTCATATATGCCTACACTTTTTCATTCTGCGACATTTATTAATTTATCATATGACTAATACTTTTCATCAATAACACATGTACTAGTATTTTAAAACGAAAATAAGCTTAACATATAAGTCAAGCAATCTACAGCATTAAGTGTCCAAATTAGACACAACTAGTACTTCAATATAAATTAGGTCAATCAATGAGGTCAGTCTTACTCACCACAAACCGCTGCAGAGTAATTAACAGCAATCAACTTGGCATAGATAAACCAGCAATTAGTCAGGTATATAAAATATATCCAGGTTTTTCCTCAAGCCTGTATAAGTCATAGTTTTAAAGTTGCTATTAAGAAATCCCCCAAAAATCAAATGTATAAAGCTAGAAATAAAGCTGAGCTTCATGAAATGAAAGAAAAATATCTAGGAAACCAACTAAACAACAAGATCCAAAAACCAAGGGCCGATTGCTAAACACGATTTAAACCAAGGGCCGATTGCTAAACACGATTTAAACCAAGGGCAGATTGCTAAACATGATTTAAACCAAGGGCAGATTGCTAAACACGATTTAAACCAAGGGCAGATTGCTAAACACGATTTAAACCAAGGGCAGATTGCTAAACACAATTTAAACCAAGGGCAGATTGCTAAACACGATTTAAACCAAGGGCCGATTGCTAAACACGATTTAAACCAAGGGCAGATTGCTAAACACGATTTAAACCAAGGGCCAATTGCTAAACACGATTTAAACCAAGGGCCGATTGCTAAACACGATTTAAACCAAGGGCCGATTGCTAAACACGACTTAAACCAAGGGCCGATTGCTAAACACGATTTAAACCAAGGGCCAATTGCTAAACATGATTTAAACCAAGGGCCAATTGCTAAACACGATTTAAACCAAGGGCCAATTGCTAAACACGATTTAAACCAAGGGCCAATTGCTAAACACGATTTAAACCAAAGGCCAATTGCTAACCATGATTTAATCCAACATATACAACACGAAGCAAAAAACCAAAACACAAAAACATAAAGCGAGTACCTTAAACCCAATAAAAACCATGGGTGAATGCACTTAGAATGAGTTTACAGTGAACTGACATGAAAAAAACATTTAGAAACAAAGCTATTACAGTTATGTTGTTATGGACTAGATTCTAATGACTTATTGGTTATTTAGTATCACTCAAAAAATTAAAGGCCTTTGAATAATTCATTCCAAGTTATTGCACCACAAAGTACATGTATTTAAAGTGCCATACCAGTCTAAATAAACAGTTTGTACATTAAAAAGCTTTTATGTTATAAGAAATTTCATGCACAGATGTTGAATTTTAATGGTTTTATTTGATGATAGAAATAAACCTAGCCTGTGTCACTCAAACAAAATTTTCATCTCAGTACATAGCATAGTGACACAGCAGGATGTCTGTAAACAAGAATCTGGCATAGCTTAAAACATTCCCAGCATTATTCCCTTTTCATGTTTTTTATGTTTAATAAGTCCCACACAACTCCTTGAAATACAAACAAAGTCATTTTTATTTACCCAAGTCGGTAAACACTCGATACTAAAGGGTTGGTGACACTGTTGACACTTACATTATAATGACATTACAGTAGACTATTTGTTAAAGGTTTTGTTTAGGTCCATGGTATAAAGCATATAGATATATTAATACAAGAAGGGGGAGGGGGATAATTACACAAGAAAGGGGAGGGGGATAATTACACAAGAAAGGGGAGGGGGATAATTACAAAAGAAAGGGGAGGGGGATGATTACACAAGAAAGGGGAGGGGGATAATTACACAAGAACAGAGAGGGGATAATTACACAAGAAAGGGGAGGGGGATAATTACAAAAGGGGAGGGGGATAATTACAAAAGAAAGGGGAGGGGGATAATTACACAAGAAAGGGGAGGTGGATAATTACAAAAGAAAGGGGAGGGGATAATTACAAAAGGGGAGGGGGATAATTACAAAAGAAATGGGAGGGGGATAATTACACAAGAAAGGGGAGGGGGATAATTACAAAAGAAAAATTAACAATAAAGTCTACATATTAGAAATGTACCTCTACTCAAAATCTGAATGCAATCATTTAATCTGGTAAACTCTATTTAGTGTAAAATTTCAATTCAGTTGTGTTTTTATCCAAAACAATATTTTGATATTACATTGTGACTGCAAAAAGAAAGGTACAATGTCCTTTTGTTTCAATGTTAACACAACAGCATAACATGTTTGAGTTGACATTGTTAAAATCCTAGAATGTCAGACCCCACATACATGGTCAGGGGAAAGAATACTCAGAGAAAATATATGTGGGTATGTATCACTGTTGAAATAGTCTCCCAAAAGTTTATACAAAGCAGTTTGCACTAGTCTGATATTATAATTTCACTCCATTTTACAAATTTATATATTATATATCTGTTACTAAGTGCATACATCTGCAAAGTAGTGCATATGAAGTTTTTATTTAATAAAGTTTGTGATTATAAAAACAGCCTCCATCACATGTGGTCATTGCACTGGCTTTTAATGATCTTTGCAGTAAACATTTTAACTTTGAAGATTTCACAAACAACATATGAAATCTTCATCAACTTTTAATTAACAACAAAACACAACTGGTGCCTATCATTATACTTAAATCTAAATTACAAATACACACACACACACACACACACACACGCGACAATACATCTCTGAAAAGCTAAAACCCAAAACAAAGATATTTATTACATACAGATTTACCTTACTGAAGTCATTATTAAATGGTCTATTACTAGTATATACATGTGCTTTTCATTCAGAAACAAACAGTGTAAATCTGGATTAAAAATGACTTATAAAAGTACAGTAGATTTCTTATAAACTAAATTTAAACTCTGTGAGCAAGACGACAGCGTCACAGTGTCATGTATACCACTTGTCATTCAATGACAGCTATTGTGACAATGATGAAATACACTATATACATGTAGTGGTTTACTTACCACATTTTTCATAAGGAATATCAGTTTTCTTTTTAATTCTATAGTCATTATAATATTCCGGCATGATTGCAATTCTTCTATGTCCTAGTTTCACAGAAGAAGCAATAATCTATATATCTGTAGACAATCTATAAAATCCCACACAAATATTTCTGCAGGATAAACACAATAAACTAACACTCCGGAACCAACAAGTGCACTCGGAGATTCTGATGTCCAATCCAATTAAATCAACTTATTTTTATACTCTAATGTAAGACATGTGTGTACAGGAGAACTCAATGGCAAAACGTTGTAGTCATAAATTACATACATTTATCAATCAAGTTGTTTTGTATAGAAGAGTGACCTTTGAACTTAATCTCTTTTCAATAGTTCAAAGATTTCTGGTTTAATTTCTGTAGCAATTTAAATTTATTTTTTTGCTCCAGGTAAAAACCTGAAAAGATGATTACTAAATTTTTTAAAGTTCTTGAAAAACAAATTTAAAAAATCCAATGGGTGAGTTTATTTTTAATTAGACTCATTAAGATGTCTTACAGGGATAATAAATTATGCCCAGTAGGACATGTATTGTTATGGTATCAGTTTGTACTGTAGTGACCCACATGCACTTCCTAATATACAGTACTTATGTTTACATTAAAGTGTTCATGGGTCAGATAATATTAGGTCTTTTTATTCAATCTTCTTCTTTCTTACATAAATACAATACAGAAAAATCTGTAATGGATACTTCAGGTTAAGAAATATGTGAAAAGTAAATACATTATCAAATGTTCTTGTAAGTATATTTACATAAGATAGGCTGTGTGATTTAATATTACCTAACTTGTTATCATACCTGTCTATGTTGTGACAGATATATATTATCAACAATCAATTTGATATAAAATATCAACATGATAAAAATTGTTACCATTGTATACAGTCAAAATTTCAGACCAATACCATTATCACATACAATACTTAAGTGCTCACAGGAATTTTTTGACTTACAAAAGGTCTTTCAAGACAAACAAAATGAAATAACTAAAAAACTTACTTTATAATTTTTTTTTTTATTTTCAGAAGAACACGATGACTTTGAGTGAAGAGGCTGTTGTCCACTTCTTTCCTGTTTCTTAACACATTATTGGGAGAACATGTCATAACAGCTTCGGTCTATGAGCCGAGCAAAATACAGTGACAAAAATCGATTCAATAAAATTTTTAATTTAGAAATTCATTTGAGATATTTGCTAATATTTTTCCAATGATCAATTTTTCTATGTCTAGGGTTGAGCAATCAGAATATTTTTCATCATGATCAGATCAAAAACTGTCCTACACATTCCATAATCAATACTGTACTACAAGACCTTGACATGTTGTCAATTCAAGCCTTTGATTGACATTTAGAAGCTTCTTTATTCTGCCAATTTAATACTATTTGCATTTAGCAGGAAATAAACAATGTTGTTTACTACTAGAAGATACAGAAATGAAGACAACAATTTGTTGCTGTAATGGACAAGCATATAATTGAATAGTTCAGTTTTAGTGTGAAAATATTAACACCCTCAGAATAATAGCTTTCCGATAGAAGAAACAATCATTTCCACTAAAATATTACAGAAACAGAAATTAATTTTACAATTTTTAAATATCTTTCTTGTTTACATCACCTACCTCATTCTTCAGAAGTTTATTTTGTAAATTTTTCTCTTTGCAAACATTCCTCCCCCAATAAAAACTGGACGCCATGATATAGCTGAAAAATTGCTGAAAGTGGCGTTAAACACCATCAAACAAACAAACTGTGCAAACAACATATACTAAATATAACTTAAAGGTATCCAACCCATAATTAAAGTCACAGTTTAATTTTATTTTTTGACCAAGAAATACAGCTTTATTACATATAGGTATTGCTGATTAAAGACACAAATTAAATACACTGTATATCATTATACTTCCAATCAATCTTAAGTTGTTTAGCAAAAAAGTTAGTTACTCAAATAGTATTTCCGATGTTAGCTGAACATTACCGAGGTCTGCTCCATTGAAAAACAATAACACCAAATATGATGGTCCGGATACTTTACTACAACACTACTATCTGGGATTTCTGTATACTTCTTGTTTTATAAAATATACCTTTATATCAAAGTTTATAAACATCAACAACTTCCTTCCTTCTTACCAACTGCTAAATAGATTTATTATTGAAGTGGACAGTTTAAGAATTAAGGATGAAAATGTTTAACTGTTGTAACCTAATGTAAAGTACAGTTGTCAATGGAGTGCAAATTCTTCTTGTAATTTTCAGAAAGGCTTAACCTAATTCTTGGAAGTAAAATTTACTTCAAACACTTAAAAAAAATAAATTGCATATTCAGTGTTAAAATTATCGAAAAATCTCACATTATCAGTTTGTGACAGCTTAAGCTCAGTCTGTTTGACAAAATTTAGTACATGTAACACATGAAAACTTGTATTTGTATATCTCTGGTTAGTGCTGTGCTTCCATTTGTATTAAAACCATTAATAAAGTAATAGTACAGTTGGTCTTTCATTAATTCTTTTAATTGTATGGATTTTATGAGTAAATAATGAAATAAATTATTATTAACATTACCATCAATATGTAAGATTTCAGAGCAAAATTGGCAGATGTTTCCTGGATCCCCTTAAGTGCTAGCGACCTATAACAAAAAGGGGGGAGCAAGTGAAAGATTTAATTTTAATTAGATTGTGCTAGTAAATGCAGGTCATTTGAATCATTCAATAATGAAAATAAGTCATACATCCTATAAAACCTACATCAATGTATTTCTTTGAATTTTATAATGTTTATGTACAATGAACTTTTTTACCTTTCATACTGCATACTTATGGCAAACTAGTCATTTATATAATTTCTCACATTTTTCAATGCGTTAAGTAAAAATGTTGAATTATCTCCCTTTAACATATATATATATTTGTAGTCCATTCTATAGAATGTATATTCTCTTCTGAGCACGGCCTACAGGAAAAATTATACTGAAATAATTTTATACTTAGTTATTTTAAGCATCTTCTGGTAAATATTACAATAAAAAGGTAGGTTTTCCATCAATGTATTCCTTACTGCATGATTCCTACAGACCTGTAGATTTTGTTGTAATAAAAATGTACAGATTTATATGAATTACGTGTAACCGGTTTTTAATACAAAAAATAAAATATTTTCATTATCTACACAACATGAATTTAAAGATATAAACTTGACACCCAAACACACTTAAGTACTTCATCCTTATTGTCAAGTACTAACAATTAGTCATGTGTTATGGTTCAATTTGGGGACAATTAAATAATCAAGGGTCTTGTCTCCCAAGTCAATCAAGTGAAGAATGCTTAACAGAACCAGAAAACAGTTTGTTTGTAACAGATAGGGTATTTGTCCAGATAAGGGATATATACAATTCTACCATACAGACTATTCAGATATGACAGAAATGCTAGAAGAAGCTTTGTTGCCCTTGGAATGAGGCTAAATGTTGGTTATTGACTGAAAAAACATCATTGTGAACAAGATGGATTCAAAATTCAAAGTCTGAAGAAAATCTCAGACAAAATCAGAAACTGGGCCAAAGGCAAAGACAAGGTTGTCAAGGAAACCAAATCACATGTATACCTTAGTTTTAATAAGGTTCTCCAATCATTAAGTCTATACTGACAAGTCTGAAGAAAATCAGAAATAGGGCCAAAGACACGGTCATCATTTTTCCTTTGACAAGCTGAAGTTATTATAACAACCCAATACATATATTTGGCACTCAGAATATTATATTTGCCTTCTGTCATATGGACCTCATACTGTGGACCTTGGCAGTCCCAGTCACTTTATGAACAAATTTCCTTTTTCAGCTATTAAAATGATCAAATGTTTGGAACATTGAGGAAAAATATCTATAATATATAATCTTTGATTAGTTGACTTGACAACAAATCATTTTTATAAACATCTGTTACCATACCAACACATTGTTGTTATATATAGATGTCATTGTTAGATCAAAGTCTACCTAAGTAACCCTTATCTTCAACATAGGTATAAATAGCTTTTAAATGTAAATAATGGAGAAATAATATACCTTCACTATTCACCCGTACATCTTTAAAGAAAATCACCTTTTTATTTATTGATCTGAGCTATGATTAAAAATTATATCAAACAGTAACTGATCCGTGTAATAGGATTTTAACATATTGACCGAACATACCTTGGTCATTTAATAGAGGGACCTGGACCTGATTATCCATATCCTCGTCATCTGGTAGTAACTCCAAATAAATAACTGGTTCATCCATATGAATTTGTATTGGTTCATTAAATCACATGATACATTTTACTTATTCCCAGTATTGATTGATAAATAATAAATCCAAAGATAAAAAATATTATAGGTTTAGACATATTTGATAAACAGCTTCACTATTACAAGTTTAATTCAAAGATTGCACGAGAGAAAGACACATGTAAAAGTCTGATTAAGATAAAAATCACAAGTTCATACAACAATTGAAGATCAATGTGCCATACAAATTCAATAATGCATACGAAAGCTTCATGATAATGTAACGTTGGGGGCATTTAATCTGTCCACGCAAAGTTATTATTTAAAGACGTGGGATTTCCCTAATGACTGATCAAAGGCATAGTTTGGACATTGTCCAGTGGCTTTGTACTGGTTAAAGGTTGCTGGTTTGAACCAATGTAATAATTGTTCTGCTTTTTAAACAGATTTCATTAAAATTTTGCATTTAGTTACAAAATATTGTCAGGACATAGAGTTCATTTGACAAAGAAAAACCTTATTTGTTCATAGACAGATAATGATGTTAAATGTTCAGCCATCAATATGTAAGTTATAGTCTAGACAATTTGTTTAATGAAACAATAAGTCTGTTTTTATATAGTCCTCTGCTGCAATGTTACCACTTCATATTCATAAATGATTATATTATAATTAATACTAACATTCATTATTTCAATTTAAATGACACTTGATTTGTTTGTTTGTTTCAATGGGGTTAAAGTTTTTATGCCATCCAGTTTTTACTAGGGGAGGAGGCTGAAATCTGGTGAAATCTCACAACTTTCCATAGAAAAAAAACTGGTAAACCTTGTCTAAGTTTGGAGTAAAGCACATCATTGGTACCAAGTCAGGCTTAAAAACCCTGAGATCAATTATAGAGGACACATACGATGGTTTGTAAAGTGTTGATGGCAGACAAACGTATTCACTATTTGGCATATTTTCTGTCTCTTAGTACAGAAGGGGTAGCCAGTCAGAAGTACATTGTACTTACTGGTACAGATACAGTATTAGATATTAATCTATTGGCATTGTTCTGCGTTTACTTAGTAACCTCGTCAGACTACCTGTACTTTCCTTAATTACCTGGTTCTAAAAACAAACTCACCTATGATAACTTTGATAAACATTAGTCATTGTGTAATCTACAGGTACGGGTATCGGTATATCAGATAGGTATTGTTTATCCTCAAAAATTGTATCCGTCTTCTTACACGACATAAATCTTACTCGAGTCAATTTTCATACTTTGTATTATGAAATGTAGTGTTGCTCATATTGGATTAAAATTGTAGGACAAAAACATCATGCCAAATGTACATGTATGCTTACTCTACAAAAACTGTCCATTACTGAAGTAAAAGGCAGCATAAATCCTTTATGTACCCCTGATATAATAGGTTAAGAATGATTCTTTTTAGAATTTCCACTGAAGCATTTACAAACTTGAAAAAACACCAAACCTGTACTAGTCTTGTTTCAGATCACCAAACCTGTACTAGTCTTACTGCAGATCACCAAACCTGTACTAGACTTACTGCAGATCACCATACCTGTACTGGTCTTACTGCAGATCACCAAACTTGTACTAGTCTTACTGCAGATCACCAAACATGTACTAGTCTTACTGCAGATCACCAAACCTGTACTAGTCTTACTGCAGATTACCAAACCTGTACTAGACTTACTGCAGATCACCATACCTGTACTGGTCTTACTGCAGATCACCAAACCTGTACTAGTCTTACTGCAGATCACCAAACATGTACTAGTCTTACTGCAGATCACCAAACCTGTACTAGTCTTACTGCAGATCACTAAACATGTACAAGTCTTACTGCAGATCACCAAACCTGTACTAGTCTTACTGCAGATCACTAAACATGTACTAGTCTTACTGCAGATTACTAAACATGTACAAGTCTTACTGCAGATCACTAAACATGTACTAGTCTTACTGCAGATCACCAAACATGTACTAGTCTTACTGCAGATCACTAAACATGTACTAGTCTTACTGCAGATCACTAAACATGTACAAGTCTTACTGCAGATCACTAAACATGTACTAGTCTTACTGCAGATTACCAAACCTGTACTAGTCTTACTGCAGATCACCAAACCTGTACTAGTCTTGTTTCAGATCACCAAACCTGTACTAGACTTACTGCAGATCACCAAACCTGTACTAGTCTTACTGCAGATCACCAAACCTGTACTAGTCTTACTGCAGATCACCAAACCTGTACAAGTCTTACAGGAGATCACCAAACATGTACTAGTCTTACAGGAGATCACCAAACATGTACTAGTCTTACAGGAGATCACCAAACCTGTACTAGTATTGTTTCAGATCACCAAACATGTACTAGTCTTACAGGAGATCACCAAACCTGTACTAGTCTTACTGCAGATGACCAAACCTGTACTAGTATTGTTTCAGATCACCAAACATGTACTAGTCTTACTGCAGATCACCAAACCTGTACTAGTCTTACAGGAGATCACCAAACATGTACTAGTCTTACAGGAGATCACCAAACATGTACTAGTCTTGTTTCAGATCACCAAACATGTACTAGTCTTACAGGAGATCACCAAACATGTACTAGTCTTACTGCAGATCACCAAACATGTACTAGTCTTACTGCAGATCACCAAACATGTACTAGTCTTACTGCAGATCACCAAACATGTACTAGTCTTACTGCAGATCACCAAACTTGTACTAGTCTTACTGCAGATCACCAAACATGTACTAGTCTTACAGGAGATCACCAAACATGTACTAGTCTTACTGCGGATCACCAAACTTGTACTAGTCTTACTGCAGATCACCAAACATGTACTAGTCTTACAGGAGATCACCAAACATGTACTAGTCTTACTGAAGATCACCAAACATGTACTAGTCTTACTGCAGATCACCAAACCTGTACAAGTCTTGTTTCAGATCACTAAACCTGTACTAGACTTACTGCAGATCACCAAACCTGTACTAGTCTTACTGCAGATCACCAAACTTGTACTAGTCTTACAGGAGATCACCAAACCTGTACTAGACTTACTGCAGATCACCAAACCTGTACTAGTCTTACTGCAGATCACCAAACATGTACTAGTCTTACTGCAGATCACCAAACTTGTACTAGTCTTACTGCAGATCACCAAACTTGTACTAGTCTTACAGGAGATCACCAAACCTGTACTAGACTTACTGCAGATCACCAAACCTGTACTAGTCTTACAGGAGATCACCAAACCTGTACTAGTATTTGCAGATCACCAAACCTGTACTAGTCTTACTGCAGATCACCAAACTTGTACTAGTCTTACTGCAGATTACCAAACCTGTACTAGTCTTACTTCAGATCACCAAACATGTACTAGTCTTACTGAAGATCACCAAACCTGTACTAGTCTTACTGCAGATCACCAAACCTGTACTAGTCTTGTTTCAGATATCACCAAACCTGTACAAGTCCTACTGCAGATAACCAAACCTGTACTAGTCTTACTGCAGATCACCAAACATGTACTAGTCTTACTGCAGATAACCAAACATGTACTAGTCTTACTGCAGATAACCAAACCTGTACTAGTCTTGTTTCAGATAACCAAACCTGTACTAGTCTTACTGAAGATCACCAAACCTGTACTAGTCTTACTGCAGATCACCAAACATGTACTAGACTTACTGAAGATAACCAAACCTGTACTAGTCTTACTGCAGATCACCAAACCTGTACTAGTCTTACTGCAGATCACCAAACATGTACTAGTCTTACTGCAGATCACCAAACCTGTACAAGTCCTACTGCAGATTACCAAACCTGTACTAGTCTTATTTCAGATAACCAAACCTGTACTAGTCTTACTGCAGATCACCAAACCTGAACTAGTCTTACTGCAGATCACCAAACCTGTACAAGTCTTGTTTCAGATAACCAAACCTGTACTAGTCTTACTGAAGATCACCAAACCTGTACTAGTCTTACTGCAGATCACCAAACATGTACTAGACTTACTGCAGATAACCAAACCTGTACTAGTCTTACTGCAGATCACCAAACCTGTACTAGTCTTACTGCAGATCACCAAACATGTACTAGTCTTACTGCAGATCACCAAACCTGTACAAGTCCTACTGCAGATTACCAAACCTGTACTAGTCTTGTTTCAGATAACCAAACCTGTACTAGTCTTACTGAAGATCACCAAACCTGAACTAGTCTTACTGCAGATCACCAAACCTGTACTAGTCTTGTTTCAGATAACCAAACCTGTACAAGTCCTACTGCAGATCACCAAACCTGTACTAGTCTTACTGCAGATCACCAAACCTGTACAAGTTCTACTGCAGATTACCAAACCTGTACTAGTCTTACTGCAGATTACCAAACCTGTACTAGTCTTACTGCAGATCACCAAACCTGTACTAGTCTTGTTTCAGATAACCAAACCTGTACTAGTCTTACTGAAGATCACCAAACATGTACTAGACTTACTGCAGATCACCAAACATGTACTAGACTTACTGCAGATAACCAAACCTGTACTAGTCTTACTGCAGATCACCAAACCTGTACTAGTCTAACTGCAGATCACCAAACTTGTACTAGTCTTGTTTTAGATCACTAAACCTGTACTAGACTTACTGCAGATCACCATACCTGTACTAGTCTTACTGCAGATCACCAAACTTGCACTAGTCTTACAGGAGATCACCAAACCTGTACTAGACTTACTGCAGATGACCAAACCTGTACTAGTCTTACTGCAGATCACCAAACCTGTACTAGACTTACTGCAGATCACCAAACCTGTACTAGTCTTACAGGAGATCACCAAACCTGTACTAGACTTACTGCAGATCACCAAACTTGTACTAGTCTTACAGGAGATCACCAAACCTGTACTAGACTTACTGCAGATCACCAAACTTGTACGAGTCTTACTGCAGATCACCAAACTTGTACTAGTCTTACTGCAGATCACCAAACTTGTACTAGTCTTACAGGAGATCACCAAACCTGTACTAGACTTACTGCAGATCACCAAACCTGTACTAGTCTTACAGGAGATCACCAAACCTGTACTAGTCTTACAGGAGATCACCAAACCTGTACTAGACTTACTGCAGATCACCAAACTTGTACTAGTCTTACAGGAGATCACCAAACCTGTACTAGACTTACTGCAGATCACCAAACTTGTACTAGTCTTACTGCATATCACCAAACTTGTACTAGTCTTACTGCAGATCACCAAACTTGTACTAGACTTACTGCAGATCACCAAACCTGTACTAGACTTACTGCAGATCACCAAACTTGTACTAGACTTACTGCAGATCACCAAACCTGTACTAGTCTTGTTTCAGATCACTAAACCTGTACTAGACTTACTGCAGAAAACTAAACTGGTACCAGTCTTGCTGCAGATGACTAATCTTTTACTTGATTTATATGTAATATTTAACTTTTTAAAAACAAATAGTAATTTGGCATAGCAAGCTGTATGGCCAGTATGCTTCTGACCGTACCACTTTATATTGCTGGTATGAAAAACCTCACAGAGCTTTTTTTAAATTGAAATATAAAATGTAGGATCTTAACTAACTGTTTTAGTCATTCACTTTACGTGCTAGGAAACTCCCTGAATGCAGGAATTTGCACCATTCACCCCAGTGCTTCTGGGAGCCTTGTCTACAGTCGCATCTATTGTATTTTTCTGGGTGCTATGCCTATGTAGTATTATATAATAAGTACCATTAGGAATCTTCACATTTGTGTGTATTTCCAGATATTCTTGTACCCCATGTGATTCTGTACAGGAGGTCTAATCTGATGTACCCCATGTGATTCTGTACAGGAGGTCTAATCTGATGTAACAAATATGAATGTGATTTTAATTTAAAGTGACAAATACTCCCTTGATACAATAATATTACTTTTTTCTTACCAGAATCAAATCTCAGCTCCCTCATGTTGACAGGCTTGTGTTGTTTATTTGTATGGCAGACCTTCTGTTGAGACTGTGACAATGATTTCAAGTTATAATCTGTTCCTAGAGAATCTCTTGCCAGAGGGTTTAGGTACTCTACAAACTTGATATCTCCACCGGGGTCTGCAGACAGGTATCCACTGTCATCAGTAATACTCTGATCCTTTGGAGTATCCACTTTGTGATTTAATCCACTTGACATGATTACACTGAACCTGTCAACTGTAATGTTAAGTTATCATTATTAAATGGAACAATATTAGTATAATACAAAAGTAGTTTTTTTTTTTGTTTGAATGGTGGTTTAATGCCACTTTCAGCAATATCATGGTGTCCAGTTTTTATTGGGGGAGGATGCCAAAGTACCCGGAGAGAACCCCCGACCTGTGGTAGGAAAACTGGCAATCCTTGTCACTTAAGATAAGAGTCGAGTACACCCTGCCTGCAGTGAGAATCAAACCCGCAACTTCAGTGTTGACAGACCACATGATCAATAGTAGACGAACTGCCTTAACCCCTCGGCCACAGAGGCCACAATACAAAATTAGATGTTATAACATAATTAAATGCATATTTCCGTCATTTCCTAGTGGACTGAATATTTTCTGTACATTACATTCACAGCTGAACAGTTAGTTATCACAGATGTCTATTAAAGTCAGGGGACGATTACAAATCTGTACCCTCAACTGAACAGTTAACTTAGTTATCACAGAGGTCTATTAAAGTCAGGGGACGATTACAAATCTGTACCCTCAACTGAACAGTTAACTTAGTTATCACAGACGTCTATTAAAATCAGGGGACGATTACAAATCTGTACCCTCAACTGAACAGTTAACTTAGTTATCACAGACGTCTATTAAAATCAGGGGACGATTACAAATCTGTACCCTCAACTGAACAGTTAACTTAGTTATCACAGACGTCTATTAAAGTCAGGGGACGATTACAAATCTGTACCCTCAACTGAACAGTTAACTTAGTTATCACAGACGTCTATTAAAGTCAGGGGACGATTACAAATCTGTACCCTCAACTGAACAGTTAACTTAGTTATCACAGACATCTATTAAAATCAGGGGACGATTACAAATCTGTACCCTCAACTGAACAGTTAACTTAGTTATCACAGACGTCTATTATAGTCAGGGGACGATTACAAATCTGTACCCTCAACTGAACAGTTAACTTAGTTATCACAGACGTCTATTAAAGTCAGGGGACGATTACAAATCTGTACCCTCAACTGAACAGTTAACTTAGTTATCACAGACGTCTATTTAAGTCAGGGGACGATTACAAATCTGTACCCTCAACTGAACAGTTAACTTAGTTAACACAGACGTCTATTTAAGTCAGGGGACAATTACAAATCTGTACCCTCAACTGAACAGTTAACTTAGTTATCACAGACGTCTATTTAAGTCAGGGGACGATTACAAATCTGTACCCTCAACTGAACAGTTAACTTAGTTATCACAGACGTCTATTAAAATCAGGGGACGATTACAAATCTGTACCCTCAACTGAACAGTTAACTTAGTTATCACAGACGTCTATTTAAGTCAGGGGACGATTACAAATCTGTACCCTCAACTGAACAGTTAACTTAGTTATCACAGACGTCTATTAAAATCAGGGGACGATTACAAATCTGTACCCTCAACTGAACAGTTAACTTAGTTATCACAGACGTCTATTTAAGTCAGGGGACAATTACAAATCTGTACCCTCAACTGAACAGTTAACTTAGTTAACACAGACGTCTATTTAAGTCAGGGGAATTACAAATCTGTACCCTCAACTGAACAGTTAACTTAGTTATCACAGACGTCTATTTAAGTCAGGGGACGATTACAAATCTGTACCCTCAACTGAACAGTTAACTTAGTTATCACAGACGTCTATTAAAGTCAGGGGACGATTACAAATCTGTACCCTCAACTGAACAGTTAACTTAGTTATCACAGACATCTATTAAAATCAGGGGACGATTACAAATCTGTACCCTCAACTGAACAGTTAACTTAGTTATCACAGACGTCTATTAAAGTCAGGGGACGATTACAAATCTGTACCCTCAACTGAACAGTTAACTTAGTTAACACAGACGTCTATTTAAGTCAGGGGACAATTACAAATCTGTACCCTCAACTGAACAGTTAACTTAGTTATCACAGACGTCTATTTAAGTCAGGGGACGATTACAAATCTGTACCCTCAACTGAACAGTTAACTTAGTTATCACAGACGTCTATTAAAGTCAGGGGACGATTACAAATCTGTACCCTCAACTGAACAGTTAACTTAGTTATCACAGACGTCTATTTAAGTCAGGGGACGATTACAAATCTGTACCCTCAACTGAACAGTTAACTTAGTTATCACAGACGTCTATTAAAGTCAGGGGACGATTACAAATCTGTACCCTCAACTGAACAGTTAACTTAGTTATCACAGACGTCTATTATAGTCAGGGGACGATTACAAATCTGTACCCTCAACTGAACAGTTAACTTAGTTATCACAGACGTCTATTATAGTCAGGGGACGATTACAAATCTGTACCCTCAACTGAACAGTTAACTTAGTTATCACAGACATCTATCATAGTCAGGGGACGATTACAAATCTGTACCCTCAACTGAACAGTTAACTTAGTTATCACAGACATCTATTAAAGTCAGGGGACGATTACAAATCTGTACCTTCAACTGAACAGTTAACTTAGTTATCACAGACGTCTATTTAAGTCAGGGGACGATTACAAATCTGTACCCTCAACTGAACAGTTAACTTAGTTATCACAGACGTCTATTAAAGTCAGGGGACAATAACAAATCTGTACCCTCAACTGAACAGTTAACTTAGTTATCACAGACGTCTATTAAAGTCAGGGGACGATTACAAATCTGTACCATCAACTGAACAGTTAACTTAGTTATCACAGACATCTATTAAAGTCAGGGGACGATTACAAATCTGTACCCTCAACTGAACAGTTAACTTAGTTATCACAGACATCTATCATAGTCAGGGGACGATTACAAATCTGTACCCTCAACTGAACAGTTAACTTAGTTATCACAGACGTCTATTTAAGTCAGGGGACGATTACAAATCTGTACCCTCAACTGAACAGTTAACTTAGTTATCACAGACGTCTATTAAAATCAGGGGATGATTACAAATCTGTACCCTCAACTGAACAGTTAACTTAGTTAACACAGTCGTCTATCATAGTCAGGGGACGATTACAAATCTGTACCATCAACTGAACAGTTAACTTAGTTATCACAGACATCTATTAAAATCAGGGGACGATTACAAATCTGTACCCTCAACTGAACAGTTAACTTAGTTATCACAGAGGTCTATTAAAGTCAGGGGACGATTACAAATCTGTACCCTCAACTGAACAGTTAACTTAGTTATCACAGACGTCTATTAAAATCAGGGGACGATTACAAATCTGTACCCTCAACTGAACAGTTAACTTAGTTATCACAGACATCTATTAAAGTCAGGGGACAATTACAAATCTGTACCCTCAACTGAACAGTTAACTTAGTTATCACAGACATCTATCATAGTCAGGGGACGATTACAAATCTGTACCCTCAACTGAACAGTTAACTTAGTTATCACAGACGTCTATTTAAGTCAGGGGACGATTACAAATCTGTACCCTCAACTGAACAGTTAACTTAGTTAACACAGACGTCTATTAAAATCAGGGGACAATTACAAATCTGTACCCTCAACTGAACAGTTAACTTAGTTATCACAGACATCTATTATAGTCAGGGGATGATTACAAATCTGTACCCTCAACTGAACAGTTAACTTAGTTATCACAGACATCTATCATAGTCAGGGGACGATTACAAATCTGTACCCTCAACTGAACAGTTAACTTAGTTATCACAGACGTCTATTTAAGTCAGGGGACGATTACAAATCTGTACCCTCAACTGAACAGTTAACTTAGTTATCACAGACATCTATTAAAATCAGGGGACGATTACAAATCTGTACCCTCAACTGAACAGTTAACTTAGTTATCACAGACATCTATCATAGTCAGGGGACGATTACAAATCTGTACCCTCAACTGAACAGTTAACTTAGTTATCACAGACGTCTATTAAAGTCAGGGGACGATTACAAATCTGTACCCTCAACTGAACAGTTAACTTAGTTATCACAGACGTCTATTAAAATCAGGGGACGATTACAAATCTGTACCCTCAACTGAACAGTTAACTTAGTTATCACAGACGTCTATTAAAATCAGGGGACGATTACAAATCTGTACCCTCAACTGAACAGTTAACTTAGTTATCACAGACGTCTATTAAAGTCAGGGGACGATTACAAATCTGTACCCTCAACTGAACAGTTAACTTAGTTATCACAGACGTCTATTAAAGTCAGGGGACGATTACAAATCTGTACCCTCAACTGAACAGTTAACTTAGTTATCACAGACGTCTATTAAAGTCAGGGGACGATTACAAATCTGTACCCTCAACTGAACAGTTAACTTAGTTATCACAGACGTCTATTAAAGTCAGGGGACGATTACAAATCTGTACCCTCAACTGAACAGTTAACTTAGTTATCACAGACGTCTATTTAAGTCAGGGGACGATTACAAATCTGTACCCTCAACTGAACAGTTAACTTAGTTATCACAGACGTCTATTAAAATCAGGGGACGATTACAAATCTGTACCCTCAACTGAACAGTTAACTTAGTTATCACAGACGTCTATCATAGTCAGGGGACGATTACAAATCTGTACCATCAACTGAACAGTTAACTTAGTTATCACAGACGTCTATTAAAGTCAGGGGACAATTACAAATCTGTACCCTCAACTGAACAGTTAACTTAGTTATCACAGACGTCTATTATAGTCAGGGGACGATTACAAATCTGTACCCTCAACTGAACAGTTAACTTAGTTATCACAGACGTCTATCATAGTCAGGGGACAATTACAAATCTGTACCCTCAACTGAAGAGTTAACTTAGTTATCACAGTCGTATATCATAGTCAGGGGATGATTACAAATCTGTACCCTCAACTGAACAGTTAACTTAGTTAACACAGACGTCTATTAAAATCAGGGGACGATTACAAATCTGTACCCTCAACTGAACAGTTAACTTAGTTATCACAGACGTCTATCATAGTCAGGGGACGATTACAAATCTGTACCCTCAACTGAACAGTTAACTTAGTTATCACAGACGTCTATTTAAGTCAGGGGACGATTACAAATCTGTACCCTCAACTGAACAGTTAACTTAGTTATCACAGACGTCTATCATAGTCAGGGGACGATTACAAATCTGTACCATCAACTGAACAGTTAAATTAGTTATCACAGACGTCTATTAAAGTCAGGGGACAATTACAAATCTGTACCCTCAACTGAACAGTTAACTTAGTTATCACAGACGTCTATTATAGTCAGGGGACGATTACAAATCTGTACCCTCAACTGAACAGTTAACTTAGTTATCACAGACGTCTATCATAGTCAGGGGACAATTACAAATCTGTACCCTCAACTGAAGAGTTAACTTAGTTATCACAGTCGTATATCATAGTCAGGGGATGATTACAAATCTGTACCCTCAACTGAACAGTTAACTTAGTTAACACAGACGTCTATTAAAATCAGGGGACGATTACAAATCTGTACCCTCAACTGAACAGTTAACTTAGTTATCACAGACGTCTATCATAGTCAGGGGACGATTACAAATCTGTACCCTCAACTGAACAGTTAACTTAGTTATCACAGACGTCTATTTAAGTCAGGGGACGATTACAAATCTGTACCCTCAACTGAACAGTTAACTTAGTTATCACAGACGTCTATTAAAATCAGGGGACGATTACAAATCTGTACCCTCAACTGAACAGTTAACTTAGTTATCACAGACGTCTATCATAGTCAGGGGACGATTACAAATCTGTACCATCAACTGAACAGTTAAATTAGTTATCACAGACGTCTATTTAAGTCAGGGGACAATTACAAATCTGTACCCTCAACTGAACAGTTAACTTAGTTATCACAGACGTCTATTATAGTCAGGGGACGATTACAAATCTGTACCCTCAACTGAAGAGTTAACTTAGTTATCACAGTCGTATATCATAGTCAGGGGATGATTACAAATCTGTACCCTCAACTGAACAGTTAACTTAGTTAACACAGTCGTCTATCATAGTCAGGGGACGATTACAAATCTGTACCATCAACTGAACAGTTAACTTAGTTATCACAGACGTCTATTAAAATCAGGGGACGATTACAAATCTGTACCATCAACTGAACAGTTAACTTAGTTATCACAGACGTCTATTAAAATCAGGGGATGATTACAAATCTGTACACTCAACTGAACAGTTAACTTAGTTATCACAGACATCTATTAAAATCAGGGGACGATTACAAATCTGTACCCTCAACTGAACAGTTAACTTAGTTATCACAGACGTCTATTAAAATCAGGGGATGATTACAAATCTGTACCCTCAACTGAACAGTTAACTTAGTTATCACAGACGTCTATTAAAGTCAGGGGACGATTACAAATCTGTACCCTCAACTGAACAGTTAACTTAGTTAACACAGACGTCTATTAAAGTCAGGGGACGATTACAAATCTGTACCCTCAACTGAACAGTTAACTTAGTTATCACAGACATCTATTAAAATCAGGGGACGATTACAAATCTGTACCATCAACTGAACAGTTAACTTAGTTATCACAGACGTCTATTAAAGTCAGGGGACGATTACAAATCTGTACCCTCAACTGAACAGTTAACTTAGTTATCACAGAGGTCTATTAAAATCAGGGGACAATTACAAATCTGTACCCTCAACTGAACAGTTAACTTAGTTATCACAGACATCTATTAAAATCAGGGGACGATTACAAATCTGTACCCTCAACTGAACAGTTAACTTAGTTATCACAGACATCTATTAAAATCAGGGGACGATTACAAATCTGTACCATCAACTGAACAGTTAACTTAGTTATCACAGACGTCTATTAAAATCAGGGGACGATTACAAATCTGTACCCTCAACTGAACAGTTAACTTAGTTATCACAGACGTCTATCATAGTCAGGGGACGATTACAAATCTGTACCATCAACTGAACAGTTAACTTAGTTATCACAGACGTCTATTAAAATCAGGGGATGATTACAAATCTGTACCCTCAACTGAACAGTTAACTTAGTTAACACAGTCGTCTATCATAGTCAGGGGACGATTACAAATCTGTACCATCAACTGAACAGTTAACTTAGTTAACACAGTCGTCTATCATAGTCAGGGGACGATTACAAATCTGTACCCTCAACTGAACAGTTAACTTAGTTATCACAGACATCTATTAAAATCAGGGGACGATTACAAATCTGTACCATCAACTGAACAGTTAAATTAGTTATCACAGACGTCTATTTAAGTCAGGGGACGATTACAAATCTGTACCCTCAACTGAACAGTTAACTTAGTTATCACAGACGTCTATTAAAATCAGGGGACGATTACAAATCTGTACCCTCAACTGAACAGTTAACTTAGTTATCACAGACGTCTATTAAAATCAGGGGACGATTACAAATCTGTACCCTCAGCTGAACAGTTAGTTATCACAGACGTCTATTAAAGTCAGGGGACGATTACAAATCTGTACCCTCAACTGAACAGTTAACTTAGTTATCACAGACGTCTATTAAAGTCAGGGGACAATTACAAATCTGTACCCTCAACTGAACAGTTAACTTAGTTATCACAGACATCTATTAAAATCAGGGGACGATTACAAATCTGTACCCTCAACTGAACAGTTAACTTAGTTATCACAGATGTCTATTAAAGTCAGGGGACGATTACAAATCTGTACCCTCAACTGAACAGTTAACTTAGTTATCACAGACGTCTATCATAGTCAGGGGACAATTACAAATCTGTACCCTCAACTGAACAGTTAACTTAGTTATCACAGATGTCTATTAAAGTCAGGGGACGATTACAAATCTGTACCCTCAACTGAACAGTTAACTTAGTTATCACAGACATCTATTAAAATCAGGGGACGATTACAAATCTGTACCCTCAACTGAACAGTTAACTTAGTTATCACAGACGTCTATCATAGTCAGGGGACGATTACAAATCTGTACACTCAACTGAACAGTTAACTTAGTTAACACAGACGTCTATTAAAGTCAGGGGACAATTACAAATCTGTACCCTCAACTGAACAGTTAACTTAGTTATCACAGAGGTCTATTAAAGTCAGGGGACAATTACAAATCTGTACCCTCAACTGAACAGTTAACTTAGTTATCACAGACGTCTATTAAAGTCAGGGGACAATTACAAATCTGTACCCTCAACTGAACAGTTAACTTAGTTATCACAGACGTCTATTAAAGTCAGGGGACAATTACAAATCTGTACCCTCAACTGAACAGTTAACTTAGTTATCACAGACATCTATTAAAATCAGGGGACGATTACAAATCTGTACCCTCAACTGAACAGTTAACTTAGTTATCACAGATGTCTATTAAAGTCAGGGGACGATTACAAATCTGTACCCTCAACTGAACAGTTAACTTAGTTATCACAGACGTCTATCATAGTCAGGGGACAATTACAAATCTGTACCCTCAACTGAACAGTTAACTTAGTTATCACAGATGTCTATTAAAGTCAGGGGACGATTACAAATCTGTACCCTCAACTGAACAGTTAACTTAGTTATCACAGACATCTATTAAAATCAGGGGACGATTACAAATCTGTACCCTCAACTGAACAGTTAACTTAGTTATCACAGACGTCTATTAAAGTCAGGGGACGATTACAAATCTGTACCCTCAACTGAACAGTTAACTTAGTTATCACAGAGGTCTATTAAAGTCAGGGGACGATTACAAATCTGTACCCTCAACTGAACAGTTAACTTAGTTATCACAGACGTCTATTAAAATCAGGGGACAATTACAAATCCAAATTTAGACAAACCTGTACAACACACAAACCAAAACACAAAAACAGAAACTGAGTAACTTGAACCAATGGGTGCACAGATTCATGAGACTTCAGTTAACATTTTTGCTAATTTTAGCCATGTAGTTCATGAGCATAAGATTTCTACAATTTCAGCAAATCAGAAAAAAAGAGACTGAGAAAAATTTATGGCAATAACTTGGGCTTACTTTAAGTTCTCTAAAATAGAAAATAATGGAAAGGAAATAAAATATACATGCAGCTGGCCTTCTAACAACACTGGCATGACTACTAGGATGTAAACTTTAAAAAGAAAATTTTCACAACAAAGCAAATCTGTACAAATGTCAAAAGGGCAACAAAGCTGTACAACTCATGACTATCTGCATGTATATAACAGCTTACATATCAGTATCATATTAAAGGGAAATAACTCAATGTTTTAAAATGAAACTCAACATTTGGACAATTTTCTGCTATACAAACAATTGAATATACCCTACATGTGAATCATTACATTTTATGATATGTCAATAACAGATGTAAATGGAAATATTACAATAAAGCTATTGTATACTGGCGCATATTTCTCCTGTACATGTAACTGTAATATTATACAATTGTTTTTAACCAACTAAATTGGATCAAGATGTCTGAACAATTACCTGAATTCACCACAAACATATAAAACCTTTTTGTGATCAAACCACAAATATATAAATGGGTTTCACATGACTGGATCTAAAAATCAGTTTGAGATGCGGATATAGGTAACAGTTTTTATGTCTGACATGTTGGTACATTGATCTGCAGTCAAATCGTTGTATGATTCATTTTGTGGGAATGTTATTGCCCTTTTGTATATTTTGATTTTAAAACACTTACCTATATAAAATCGTTTAGTGGTTTTTACATTCAAATTTTGTCTACCAATCAATTGTTCTTCCAAAAAATAATTTTGACTAACTCTAGGGCCTGGTTACAAAATACAAATCAGACTTCTGTCTATAACATCAGAGATTTATAATATAATTATTATTATTATTTATCTACAAACATCTGTAGGTTACTGTTTCTACTGCTTGTATTATTTCTAGTTTCTTTCCAATGGCCTATATTTCTACACAAAATAATAACAAAATCTTGCCAAATTTGTACATACATTCAGATGATATGGCATGTATTAAATTTTCTTACTGCTGCAATTTTAAATAAAATATACATACAGCAAATTCAAAACATGTAGAATACCTCTAATGCAAATAAAATCTATACATAAAAATCCCAAGAAGATTAAACTACATAGATACTACATAGAAATAAAGTGTTTCCTCCTTTTGTGGTTTGAGACCCCAATAATGATATTAAAACTTACCTTGGTGTACTATCTGTCTAATTTCTGTCTAGTTCTCCATCCAGTGTGCTCTAACCTCCTACAGTTTGGTGTACTATCTGTCTAATTTCTCTCCATCCAGTGTGCTCTATCCTCCTACAGTTTGGTTTTCCACACAATGACTACCTTTGATCCTGCACCAAAAACTTGCATACACTTGTACAATCACCTACACAATTGTATTTAGTCATTTTCACCTGACCGTCATCGTTGACAGATTGATGGTAGCCCCCTGGCAAAATATAGTAGGTAAAAAACACAAGGTCTGGTTGGCTGTTAACTTAATTACTGTATCAGCTATTATAGCTTAATCTGTATAATACTGCTATCTGACATTTAAAATATATAACTGTAAAAGTTCAATGAATTTTCAAATCTAACAAAGGGTTGATTAAATGTCAATGACCTGTTATAGTTGGATAATGTTTCATTTTGTTTGAAAAATGAAAATTTAGAAAAAGTATTATATCAAGTAAAGTAAGAAATTAATTTTTACAAGAAATGTTAGGGTGATTGATGCAGCAGTTTTAATTGCATGTATCGAGAAAACACTTACACGTAAACAGTGCATGTAAGCCGTTTTTATTAGTTAAATCCATTATTTTTTTTATAAGTTTCATTACACTATGTTCACAAAATATTTAGAATTATAGTTTTCATACTACAAAAGGACGGTTTATATTGCTTGTTTTACAAATTTCCATTTCATTTGAGACACTGTTACTGGTTGACTTTTAAATGTTGTATTGTCTAAGATATATAGGTACTTCTTTATTATGGACATGGTTATTTTATGATATTTTGTCAAGGAGAAAGTTAGAAGTTTAGTTCTAAAAAAAATCAAATTATTGCTTTGAAATAATGAAAACAAGAGAAAATCCACATGTGACATAATAACAATTATGTCTGTGAAATCACAATTATGTCAGTTAAATTTTCTTTTCAATGCATAAAAAATCCCTCACTTTTTCACAACAGTTGAAATACACACGTTTTGAAAGTAAAAACAATACTTGATTCATTTGAATCTAGCTTAAATACTTTTTTTAATTAGGGTTTACCTCGTATCTCAAGAACTAAACAATGTACTCTACTGTGCAAACGGCATCGAACTCCTTAAGGTAAATAACAGGTAAAAAGTCTATCTTTGTTTATGAAATAAAAATTGTATGGACAGTAAATAACTACGCAAGACTAAAAATTACACACACTGTTATAGCAATTAAATAAATAGAAATGAACCCAAGCCTGTATTTTGAAGGGAGATTACTATATCTCCAAAATTATTAACTTGTTGCAATCATGGTAATTACTTGAGGCTTGTTTCTTAAAACATTCTAGCAATGTTAGCCTAACTGTTGACAAAACATAACTGTGTCTCCTTCTATATGTGTTATTTTATTTTCTTATTTTCTTTCTTTTATTTAATTTTTTTTTTTGGGGGGGGGGGGGTCCTTTCTATGTTATTTGTGTGTTTCTTTCTCATGTATATGCATTTTCCAATTGTATAAATCTGTATGTAAGAGTGCATACATGTATGTATTATTTTTATGAAGACTTAAAAATAGCTTCAAACAATATGTAATATGTATGGTGTATGACATCAACAAATTAAGAGGCTAACAGTGACTTACAAATATTTGTCAGCAATAGGAATATTTATCAGTATAGCTTTGTATAATGAGATTTAGATAGGGTACAACAAATTGGAAGAGAAAGGCAAGATGTAAATTCCAATAAGAACTAATTTAATCTCTGTAGAGAATATAAAATTATTTAATTTTATTAAAATCTCTACACTTACATAAAAACAGGTTAATTGTCTTGTTTGCTTTTATATATGGTATCCATGGATTATGAAAGGCATTATGTATTGGTAAGATAGGACAATTTATACTACCAATAAGTGTTAGATTACTTTGTTATCGTTTTTTTTTATCTCTGATATCATATTGTCACAGTTTATTTTAAAGTTTATTCATAATTGTAAGTAATCCTTTTATCCAGTGCTGTATTATCTGTGATCATTTAATCCTCACCAATCTAGATTTCTAGTTAAAAATCATGGCTGTACTACATTTATCCAATCTACAATAATATTATATATATTTTTGTTAAATTTAATCTTCAGTTTAAATTACCTTATATTCTCCATGAACCTATAAATTACTTTTTTTTAAAGCAAGGTGTTAGTAATACTAGTCTCAGAGACATTCAATCACATTCCCATTACACAGACAAGTGTTTATATTTCCACCTTTTTATTATTTAGTAATTATATATTTATCTGGATAATTCACTGGTCTTCATTGTCCTCCAGACCACAGGCACTTGGGGTCAGGATAATTTTTTTTTATGGAATAAAAAGCCAATAAATGAGTTTACAATGTGTATTCACTCATTTGGTAACTAGTCTGACATGTCTCATTGTGAAATATTGACCTCATAAATATCATAAAAAAATTATTATTTTTCTGAGGTCAATATTTCACAATGAGACATGTCATACTAGTTACCAAATGAGTGAATACACACTGTAAACTCATTTATTGGCTTTTTATTCCATAAAAAAAATTATACTGACCCCAAGTGCCTGTGGATAGAACCCCCGACCTGCGGTAGGAAAACTAGCTACTTAGAGGAGGGCACTGTACTAATTGTATTCATTCCCAGGTGGCATATAGAGGAGGCACTTCAGTTAGGGGAATTGTGTGGTTATAAACGGAAGACAGGCAGCGGCTAATAGTGGATAACATGTTTGCAGAATGTTGCTATCATTGTACAATAAATGCCCATTTTGTAGATTTCAACAACTTACAGAATATGCTTGTTCCAGCTGCTACATACGACTTAATTCTCTGTCCCTACCCATTAATCCATACTTTTCCAGCGGAAGTTAAAATTGTGTTCTCGACCCCCACCCCTTATTACCGTTGATTTATTGTTTGTTAACTTGTTCTCGTTCTGAATATTGCTCGCTGTACGTTACGCAAACATTAATTCAATCAGACAACGAATCAAACACACCCGCAGGCGTACTCCACATTATCAATCGTTCAGATGCTGTGAGGTTTTTGTTTGCATATAAAATAATATCTACACTAAATATTGAGAATGAGTAAGAAACTAATCATTGCTGTAATACAATAAACATGCTAACAAAAAATATACGTTTGTAGGTCGACTATCCGCAAAAATCGACCAAACCTGAAAAATTTATTGATAGTCGTAAATTAAAGATTCTTCGACTAAACCAAAAAACGAACATAGCGACTATCCACAAAAATGCTTATTGTTCTAATTATAATAATCATAGTATCATTTTTTTTCTTTTAATATCAAATGAAATAAAAATATTGTTCATAGACAAAATTCAGCTCTAGCATGCCGACATACAAGTTTCATTTCAATAAATAGGTTATTTTTAGTAAGGCTTGAAACAGCATTTTTCATAAATAACTTAGAAACATCCCTACACTTAAAGACATATAATGACATCAATTAATTATTAATTCGTAATTACACTGTATATGTCTCTGAATTAAATACAAAATCCAAAGTTATATATCAAACTTAATAGGATCTAGATATCAAAATGGGGGCCTCGGTGGCCGAGTGGTCAAGGTAGTTCGTCTACTATTGATCACGTGGTCTGTCAACACTGAGATTGCGGGTTCGATTCACACTGCAGGCAGGGTGTACTCGACTCCAATCTTAATTGACAAGGATTGCCAGTTTTCCTACCGCAGGTCGGGGGTTCTCTCCGGGTACTCCGGCTTCCTCCCCCAATAAAAACTGGACGCCATGAAATAGCTGAAAAATTGCTGAAAGTGGCGTTAAATCACCATTCAAACAAATATATCAAAATGCCGGGGTATATTACGTACAACGATATAAACTTCATTTCTGTTGTACTAATTATATACTCTAGTTTAAATTAAAACCATATAAATAAAAAGAAACGCTCCCTCATATGCCTTAAATGAAATAATATTAATCAAAATTGAATAATATCTGAACTCAGATTCTAATATTTAGAACAAAAGCATTTTTGCGGATAGTCGTTATGTTCGTTTCTTGGCCGGTTTAGTCGAAGAATTTTTATTTGCGACTATCCGTATTTTTTTAAGGATTAGTCGATTTTCGTGGATAGTCGACCTACACGTTTTCGAAGCCAATGATACGACCAGGACTGTTTGTCATATATGAAGTCTACAGCAACAAATGTTTTAAATTCCACTATATACTGCAACTGGGTTTCCTCCGTCATGTTTCAAAGTATATAGATAGTCACGGTTGATTGGAATAAGATGGTAAACTATTTTCAACTTTATCTGCCTCTAATAGCATCTTTTCAAGTTTTTCTGACAGTTTTACAGCAAAAGCTATTACACAGCTTTTATCCGTTTTCCAAATGTATAAATTTTAAATTATGAGAAAGGGTTCAAAATGACTTACGTAAAGTTTGCCTAAAATTTGCAGTTTCTTCTATACATTTGCTGACGTGCTATTCACCAGACATTCCATTTACAATTATCACTCTACATAACATTGTGATCGCCACAGCTCTTTAAATGGTGTCCCACTCAAAGCTAGGTGTAACTGATAGAAGTCAGTATGGGATTCGTTTGGATTAAATTTAACTTACCAATTTATCTCTTTTAGCTGTTATTGGATAACTGTTAATTACTTGTTTCATTAACAGGTGAGAATAAGGAGTATACAACATATAATGTCTGCTATATCAATAATGTATAGCAAGAAGAGAGAAGGACCTAAAACCTCTGCGGGACACCAGCCTTTTAAATGACCAAAAGTGTGAATTTTGAATGGGAAGCTAATACATTGTTTCTTTTTTAAGACATTTTAAAAGCTATCCTTGAATACCACATGACATGAGTTTTATTATCAACCTTTTTACCATACCGTCACTGAAAGTTCAAGTTCATCTCAAAATAAAATGTATCCTTTTCGTCTAAAAGGAAGGGCCTCACGGAAGGCAAATTGTTAAAATATATAAATATATATCTCGATACTTAGATCACATAGAATTTGTTAATATTGCACAATGTGTTTTGTTTACAATTGATCTCATTCTGGTTTTACAAAGTTGTATCTTTGATCTTGACAAGATAGTTAAGTTAAAGATGTTCATTAATATTGTCCTTTTCAAATCGTTATTCCACATGTCATGTGTTCGCAACTTATTTATTTTTGTTAATGTTACATATTTTTGTCTTAAGGTTGATTTATTAAATCGTGGAAATTTTGAAATGGTAATCATTTTCCCGTAACATGTTAACACGTCGGATTATTTTGGTTGTTTACAAATTTTAATCAACACCGGTTTTATTGGCCAATCAAATCTATGTAGCTGTTAACACGTGACCACCTAAGCGCGAAGCCTAAACATCATCAAAACAACTTAACAGCGTAATTTTAGTAATGTCGAGGAGGACTTCGTCTGTTCTGGAAGAAGTTCAGAACAATTACGAACAGAGGTTGTATTTAAAGTATCTTTATCATTGTTTCTCACAAGAAAAATGGTGAAAAGTTTTGAAATTCAAATTGTTTATTGATTAACCATAACAATCAAAACATGGATTGACTTCACAACACACCACTGTGATGAAGACATTAAAAATGGTTCATAAAGAGAAACTAAAATTAGCACAATATCAGTTTTATTTCTTTATTCAACATGTGTCCATCAATATAATTGCATCGTAATAAAAGATGAGGAAGACGTGTATCATCATCTCTGCTCAAGATTGACACGAAATTTATGTTTTCCGAAATCTAAATACAAGACATGTATGAATATTGTTTTTATCATGCAACCTAGTTCCATTTATACACCTCTCATTTTATGTTTATTTTCATCATTTTTGGAAAAATTTTTTATCGGATATTGATATTTTATGTTTTTTCATCTTTAAACGCATTTTCCTATGCAAGAAAATCGTGCGGAATGTTTCAGTTAAGTTTAATATGAAACAAGTTTGTACACCCTTGCAAATTACGCTAAACATAAAGAAAATGTCTAATTTTCTAAAAACCTTCTTACCTTAGCTTGGGACCATACTGGGACACTTCCCAGCGCTCGACCCACAGAGCAGCCCAGCCTGTCCCTGGGTGGCGGATAGGGGAGACCTCGTTTGGGGGGGGGGGGGGGTTGTCAGGGGGTTGTCTGACGCTTCCCAATACTCCATCAGGGGCTGCTCTGGCTTCTAAAAAGCTGGCGCCAAAAAAATCGCCAACTGCAATTTTCCGTCGCCAGTTTTGTAAAAGTGTCACCATATTAGAAATCGCTAGATTACTATATGACATGGCGACATTGTTTAACACTATGTAGTATGTGTGATATATTCTGCAACGTCGGACGAAATCCAAGTTTGCCGGACTCTTAATTCAATTTTTCCAAAGTTTGGTCTCGAGCAGCCCGTACACTAATTGTATTTTAATCATGAAAAGATGTGTGAGTGATTTCTTGTTGGCAGAAAACCAAAATTTTACAGTAATTTATTAGAAACATCTATTCCCGTGAATGAACTTAAAACCGGAAATACTGAAAATAAAACTACGCATGTGTAAGTGTTTTCTAATTACGAAATTAAGCCGGTCATCCGGTCCGGAAATCACTCAACACCGACGTCAGTTTTCATACCTGTATTTTAATTATATTATAAAAAAAATATTACTACAAAAATATGTTTGTTTTGTTATTTTTATAAATTAATTAACAGCATCAATTGTTTTATTACACGTCTATTCAATGTGATGCAGGTAAAGCTGCTTTTCATCAGACAACTTTGTTGATTCATTTATTGCCGATTTCCGTTTAATAACTCCAAATAACACACATGTCACTGGACACTACACAATACACGTGTATTTACGACCATAGAAGCAGACAAAGGATCGCCGATTACCGATAAATTTAAAACGTGCATGCATCGTTTAACACTATAAAACCTTGGCGCCAAAAAAATCGCCAGACGCAATATTTTGTCGCCAAATGAAAAAAAAATCGCAATTGGTGATATTGGCGAAGCCCAGCGCGACCCCTGCTCCATACCTTTCCAAAAGTTGCACCCACCTAGGGTGCTTGCATTTAATTCTTATTCCATATTGTACTTTTTTTATTATGAAAATCAAGTAGAAAAAAATTTATCAGCGATAACCAGTCCATATTTATCACTGCCTCTCTTGTTTACATGAAACAAATCATCCTGCCTTTTTTAGCTCACCTGGACCGAAGGTCCATGTGAGCTATTGCTATCACTTGGCGTCCGTTGTCCGTCGTCCGTCGTAAACTTTTTCAAAAATCTTCTCCTCTGAAACCACTGGGCCAATTTTTTTCAAACTTGGCCACAATCATCCTTAGGGTTCCTAGTTTCAAGTTTGTACCCAGGGTGTTGATCAACAGACAAATATGCTGTGTTAGCACTACCTCAAAATTTCCATTAGCCAATGTGGCTAATACATCCAAATTTTACTTAGCCACATTTGAAATTTGTTAGCCACAACATTTCAGCAAAATTTGTGTGTGCAAAATATGGAAGCTGTAAATTTAAATGACTTGTATAGAAAAGGGGGAATATGTGATGAGCAACACTAAAATTTGGGATTAATTCCATTCATAGGTCACAACCAGGTCTTTTACAACTGTTCTTCATTTGAAGAATTTAGATTTAGTGCTGAGGTTCAACTTTTAAATGAAAACATTTAACCAGATGATAATAGAGTAACCGTAAGAACGAAAGCATTGAAAGCTGGCGTTTCGCCATGCTTGACAAAATTAAACTGGAATTAAGATCAATTACTGCAATGGGAACCAGTTCGGTATTGAGTAAAATCGAAAACAAATTCGGACAAGGGTAATGTTTTTACGGAATAGACAATTACGCTTTGAAATTTCCCGGATATATATCGTTACCGCTCCGAACTTTATCTCAAAGATTTATTTTAGATTTCGACAGTCAACATTTTACTTTCGCTTTCACTTCGCCAACGTGGCGAACGAGAGTGAATAACACTTCGCCACATTAAAGTTTAATTCTCATTGGCGACTGTGGCGACCTATTAGCGCTAACACAGATATGGCCGCTGTTACTAAAAATAGAACATGGGGGTCAACACAGGTTTTTGATAATTATCTAAAAAACTATAATAGCTATAGAGAAAACCGTTACTTCAAATTGATCAGCACATTAAGGTCTACCATAGTTGCTATTAGTGCGAAGTTGTGTATTGGCTTCTTGTAGGAGTTATTGCCCTTTTTTGACGATTTTTGACCAAATTTTTGGTATTTACAATATAACCTGAAAAATATACGAGTTAGAGTGAAACTGTAAATAGCAAAAATGATCAGCAATAAAAGCCCTACAATTCACTTGATTGGTCTGAAATTGTCAGATGACTCCTTATATGAGTTATTGCCCTTACATGTAAATGGTAATTTTTTATGAAATTTTCCGTTTTTGTCCTGTAACTTTAAAACTATAACAGCTAGAGTAAAACTGTAAATAGCAAAAATGTTCAACAAAACAAGCCCTACAATTCACTGTATTAGTCTGAAATTGTCAGATGACTCCTTATAGGAGTTATTGCCCTTAAATGGCAATTTTTTATGAAATTTTCCGTTTTTGTCCTGTAACTTGAAAACTATAGCAGCTAGATTGAAACTGTAAATTGCACAAATGATCAGCAATAAAGACCCTACAATTCACTTGATTGGTCTGAAATTGTCAGATGACTCCTTATATGAGTTATTGCCCTTAAATGGTAATTTTTTATGAAATTTTCCATTTTTGTCCTGTAACTTTAAAATTATAACAGCTAGAGTAAAACTGTAAATAGCAAAAATGATCAACAATACAAGCCCTACAATTCACTGTGTTAGTCTGAAATTGTCAGATGACTCCTTATAGGAGTTATTGCCCTTAAATGGCAATTTTTAATGAAATTTTCCGTTTTTGTCCTGTAACTTGAAAACTATAGCAGCAAGATTGAAACTGTAAATTGCACAAATGATCAGCAATAAAGACCCTACAATTCACTTGATTGGTCTGAAATTGTCGGACAACTCCTTAAATAAGTTATTGCCCATAAATGACAATTTTTTATGAAATTTTCCGTTTTTGTCCTGTAACTTAAAAACCATAACAGCTAGAGTGAAATAATAAATTGCAAAAATGATCAGCAAAAAAAGCCCTACAATTCATTTAATTGGTCTGAAATTGTCAGATGACTCCTTATAGGGGTTATTGCCCTTAAATGACAATTTTGTTATGAAATTTTCCATTTTTGTCCTGTAACTTGAAAACTATAGTAGCTAGATTAAAACTGTAAATTGCACAAATGATCAGCAATAGAAGCCCTACAAATGATTGCTTAGTCCAAAAATTGCAAGATGACTCTTTATAGGAGTTATTGGCCTTTCATTATGAATTTGGACATATGAACAGTTTTTTAATTATAAATTAGTCTATAACACACCTATTAGTAGAGTAAAACTGTAAATTTCTAAAGTACCCTAAAGGACAATGCCTAAAAACCATTTAATTTTCAGAAATTGTCGATGGCACCTTATAGGAGTTATTGTATTTAACAAATTTTTTGAAGAAATGTTTAGTTTTTGCATAGTAACTTAAAAGCTATAACAACTAGACTGAAACTGTTAATTTCAAAAATTTTAATATAGTCATTTGGATTCCAGGTGAGCGAGTACAGGCTCCTGGGAGCCTCTAGTCTATAGGACTATGACATTGTAATATATCTTACAAACGTTCATAGCATTCAGACAAACTGAGAGACCTTTCTCATCTAAACCCCTAATAAAAAAGCCTGAAGGGTTTCAGTGATTTTGAAAGATTTGTTCATAATGGGCCCATGGCCCCTTAAAAATAAAATTTTCAATTTCAATTGGCCTTTTTTTAATGAAATAATTTGGGTTCAAACCATTATCATAATGTGAACTAAATATGATTTACCTTTAAATTCAGACTATTGTGGCAGTTTATGTTCATTTGTATATTAATTTTCATCTCAATGTTTGTCTTGGTCTGAGAATCCTCTTCTTTCCAAGGCTTTGGACAGAGGAGTTTCAGAATATGCATGTCTGATCATGAAAGCAACAAAGAAAACATGCAGTATGTTTCCCTCTCACTTCTGCCATTTAAAAAAAAACTTTTTTGATAAATGTTTACAATTAAAGTTTAACAGGATGTGACCAAACAAACACCGTAGTACAGTCAAGAGTAAAACGGACTGCGCCATTCAGTGTCACTCTGCGCCATTTTCTTATCATATGGTTCAAATGAGCATGGCGCACAAGTTTCCCGAACACTGGGATTTCGAATACATAAAATATACTGCACCTAGGTTACACTTTCGTTCTAATTGAGGTCAAAATTGACTTTACTACAAGTGAATGTATTTTGGTGATTTTTCTTTTGCGTGACAAATGAAAAATGTTTACTGCATATGGGTCAGCTTATGCTCCTTTTGTAGATCAAGAACAGTACTTTCTGAAATCAAAATTATTTCCCCCAAGAAATTCAGCATTTTGAAAATGTGGCTTTTTTTTCATTTTGATAGGGTGATTTTCCATACTAAAATTTGACGTTAATTAAAACAGAACTGTATGTTAGGACTCAGTCTTCCCGAAATGTGCCGGTCCGCCGGACCAGACTCGGGTCCGGCAAATTTGTTAAATGTACAACAGAAATGTTAAATTGGTCCGGCAGTATTTGTGTTTAGGTCCGACAAGCCAAGAACTAATTTTCGCGAAGACTGTAGGTGAATCAATTGTTGTATATTTGAAATCCTTCGGGTAATGCAGTCTGCAGTTAAGGTTTGAAAAGTCTCAGGGTTTGTCTGAATACCATTGAAGGTCACAAAAGCAATGAACTTCTGAAGAAAACACAAGGTCTCTTCAGAAACAAAACCGGCTGACTTATGTAAAATTGTCATAGCAAAAGTCAAGGATGATTTGTAACAATTAAACAGAAGAGGCATAGTATAAAACATGGACAGATTATCATATCTATTAAAAAAGTAAAATATGGAATAATAAAAAAATGCAAGCAAAAAATTTTTTTCAAGGTGGAGTGGCTTTGTGTTTATGGAAATATGCTCTATCAAAATGGGAAAAAAACGATGTATATTTTTAAAGAAATAATTATTTCTTTCAATATTAAATATTTTGGAGCTACAAAAGTAGTATAAGCTTGACCATACAAGGTAAGCAGTGTTCATTTGTTGGATAAAAACCTCCCCTTTTACTATAGGAATATGATGTAGGATACACTGTTCACTTAAAATTTACTTGTAGCATAATCCCTTATTAGGATCCCTCATTAAAATGCAATTGTTTGATGTCTTTTAATGTAATTGTTTACAACAAAAGCAATGTTCTTTAAGCAAAATTTTACACTGACAAAGATTGTTCACCTTTCGTTGAACATATATGTACATGTATATAGTTGTGCAAATACATTTGCAGGTCAGTGCTTCTGATATCTAATTGTTTATCTGTTCATATGTGTAAGCAAAAAAGGCTGATAATACTCTGGCTTGAGTAAAAAATGCAAGGTCATGTTCATGAGCCTGCTACGGAGAATAGAGAAGATTAAAACTTGAGTGTTTCAAACTAAGAAAGTAATTTATCTTGCCATTTAAATTTCACATGTTACAGGTGAACAAATGAAAAAATTGTTATAAATTTTTTATAGAGATGTAGGAAAATTTTCAAGAATATTATCTTTGTCACTTCATAGGTTTAACTGTGGCATTTGCATGTGTCCAAAGTTAAAGATGGTGTATGGCAGTTGTCAACACAGAATCTGTGTAGACTGTTTATACATGGACGATGATGTTAGAAGACCCAGTATGGATAAGTGTCCAACTTGTCAAAAAGCGGATTCTTTTCCAATGTTCAGGTAACTATATCTAGTTAAAGTTATATTTTTAAGATTTACATTTCCCAGACATTGATGGTATTTCCACACTAAGGCCAACATTTTTATATTTTTTTATTTACGGGAACGCCGACCCTAATTTCTGGCGAAATGAAATAAAAATAAAAGAAGCAAAATTTTCTTTTATTGTCTCGCCTGCGACGAAAGTCGCTGGAGGCGAGACATATGTATGGGAATCCGGCGGCGGCGGCGGCGGCGGCGTAAACACTTGACATCTTGCTTCATATCTTTGTAAGCCCAAGCCCTAGGTCCATCAAATTTGGTCCAGAGGTAGCTTATGATGAGTACTTGCCAGTCAGTCACCTGTCACCTGACCTTGACCTCAATTTCACGGTCCAGCGACTACGTTAAAGTTTTTGGGTTACGACAGTTCCTCTGTAACTACGCATGGTAGGATGACAATATTTGGTGTATAGGTTGCTGATGACTAGTACATGACTGTCTGGTAGGTGTCACCTGACCTTGACCTCAATTTCACGGTCCAGCGACTACGTTAAAGTTTTTGGGTTACGACAGTTCCTCTGTAACTACGCATGGTAGGATGACAATATTTGGTGTATAGGTTGCTGATGACTAGTACATGACTGTCTGGTAGGTGTCACCTGACCTTGACCTCAATTTCACGGTCCAGCGACTACGTTAAAGTTTTTGGGTTATGACAGTTCCTCTGTAACTACACATGGTAGGATGACAATATTTGGTATATAGGTTGCTGATGAATAGTACATGACTGTCTGGTAGGTGCCATTTGACCTTGACCTCAATTTCACGGTCCAGTGACTACGTTAAAGTTTTTAGGTTACTGCTGTTCCCCTGTAACCAAGCATGGTAGGATGACAATATTTGGTATATAGGTTGCTGATGAATAGTAAATGATTGTCTGGTAGGTGTCACCTGACCTTGACCTCAATTTAACGGTTCAGCGACTTCGTTAAAGTTTTTGTATTAGGACAGTTCCTCTGTAACTATGCATAGTATGGTGACAATAATTGGTATACAGGCCGCTGCTCATAATTAATGCTATTTACGTAATGCTTATGACGAAATTTATTTTCGTTACTGATGCGGAATTCGGGCGAGACGTTTTTCTGTGTCCACACTTGTTTTTCTTCTCTCCGCTGACTTGATGAATTCCCTCCCTTGAAAAATAAAATTACCCACGATCTGTCAGAGAACTATTCAGGGCTCGCCACACTGGGCGAAGTGTTTGTCGCCCTACTGGGACCTGAAGTTGCCCTGTTATTTCCCTAAAGTCGCCCGATGGTTCACAATAGATACTTGCATATGATCTAGTCCAAATAATTCACCCAGACTACCAATTTATCAGTAAATGTGTAGTTCCAATAAAAACAGCAAACAATGTGCGTATTTAACATTTTTTCAAAGGATTTACGTCTTTCAACTGAATTACGCGCCATTTGTTTATTAACCGGATGTGACTAATTACCGGAAGTGAACAACGAAGAAAAGTAAAGTACAAGGGTTCATAATGAGAAATCGTAATTTGTCTGATAAAAAAACACTTTTAAATGTCAGTTCTTTCAAATTGTATTGTATTTTACCAATTTTCTTTGATAAACATATGAGCTGCACTTGAAAGAATACAGATGTATAACATCATGAAAAGTTCTGTAGATGGGTGCCCCATGAAGCAATTTTGATCAGCACAACTTTGTCCAAGTGGAAGTGTGCTGAACAGAAGAATTATTTCTGGGTTTAATGTTATGTTAGTTTATCTATTTCCTTTGAAAATTTTGCTCAGATAAACATGACATGTTCATTACAAATTGTTAGAAATATTATGATGTATACAAGAACTTCATAATACAAAAAAATCATTTAGATTTACTCAATTTGTTTGAAAAAAAATCCAGTAAAACAAACAATAAAAAAATGTTGGCCTAACAAGATTAAAAATAAGTAAAGAAATTGTTTGCAAGCAATGTATGCAGTGTAGAAATTTGTGTCAGGTTTAGCTGTATTGTTTTGCATATTTGGTTATAGTCGGTGAATCTTTCCGTTCAATGCTTTTTTTTGTGTGGGATATCGTAGAGCTCTTTTGCAACACTTGTCTTAGTCTGCATGTTTCATCGTGTCCAGATGTTTGAATATGATGTCCTTCAAAGGCTTCAAACCTCTATTTAAACATTCAATAAAATATGGCTGTTCCTGCCATATAAAAATAGCACCCACGTGTGCTCATGCAGTTTTATGCTTGTCCTTTTTGTTTTGTTATTCCACTTGATACCTTTGTATTGTAAAAATCCAATAGAAAAAATTGTTTCCACGATAACTACTTTGTTTTCAAGGGACCTTGCGTTGTTTACAACTACTTTCTTGATGTTGAATTGTAATTGTAAACCAATAGAATTTTCCTGCCCCCACTGCAAACAATTTTTTACTGTATCAAAATGAAAACACAACCAAATTTCAAAAGGCTGATAAACTGTTGAAAAAAATTTGCACCATTTTGGGTCTACAACAGGAGCATAAGCTCGACCAAATGCAATAAGCCGTTTTTATTTGTCACGCAAAAGCAGCAACACACAGTCACATCAACAATGACTGATGTAACGAAGCATTCTATTTTGTGGTTCTTTGTTCTGATTGTTTAATTATACTGTAAATGTTAATAAATATGTTTGTTTTTAATTTATATTTATACCCCCCACAAACTTGTTTGGGGGGTATATAGGAATCACCCTGTCCGTCTGTCCACATCCCTTGTAAGCGCTTCTCTTCCTAAAACGCTTGACAGATTTTGATGAAACTTTACATGAAGGAAGTACATCATATGTAGATGTGCATGAAGAATTTTCGTTACTGTCGCATATTATTCAGGGGAGATAATTGGAATAGAAGCGAAGCAGGGGGTATCCCTTTGTGAGCGTGCTCACAGTCCCAATCTAATTAAAATTATATCTTCACTTGGCTCCCCCCTTTTTGCTATTGTCGCCGTAAAGATCTAACAACATCCCATTACAGGTCATCTCAGATTGAACTTTTGATATAAATATTATCCAATGAAACATTTGGGTATTCCCCAAAAAATTAACCAATCAAACGTAAGCTTTTATCTTAGTTAGTTATGAAAAAGGTACAATAATGCCAGAGAGATTCCGAACAATGACAGAGGATTCCCCAACATTAAAGGTTGGGGAAGACAGTTTTTGATTGGTCAATACAGTAGTTCAATCTGAGATGACCTGTAATGGAATGTTGTTAGATCTTCATGGCGACAATAGCAAAAAGGGGGGAAGCCAAGTGAAGATATAATTTTAATTAGATTGTCACAGTCCACACTTGTTCTTCCTTTTTTATCAATATTACATGAGAAAAAATATACTTTTTGTAAGTGAGTTCAGAAATTGGAACAGCCAAAAAAACCTTTGCCTATGTAGGCACAAAATATAAAATTTCTATATTTATACCCCCAAAAACTTGTTTGGTGGGGGTATATAGGAATCACCCTGTCCGTCTGTCCACATCCCTTGTAACTCCTCCTAAACACAGTGTTCAATCTAGAATTTGGCCTAAGGGGCTCATGATGGCCTTATAACTTACCATAGGGGGCCAGAATTTATAGCTAGGGGTCAATTAAACAAACATAGAGACATGACAACCGGACAAAAGTGCACGTTTATCTCCAATGGGAGTAAAATATGAAGAAATATGCTTCATCTTGAAGCATGAACAACAAGTTATAAAAAAATAAATAATATATTGTCTACGTAATTTAGAGGCTTGCTAAATTGTAATTGTACACAGGGTTCTCGTTAAGACGCATATAGGCGTCCTGGACACGTCAAAGTTGTGTAGGATGCGCCATTTCTAGGTTCCGTGCATCCTCGGGACGCATCGCAGTCAAATCATTTGCGTCCCTAAAATCATCAGCACGTCGTTTACCTAAACCAGGGATTTTCCTGCCTTTATTTTGGGGCCGATATTCGGCCCCATTCCCAACGGCAAAAACCCATATTTTTTCCCAATTATGAAAGTGAAAATTCCCAATTCAGAAGGTGTTGTAATCCGGATTCTAAAAATAAATTCAATCAAATTAAGCCGAAATATTACAAAGAAATCAAAATCTGATTACTTCGCGAACATTGGTTTATAATTACTGTTCCCGGTATCTTTAGTCATAACGGCAACCAGTTTTATATTAGACCTTGCTTGTTTTATGCCAATACGCAGATTCCGGTATGATATAAAAAAAATCTTAGATTAGGTAAGTCGCGGAACTTTGTTCAATAATATGAAAGATAACACAAATTACTTTATATTTACGATGTCCAGTATTATGGGCTGTTTTTTGGTTTAAATAGCGTTGTCTAGAAAAGAATAAGTCGGAGGAATACATTTGGAATGAAGCATGACCCTGCATTAACGTTCAAAAATGGCATTACACAAAGCAAAATACTAAAGGGGAACGATGACGCATTGTATCAAAACTAGGAAATTTTGTTTTTACGAAATTAGATATTGACCAGAGCCTTGGGGAATAGAAAATCATGAGTTTTCTTGCACCTCTAGACCCATCCATTATCGGCATTCAGGTTCAAAGTCAGTTAAAGTGCGCCATTTGCACAGGAAAAACGGCTGAAGATTTTCGGCTTTGAAAACAAGACAAATGTATTTATTTTGTAAGAACTATATTTGAACAATTAGAAAACAAAAAAGGTAGCTCTTGAATAACAAATTCACATCAAGAAAAACATGAATATACATGTGGTGGTATTTTGGATAGTGAATTACGTTACTTCTGTATACTGTAACTTTATCGTAAAAAGAACCACAATTGCATATAAAACACATTTATATGATGGATATATGATTGATTTACCAAATAAAACATTTAAGAAACCCTACATTAACCAACTCTAAAAGATATCCGTCAGCTCCTTGATGGTTGAACAATAAAAAGGAAAATAGACGCTTTAAAGAAAAAGTGTCTATTTTTCAATGTTGATACTCTTTTATTTTCAAAGTCTAAAGACCATTTAAATAAATCTGTTCATTTGTTGACCATTTAAGATAATACTTTACAAATTTAAAAGACTTAAAATTTTACCAAACAGATGTTATTACACTTTACAGTAGTAGTACTATGTGTAACGTAATTCACAGAAGTCCATAAAATATATACAATCTTGTTATCTTATGTTTAAATTGGAATCATTATAGAAAAAAAGCTTTTGGGTTATGATTATTTTTTTTTTTTTTTGGTACAATGATTTGCAATATCTTTGCAACGATATTAACACATAAAACATAAAATCTTTTTCGCCTGAATATAGCTGAAATATTGCTGCTCGGGCGTTAAACACCATTAATCAATCAATCATAAAATCTTTTAAAATGTCACATTTAATTCCCAATGCGAAGAAATATTAAAAAAATCCCCAGTTACACCATGTACACAAATGAAATTGTGCTGTTCACAACGGTTTGATTAAAGATAAACAATGGGCTATGATCATTTCACACCATTAAATGTTTTGGAACAAATGATTGTGTTTTCAGTACTGTTGTAGTGCCAATTGTCTTTTTACACAATAGTGAATTACGTTACACAAGAAAGTAAGAGTGATAGATCTTTACTACATGATTTTCAAAACTATTTATTATCATGGTGTTGTATTATAATTTATACTTATTTTTTGCAAATGCTTTCAATTATAGCAAGATAAAATTTAAAATGAAAGTGCCATTTTAAAACAAAATGATATATCCAAATGGTGTTTGGTAGTATCGATAAGGAAATGTCAAAGTTTCCACATGCCTAACTCCTTTTAAATTGTATGCCTATCTTCGGTTAGTGTTTAAACATTTTTTCACATCATTTTATCAACTTTTACCATTTTTTGGAAACAAACTATAACATAAATGTGCATGTGATTTACGTTACAAAACGTAAATTACATTACACTAAACTTTGTGCCCTCACGTGACGTAAATACAATTGGAATCAATATTCCATATTCACAGTTCTGCAGTATATTATATATTGTGTCGTTTAATAATAATTTTCGCTGACAATTAATGCTATATAATATGTGTTCTTGTTAAATAAATGTGTACTTACTAGTGATGGTAATGTTTACACAAGAAAATGTTTTAAATGTCTCCCGCTTGGCAACTTAGTTTTCAATAAACGCCCTTATTTTAGGCGGTGTAAAAAAATAATGTTTCCAGGTTATTTGTTCCTAGGAAATAAGTTTTAAAGCATGTTTAATGAATATACCATAACGTAATTCACCGCAATGTAATTTACGGACATAAGCATTTGCAAATATATGAGAAATGTTTTAACAGCTAAAAACAATGTTTATATGGCAATTATGGTTAACATCAGTGTGTTTATTACTCACAGTGTTTGACGCTTATAGCATATACTTATTATGAGGAAGGTACCGTAACGTAATTCACAATTAAATGCAAAAAATTAAAAATTGAAATCAAAGACTAGTTTTTAGGCCAAAATTATTCATACACCTTTTAATCATGATTTATAATATTTTGAAGCATTTTTGTACATATTCGTTCACGAATCATTACTGTATTAATCAAATATGTTTGCAATACGACTATCATGAAATTGTAACTTAATTCACAGCATTTTATGGGACACAAATAATGTGTTGGTTTTTTTTATTTCCAAATATACTGACATAAAAACAGAGTGTTTTTATACAATTTCAGACAATTCTCTATCATAGAAAACATATTTCACTTATTTATTTCGCTATAAATTTTCTTTCTTTGTTAATAAATTTAGTACTCCAAATTTGTGACATAATGGTTTTTACTATGTAGGCTTCAAAATTAGTCAGTGTTGACCAATAAATGAGTCAAACAGAACATTATTGTTATTTTTTTCAACACATAATTACCTACGAGTTAAATTAAAGTCAAATTCCCATAACAATTATACTGTGGGTCATCAAAAAACGTCTGTGACCACAATATTTGTAATTGGCGCACTTTAACTGACTTTGAATGTGCTACCGACCCTTGCCTTTAGATTAGCATACGAATCAGGGTAAACTAAAAGCCAACGCAATGCACATTTTTAGAGTTTAGTATATCTGATTTAGTTTTTATCCAGTCATTTATTAAGACCCCTGAACAAACGAGATTGAAAGTGAAAGTAAAATCTGATGTTTCAAATTCAGTTTCTAATGAATTCCAACAAGATTCCTGGAAAATTTTCTCTTTGAGTATAATGTCAGCACAGTTGGCTACATATGTATATTTTGGTAACTTTTTCCAGAATATTTATGAAAACTGATTTGAATTTTCAGTTTTCAGGTGAGGCTTATGTCATTCATGACTAGTTAACATACAAGAAACATTTTCGTTAAAAACATAGATGTTTAAGACTTTTCCCAATTGTGGAGTTTACGTCGTAATTTTCCCAATTAACAGGGGCCAAGGCCCCATTTGAAAAAAGGTAGGAAAATCCCTGTAAACCATACCGAATGACACTTTTACAACTAGTCTCGATCACCCAGACGCATATATAATAGCGTCTGGGATCACCTTATTTTAATTTCGCTACCAATAGGTGGAGACAAACAATGATTCTATTTTTAGGGCCCTATTTTTAAACCAGGAAAACCATGCAAACATATCTATACTTATAATATGACGTCACAGTAAGATTCACTCTTGATTATGCATAACAATAATATTTGTTTAATTAATTGATGAAGTAATATTTTATAAAAATATTCAAATGTAAACTTTGGTACAATTTGTTGTACACTTCTTGATATGAACGGAAGTAATTTTTTAGACAATAAAAATATCATCCAATCAAAAATTACGCCCAGTTTTGGGCGTAATGATAACGAGTTTAATATAGAGCTGAATCCAGACGCACAAATATAATTAAGCGTCTGGATGATCGAGACTATTTTACAACCGGATGTAATTCTATTTTTAGCTGTGATGCACAGCAGGTGAAATATATTTGATCTCTGACAGTGACTGATGACCGATAATAAGTGGCTGAATTAACAAAAATCTAAACAATCTTAACATGATTTAAATAATTTTTTAAAGAATTTTATTATGTATAAAAAAAAACAAGTTTTTATAAACCATAATGATGATATCTTCATATCTACATCGCGCCGAAAGTAAACAAACACGTTTTCGATGTTCGTGGTTTTTAAACGGTAATTAAGTGAAACACCTAGCTTGCAACTTGATTTAAAAAGTTTTCTATTTGAATAATAAATTAATTATTTCCATTAACTATCAGTGACTAGCTAGAGCTTGGAATCTTTGCGGGTTTACATAACCAATAATTTAATACAAAGTCAAAGGTTACAAAGAAAATATTTGCAGCAGAAAGATCGTTTTCGATGTTTTTAAAATGACTAAGTGAAACACTTGGCGTGTGACCTGATTGCAATGATTAAAAAATATTATTGTAATGATTAAATGTTGAATGAACTTTTGTTATTTCAAATGAGGTTAAGCAGAAGTATTGTCAAGTTTTGGATTGGTAAATTTAAACAAAATTTATCAAATTTAATTAATAACTTAATAACTACTTAGTGCTTTGAAATTTATGTATTATACAATTAGTCAAATTTTTTAAGCTGACTGAGGTGTTGCCTCTTATCACACTGAACCCATATTTTTTTCCCAGATGAAGCCATGCAGACTTCAAATAACCAACAGAAATAAATGGTGTTAATTCATAATTCCCTTCCATAAAATGATACTAAAATCTTGAGATATATAAATATGGTTACAATAAAATTATGTATATCTTTTCATGCTCATTCAGACTAAATTTTTATCTCAGTAGAAGATTACAACTCTACATTTTTAAGTTTGAAAAGTTTAAATAAATTTCACAGCAAACTTTATTATTGAACCCTGACCAACTTCTTATAAGTACACACAGACAGTGAATGGAAATACATGTATATCATACAATATTAGGTTCACACAAAGCAAAACTACCAAAACAAATATTTTTAATATCTTTTCATTCTGGAAACATGTAGATTAAGCTGTCATGTAGTAATGCATGGATTTCAACAGGGATTTTAGTATCAAATAAAACATGAAGATGTTCATAATGTTACAAAACAAAACTTAATGTATTACTCATGGTAACGTCATGCAGTACCGGTAGTTTGGTTCGAGTCAACTTTATGGACTCACCAAGACAAATTGGGACTCATCATTCCAAAAAGTGATGAGTCCCAGGACTCACCATAAAAAAATCCTAGTGAGAACCCTGGTACATGATAAAAATCGTACTTAGGACTAAGAAAACAGTTAAATTTCCGGTATATTTTAAAGGGACTTTTATCAAAGCTGTTGACTATGGGGGAATTTCTCAAAGCCATGAAAAATTACGTTGCACCAGGAGGTTTTTTAAGCGCGTCAATTCAACAAAAAATGCGGGAATGGCGCGCTCTAGATTGAACACTGAAACAGCTTGATGAAATTTAATGAAACTTAGCATAAAGGAAGTACATTATATGTAGATGTGCATGAAGGATTTTTATTGATCTCGGATATCATTAAGGGGAGATAACTGGACTTCAATGCTCACCCATATTTAAATAATCCATTTTAAACAAAGAGTAACATGACAACATTACTTAAAGTCTGTTCTTAAATCAGCTTGATTGAAGGTAACAATCGCTTATGAACACACTGCCTCCATCACATAACTGTAATGGTTTGAGTGAGGCAGCAAGGATTTGATTCAAAGTCTGGTCACATCAGAGGCCTCATTATACCCCCGCAAACTTGTTTGGGGGGGGGGGATGGTATATAGGAATCACCCTGTCTGTCCACTTCTCTTGTAAGCGCATCTCTTCCTAAACCGCTAGATGATATTTAATGAAACTTTGCATAAAGGTAGATGTGCATAAAGGATTTTTATTGACCTCGGATATCATTAAGGTAAGATAATTGCCATTGGACTTGAAAGCGAAACGGTGTGTATCGCTTTGTGAGCGTGCTTAAAGTCCACACTTGCTTCCTTTGGGTGCAGTATTTTTGAAGTACTTGCAGATATAACACCATATGTTAAATTTGGTTAAATAGCTCTTTTAGTAGCACAGTGAAGGTATTTTTGATGAATACTGTAGTATTTGTATGTTTATTTGTAAACTTGTTGACACAAGGAAACAATATAATCTAAGGCTGGTAACAGAATTTTTTTTTTTGTTTAGGCCAGATATCCCAGAAGACAATGTAGAAAGTCAAAGATGTCTTGGTATTAGATCTTGTACCAATAGTGGTTGTCCAATTGAAGTATGGGAATGGGAATTAGAAGAGCATCTCCTGTAAGTACAACATTGTTTTTTGAAATACTTGTATGTCAAGTGTAACTGCAGATAGCTCATTATTCCTATGACCGATTGATTGACCCTATTTGTTTAATATAACCAAAAAATTGCACAGGAGCAATTGGAATATCAAATTGGGCTTAAAGTGCAATGCCAGTAACTAAATTGATTTTGAAGCCATTCCCACTTTAGTGATGAAATCATACTAGAAAAATTTGTCCTTTCTTCACTTAAAAATTGCTTCTTATCTACCATATGTTATCAGATATTCAGTTTCAGTCTTTTTTTTTCAAAAACTCTCCTTTTAAAAAAAAGCCCAAAGTGAACCTCAAAGCAAAATAAAAAGCATTGGTAAGGATATGCAAAGAAAAAAAGCACTTTTTATCTATTCTTGAACCAACAGAAAATAAACGTTACTATAAACCTAAATGTAATTATTGACACATGATACCAATGTGCATTTCATATTTTACATTTTAATTGGATTATTTGTGATTTCCCAAAATGTGACACTGGGAAACAGGGGTATTAGTTATTAAGCAATGCTTAGTTTTTTGGTTTAAAATAATATGAAAACAGTATACCCCATCATGTTGGAATATATTTGAATTTATGTAAGCAGTTTTAATGTTATATTTTAAACATCTTCTTTACAGAACATGTCCAAATAAAATGAACTCTCCTGCACTGTGTTCACATAGGAGAAGATCTGTCCCCATTCATACCTCCAATAACACTAAAAAACCAACAAAGCTTTGTCAACAGAGACTGACTAGAAGTAGAAGTAATGCTGCAGAACTTTCTAGATTACGACCAAGAAGGCAGCAACTGCTGTCGGAATTACATTAGAAAACTATTGTATTGAAAGTTCATCTGCTTTAATATGCGCACAGTCTGTGATGATGGCAGTGAAAGAGAATTATGAAGTGCTTGTAGAGTTAGAGTACAGGAAGATATTTGTTTGTAAAGGTTGTAGCTAAAACACTGAAATAAGAAAGGATGTTTATTGCTAAAAAGTGACCAAGATTTATTTATATTGTTATAATTCATTATCACAATTCAGCTTTTTAGTTCTACATTGTAATTGGTGACGAGTTAGTTGTTTAATAGAAAAAAAACATTGAATGGCTGCACAAACAAGGAAACATCTTGATGTTTAAGATCTTTATATATTGCATTAAACAAAAATATGGATTTTGATGCCTTGCAATAGTATTGCTGAGAATTCTGTATGTACAGAGGGAAAAATTAAGTAACAAGATAACAAACATTCTCCAGTTGTAGCTGGCGCATACCTATAAATTAAATGACTGAATGAACAAGCTGCTAATTATCTTAAAGGGCTGTTCAAATAAAAATGAGACAGTCACTGAGGATACTGTAAAATTAAAACTGTGGGTAGGACATTGAAATATCTTGTATAGACAAGTTTTCAAACCTCGGGTGGAGCACACATGTATATATATTTGCTAAGAGTTATTAGAAGTTTTTTCTTTTAAAACAGCTTTCATTTTTTTTCAATGAATTTCCTTGCACTTTTTAGAGACAAGTTAGTACATGTATCTGTATTTGATGAAGAAGAGAAGCTGTAGATAATTAGGACCCTTTTTGTGTCTTAGTTAACAGTTATTGTATATGACACAATGTTTATTTTATTTTTATCTAATATTTGATGTTTGTATTTTTTCTATCACATTAGATGTTACTGAATTTACACAATAACAGGCTGAAACTTCACAATTTTTTCTGCACTTAATTACAAGGTTTCACCTTCTTGATTGTTAAATTGTGATACTTGATCTTCATGTAGAATGTTTAAATACTGTTATTCACTCGAACTCTGAATCTTGGGTTCAGTACAATTTACACTGTAGTTTTTTTAGCTCACCTGACCAAAGGATCATGTGAGCTATTCTCTTCACTTGGGGTCTGGCGTAACTTATTGGCTGTAAACTTTTTTTACATTTCTATCTTCTCCAAAACCTTTTGACCTATTTGAACCATACTTGACAGGAATGTGTATTCGATAGTTCCTAACAAAGTTTGAGTTTTTTGGTGGTAATCAAGTATTCAACATCGTTTCTAGGACCATTAATGTATGCTGATTGGCTGAATTTCATAAATCTTCTACTCACAAACTGCTTGGCAGTCCAAAATCCAAGATGTCCACCATCTAAGGTCTTAATATTATAACAGACAGTATTGGAAAAACTTTCTAACAGCTTCTTTTTTTAAGAAACTGTTTAACATGGCTGCTAATGTGTTCAGATTAACTGAAATTTCAAAATTTGTTTTCAGAAAAACCACTTAGCCAAAAAAAATGTGATAATGTAAAATGTATCATAGATGGTCTTCTAAAAAGTTTTGAGTGTTTTGTCCAGATTCTCATTCAAGATGGCCAACACAGCGGGCACATAGCTTAAAGTACAACCTTATGGAAAAACATAAAAACAGCTTCTCAGAAACTGTCCTGCACTTTAATGCCAAATCATGCAGAATAAAGCCAAGATAGTTCTCTTATAATTTTGAGTTTTTGCTGATTGGAAATTTAACATGGCAACAATCTTAAAAAAGCATCTTCCAGAAATAGCCTTGCTTAATCATTTAATATTAAAATTGTTGAGAATGGTTTTTTGTCAGAGCCTCAAGTTGATAATTTTATGAGTTAGTACATGTAGTACAATATTGGCTGTATGCTGTATGTATAGTAAGTTGGATGCATATGTGTATTGTTTTGTGTATATGAATATAAAAGAAAGAATTTAGTGCAAAATGTTAATTTATGTAAGGACCTTGAATCTTGGTCAATATTGTTATTACTGTATTATTTCTGTGTGAAAGTTAGACCTGAATATTTTGCTTGCTGTTTCAGTTTGATCACAATTTTATTAGATTTTGAATTTAGCTTTGTGACATGCAGCTAAGGTGAGCAATGACAGGTACCCGATGAGAGCCTCTGCTTTACCTGTATCTGTTAACATACAATCTTATCATGTTCAGTAGAAGTTATTTTATATTTATGTAAACTTTTGTTACAATAGTATAATTTTTAAGGACTTCAATATTTTCGTATTGTTTACCAACTTTTGTCATACTATTTCTTTGTATCATTCAATGTTTGTAAAATATTGTTATTTATTTAATATGTTTTTGAATACACACAATTTAAGAAAAGCAATTGTTGTCTATTTTTTCCTTACGGTGAAAAGGCAGTGACTGGTGTTTTGTTTCATGATTAAAATTTATAAAGCTCTTTCATAGACAGCAAAATAAACATTATTTCAGCAATTAAAAAAATCGCAACAGTTCAAGATGATTAAATATATCACAATAAGTGTCATCAGGTCTACATTCTATACATCAATTTTGTTTTTATATTTGGATTATTTACAGTCGAACTTCAGTAGCTCGAACTCGGATCGCTCGAACACCCGGGATTTCTCGAACACCTATCAAAGTACGGAACTTTCCCCTATATAATCAATGTTAAAATTACTTCGATTTCTCGAACACCAATTTCTCGAAAACTCGAACTAAATCAGCAGTCCCAATACTAAAAATCCATTGAAAAAACCATGAATAACTCGAACTAAAATTATTGACAGCTTGCATGACTAATTGGTCGTAAAAGGTGTAAAGATCGAAGCCATACCTGTAAAAGGCCAAGCTTGATTTTTAATGATATAATCCCTAATAATTAACCTAATGTCATCAATTTGTATTTATGTACACCTTTGTAGGCAAATTTGTTGAAATAGGTTTTAATTAATAAAAATATGCGCCCATAAATTACTATCAAATCCGAATCGAGGTCATTGACACAATTACGTAATGCAATAATACTTATCAATCCTCGTGCACAAAATTGAACAAGAAATTACAGTTAACATTTTTATTTTAATAAAAACAAAAATAAGTACTTAAAAATAAGATTTATATATGAAATGCAATGAAGAAACACAATTTTATTAATCCAATGTTACACAGGAAATTTAACTGAAATATATAAACCGATATCGATTCCGGTTCGCACATGAATCATTTCCGGACGTCACAAGCCCCGGTTTCTCGACCTCCCGATTTCTCTAACTATTTTTGTCGGCCCCTTCGAGTTGAGCCATCGAAGTTCGACTGTAGTAGAATATCTCTAGTGCATGGCTTTATAAACATTGTAAAATGCAGCTTGTTAACCTTGTCAATAGCTTTCTATGATCATGCTATGTTGTGGGATTTCTAAAGTTAGATTGGAGGTATTATCAGGGAGTGTTAGCTCACAGTAATACCCTTTTTGTTTTGTTGTACAGGAGTGTCCACAAATGCATTAGAATACCTAGGACTGCCAAGTCCATTATTAGTCCACTATCCACTTTGCCGAACAGGGACTAGCTTTGCACCCTGTCATCACACATGTTTTCCTGACTCTTTTTAAGCGCTTGGTGTAAACGCTTGCAGATATTGAGCTGAAATTTGGCATGTGAGTTAACTATGATTAGGTCCAGATCAAATTATAATATCGTTCCAATCCAATGATTTTTTTATGAAATAATTGTCCTTGGACTGAAATTTTATTTCCTGGTAGGGGACTTAGTATTGCTTGAGCTATACTATCCACACTTGTTCTTTAAAAATTAGGGGCAGTCTCTTCATCTGTGTTCTTGTTATAGAGGACCACATGAAACCTTTCCTGGGCATAAGTTGGTGTTGGTCAGGGTATTTATAGTTGACCACATGAAACCTTTCCTGGGCATAAGTTGGTGTTGGTCAGGGTATTTAAAGTTGACCACAGGAAACCTTTCCTGGGTATAAGTTGGTGTTGGTCAGGGTATTTATAGTTGACCACATGAAACCTTTCCTGGGTATAAGTTGGTGTTGGTCAGGGTATTTATAGCAGACCACATGAAACCTTTCCTGGGCATAAGTTGGTGTTGGTCAGGGTATTTATAGTTGACCACATGAAACCTTTCCTGGGTATAAGTTGGTGTTGGTCAGGGTATTTATAGCAGACCACATGAAACCTTTCCTGGGCATAAGTTGGTGTTGGTCAGGGTATTTAAAGTTGACCACAGGAAACCTTTCCTGAGTATAAGTTGGTGTTGGTCAGGGTATTTATAGTTGACCACAGGAAACCTTTCCTGGGTATAAGTTGGTGTTGGTCAGGGTATTTAAAGTTGACCACAGGAAACCTTTCCTGGGTATAAGTTGGTGTTGGTCAGGGTATTTAAAGTTGACCACAGGAAACCTTTCCTGGGTATAAGTTGGTGTTGGTCAGGGTATTTATAGTTGACCACATGAAACCTTTCCTGGGCATAAGTTGGTGTTGGTCAGGGTATTTAAAGTTGACCACATGAAACCTTTCCTGGGTATAAGTTGGTGTTGGTCAGGGTATTTATAGTTGACCACAGGAAACCTTTCCTGGGTATAAGTTGGTGTTGGTCAGGGTATTTAAAGTTGACCACAGGAAACCTTTCCTGCGTATAAGTTGGTGTTGGTCAGGGTATTTAAAGTTGACCACAGGAAACCTTTCCTGGGTATAAGTTGGTGTTGGTCAGGGTATTTATAGTTGACCACATGAAACCTTTCCTGGGTATAAGTTGGTGTTGGTCAGGGTATTTATAGCAGACCACATGAAACCTTTCCTGGGTATAAGTTGGTGTTGGTCAGGGTATTTAAAGTTGACCACAGGAAACCTTTCCTGCGTATAAGTTGGTGTTGGTCAGGGTATTTAAAGTTGACCACAGGAAACCTTTCCTGCGTATAAGTTGGTGTTGGTCAGGGTATTTAAAGTTGACCACAGGAAACCTTTCCTGGGTATAAGTTGGTGTTGGTCAGGGTATTTAAAGTTGACCACAGGAAACCTTTCCTGGGTATAAGTTGGTGTTGGTCAGGGTATTTAATTTTTTGGAACATGAACTGTCCCATTGTTTAAATACAATACCTATTGTTCTCGCTGCAGTTTATTCAATGGGAGCTTTGAATTTGTCTAGGAGAAATCAATCATCCATAAACTAGGTTATTAGCTGACCCAATCTTAACAAAACATAATACAAAAGCCAACTGTGTGAAGTTTTGCATGCCATAGGAACCTTGGTGGCCTAGGAAGTCCTACTATGATAGCTGTAATGTTAACCCTGGTATTGTCCAGCATGCAATCTTATACAAGGATTGGCTGTATTCCTGAAGATGGTCTGGGTTTTCACCTGGTACTACAGTTTCCATCCACAATAATAAACTTGCTGTAAACATGATAAACAAAAATTTAAGGGTGGGGATTAGTTGAACATTATCTTTCTAGCCACTGTTTAACTTTTCTTTATTGAGAAAAGATTTGTCATCAGGTTCTGCTCTTTTAATTCACAACAATATTTAAGCAATAAATTGATTTATTATTTTTATCTATGATAGACCTTTAAATACATGTAGTCCCTTCATGACAAATTCATAAAAACATGAATTATAAATACATCACTACACAAATGGCTTACATACCATTATCAAACAAACATTTTCAAAATTTTGTTTTGAATTCTATAAATACGTATAATAGGTGATTAAATGTAATTTCACAAAGTGAATCTATGTCATATCTAAAGTGACCATTAATTCTACACTTGTATTCTGATGTATATTGTACTATTGAGAAATGCTAATATCTGGAGGTATATTTTTACAGTCTTATTTGGTACTGGTATATTAAAAACAATATTCATACTTAATCTTCCATAATTTTTCATCTCGATTTATTTAGTATATATTTTTAAGCAGTTTACAAAAATTGATTATTACTGAAAATTATATAGATTTAATACACTTAACAAGTTACCTATTGTTCTCACTGCAGTTTATTCAATGGGAGCTTTGAATTTGTCTAGGAGAAATCAATCATCCATAAACTAGGTTATTAGCTGACCCAATCTTAACAAAACATAATACAAAAGCCAACTGTGTGAAGTTTTGCATGCCATAGGAACCTTGGTGGCCTAGGAAGTCCTACTATGATAGCTGTAATGTTAACCCTGGTATTGTCCAGCATGCAATCTTATACAAGGATTGGCTGTATTCCTGAAGATGGTCTGGGTTTTCACCTGGTACTACAGTTTCCATCCACAATAATAAACTTGCTGTAAACATGATAAACAAAAATTTAAGGGTGGGGATTAGTTGAACATTATCTTTCTAGCCACTGTTTAACTTTTCTTTATTGAGAAAAGATTTGTCATCAGGTTCTGCTCTTTTAATTCACAACAATATTTAAGCAATAAATTGATTTATTATTTTTATCTATGATAGACCTTTAAATACATGTAGTCCCTTCATGACAAATTCATAAAAACATGAATTATAAATACATCACTACACAAATGGCTTACATACCATTATCAAACAAACATTTTCAAAATTTTGTTTTGAATTCTATAAATACGTATAATAGGTGATTAAATGTAATTTCACAAAGTGAATCTATGTCATATCTAAAGTGACCATTAATTCTACACTTGTATTCTGATGTATATTGTACTATTGAGAAATGCTAATATCTGGAGGTATATTTTTACAGTCTTATTTGGTACTGGTATATTAAAAACAATATTCATACTTAATCTTCCATAATTTTTCATCTCGATTTATTTAGTATATATTTTTAAGCAGTTTACAAAAATTGATTATTACTGAAAATTATATAGATTTAATACACTTAACAAGTTACCTATTGTTCTCACTGCAGTTTATTCAATGGGAGCTTTGAATTTGTCTAGGAGAAATCAATCATCCATAAACTAGGTTATTAGCTGACCCAATCTTAACAAAACATAATACAAAAGCCAACTGTGTGAAGTTTTGCATGCCATAGGAACCTTGGTGGCCTAGGAAGTCCTACTATGATAGCTGTAATGTTAACCCTGGTATTGTCCAGCATGCAATCTTATACAAGGATTGGCTGTATTCCTGAAGATGGTCTGGGTTTTCACCTGGTACTACAGTTTCCATCCACAATAATAAACTTGCTGTAAACATGATAAACAAAAATTTAAGGGTGGGGATTAGTTGAACATTATCTTTCTAGCCACTGTTTAACTTTTCTTTATTGAGAAAAGATTTGTCATCAGGTTCTGCTCTTTTAATTCACAACAATATTTAAGCAATAAATTGATTTATTATTTTTATCTATGATAGACCTTTAAATACATGTAGTCCCTTCATGACAAATTCATAAAAACATGAATTATAAATACATCACTACACAAATGGCTTACATACCATTATCAAACAAACATTTTCAAAATTTTGTTTTGAATTCTATAAATACGTATAATAGGTGATTAAATGTAATTTCACAAAGTGAATCTATGTCATATCTAAAGTGACCATTAATTCTACACTTGTATTCTGATGTATATTGTACTATTGAGAAATGCTAATATCTGGAGGTATATTTTTACAGTCTTATTTGGTACTGGTATATTAAAAACAATATTCATACTTAATCTTCCATAATTTTTCATCTCGATTTATTTAGTATATATTTTTTAGCAGTTTACAAAAATTGATTATTACTGAAAATTATATAGATTTAATACACTTAACAAGTTACCTATTGTTCTCACTGCAGTTTATTCAATGGGAGCTTTGAATTTGTCTAGGAGAAATCAATCATCCATAAACTAGGTTATTAGCTGACCCAATCTTAACAAAACATAATACAAAAGCCAACTGTGTGAAGTTTTGCATGCCATAGGAACCTTGGTGGCCTAGGAAGTCCTACTATGATAGCTGTAATGTTAACCCTGGTATTGTCCAGCATGCAATCTTATACAAGGATTGGCTGTATTCCTGAAGATGGTCTGGGTTTTCACCTGGTACTACAGTTTCCATCCACAATAATAAACTTGCTGTAAACATGATAAACAAAAATTTAAGGGTGGGGATTAGTTGAACATTATCTTTCTAGCCACTGTTTAACTTTTCTTTATTGAGAAAAGATTTGTCATCAGGTTCTGCTCTTTTAATTCACAACAATATTTAAGCAATAAATTGATTTATTATTTTTATCTATGATAGACCTTTAAATACATGTAGTCCCTTCATGACAAATTCATAAAAACATGAATTATAAATACATCACTACACAAATGGCTTACATACCATTATCAAACAAACATTTTCAAAATTTTGTTTTGAATTCTATAAATACGTATAATAGGTGATTAAATGTAATTTCACAAAGTGAATCTATGTCATATCTAAAGTGACCATTAATTCTACACTTGTATTCTGATGTATATTGTACTATTGAGAAATGCTAATATCTGGAGGTATATTTTTACAGTCTTATTTGGTACTGGTATATTAAAAACAATATTCTTACTAAATCTTCCATAATTTTTCATCTCAATTTATTTAGTATATATTTTTTAAGCAGTTTACAAAAATTGATTATAACTGAAAATTATATTGATTTAATACATTTAACAAGTTTGGAATTGTTCAATCCTTAATAAAAGAAAATTTAACATGGATCATAAACCATTTTATAACTGCTCTTAAAGAGTCTGTATCGCTCACCTGATTTATATAGGCAATGAAGATGGCATTTTCCTGATGTTTAACTAATTCCTGTTAATTTTCAACTGGCATAAATGACATTATGTTTGAGGAGTCCATGAATCTTGCTGTTTGGTTTCAACTGGTTCAATAGTTTCATAAAGGAAGCTATTTTAATATTTTCTATGTTTCTGTGCAAATAATTCCTACGATTGAAGCAATCGTGGGTTTTCAATCAAATAAGCAAGCATAATTTTTAAGAGAACCATCCAATAAGCATTCACACACAATATGGCTTGAATCAGCTTTGCATGTTCAAAGAATAGCATTTAAAAATTATTCATATGGAGTCCTCTGTTAAACTAAGTCTGCAATGGTAAGGGAGGCCATTTTTATTGTCTTATTCGCATAAAAAATTTGTAGGGAACCATCTGATAAATATTACAAATAACTTATTTCTATTGGTTAACTGGTTTCAGAGGTGATGACTATAAAACAATTTTTAGTTTAGATGGTGTGGTGGTAGGCATTTTGAATTTTTGATTGGCATAAAAAACATAAACCTCAATGAGGACCATCTGATGAATACTGGTGACAAGTTTTGTTTCAATTGGTTTCAGAAAACAAGCCTTTTAAAAAAAAATTCCATACAGTCCTATGTTAAACCAAATTCTGCACTGGTGGCTATTTTGAATTTCCCATTGGCATAAAGGCAAACTTTATAGAGGACCATCCAAACAATAATGATTTTAAGTTTTATTTCCATTGTTGAACCAGTTTCAGAGAAGAGGCATTTTAAAACTTTTTCCCCATAGTCCTATGTTAAACCTATTACTGCGGTGGTGGCCATTTTGAATTTAGCTTAAAAACTATAACTTTACAGAGGACCATCCAAACAATATTGCTAGCAAGTTTTGTATCGATTGGTGAACCATTTTCAGAGAAGAAGCCTTTTAAAACTTTTTCCCATTGGGTTGTATGTTACACCAAGTCCTTTGGGTAACGAACATTTAGGTACCTGATTGGCATAATAAACATAAACTTTATACAGGACCATCCAAACAATATTGCCAGTAAGTTTTGTTTTGATTGGTTAACCAGTCTGAGAGAAGAAGCCTTTTTAAAAATTTTTCCCATATTTAAGTCCTGCAGTTGCAGCCATATTCATTTTTTAATCTGAATCAAAACCATAAACTTTACAAAGGTCCATCCAATAAATTTTGGCCAAGTTTGGTTTTTATTGGCTAAGTGGTTGTAGAGAAGGAGATTGAAAAATAAAAAGTTAACAGACGCAAATGATGACAATAGCTCGCCTGGCTCAAACGAGCTAAAAATTCCAAATGTAACATTATATAAAATAAAGAAAGTAGAACAAAATTGTTTTAGAAAAAAATTATTTATTAAAACAAAAAACCACAAAAAGTGTACATACATTATTATTGTCTGCTTTTTCAAAAATATTTTTAGTTATTGTTTCATAATTTCTTTTTTTTTTAATCGTCAGCAAAATCAACTGTTTAATTTATGGCACGACAATTTTTACTTTATCCGCCATATCATGTCTGTGTTGTAGCCTCTACATAATAGAATTGTTCTTCACATATAGACATAACATCCCAGTACAACACATTTCTATAATTGTATGGAATAGTTGACATTTTTATTGTTACATGTATTACCATCTTCAAATTCATTCTGTTACTTCATTTACATAAAAAATAAAGACTTATTCTGTGTTTACTCCAATGTGTCCCAAAACAACTTCACCATTCATTACATGTGAGATTTTAACACACAAAAAAAGAAACTATAAGAAGTCAATGGTTTTGAGCTGTTTGTGTGTGGAATAACCTCCACTGGTATTGCACATTATTTATTTTAAAACAGAAATCTCAAAATGTTTTACCATAGAAATACTTCCTGCACCTCATCAATTTTTTTCCACAATAACCCCACAAAAATAAAAGAAAAAGTCACTGAAAAATATAACAAGAATAAAAACAAACAATAAACAGTATGATTGATTGATTTGATGTTTAACATCAGCTATATTCACCTTAAGGAATCAAATTTTACTCCAGGTGAAGAGATTGTTGACAATTTCAATAAAATTGATCAAACTAATGACCAAAATAATTATTTTTTATTTCCCCCATAAGAATGGTGATTGGGAAATTACAGAATAACATATACATTACATGTGTGGCTTTTCCCTAAAGAAAAAAATAATTTCTCAATGGACTGTTCATTGTATAGATGCATGATTCTATTGTATTAATTTGAAATGAGTACTTTTATATTAATCCTTTGAAAGTAAATTTTATACAATTCTATTTGAATAATTTTCCAGATCCCAACCAACTAAATAATTTGATACAAAGTGAAATCTAACTGCTAACTATTTCTTTGACTTTGATAATAAACAAACTTGCACCTAAATGTTGTATCTGTCTGCATTGAACAAACTGATACAAATTCAAATTAATGAGTTAAATATCTGCTTTCTAAAAATAATGAGATAAAATGTGACTTTTGCATCCCATACATAATTAATAATAATTAATTTTTGAACACATGTAATGTGTTATTTGAATATAAATAAGCTATACACATCAATGTGGCAACAATTTTATTTTCAAAATATGAAATTCTGTCCATTTCTGAACACATGGCTTACAAAGAATTAGCTGCTCAGTATTTTGCATAAATTATTCTTTTTTTTAAATAACAACAATGACTTGCACTGACAAAACAATACAAATAATTACCGATAATTACACATACTGCTGTAGAAACAATATGGATGTACGATTACTGATATTTATTGTAGAAATATATGTTTTATAATTCTTGGTGTTTTTCTGTTTACAGCCAATTACCGACCAGACGGAGCCATCTTGAGGCTGCAATAGACTTATTTTGGCAGTTAAAAAAATCAACATCATTATCATCCTGATCTCTAGGTTTATAATGAGTAATATCAATTTTAAGTGATGGTTTGTAACAATTATTAATATTGGATTAAGTTCTGAAATGTACAATCTAATTATAAAACTTACAAAAGATAAATTGTTATGATTAATTTTCAACAAATAACATTAAAGAAAATATTGGCAAAACAATTATTATTGACACAATATCGATATAAATAAAATTATACAAAATAACAAAAACTATGTAATGGAACATATGACAAAATGTGAACTAACATCTGCACAGCATCTGTTCTATATTTCTCTAAACTATTTCTGTTTAGTACATGTTAATTTAAAATGAAATATATATATAACAAACCTAATTATACCAATGAAATGAAAAAACTGATATATACTAATTAATATACATAAAGTTAATATTTATTATAACCTAAAACCTGCAATATCCTAAAGCTTAGTGTTGGCAGTTTCTTCAGCAACTAGATCACTACTGCTGCTGTTTTTCCGCCCAGAACAGCTACTTCCTGATGACCCTGAATCCGGAGTATCAGTCTTCTTTCTCTTTTGACCATGATCTCCATCTCTGTTATGTACATGCTCTAATAAAGCTAATTCCAATTCTGGCCATTCAGGTGCCTCAACACTTTTTTCAAAAACTTCTTTAACATGATCTGGAATCTTGCGAACAACATAGTCATGATTTGACACTGTAGCTAAGACTCCACCTGCATTTTTCCTTTGAACTTCAGCACCATATGACATTTTTATGCCATGCATATCTGTTAAACGTCCACCAACTGCAGCAAGAACTGCTTCTGGGGCACATGTGTCCCACTTCTTGCACCCTTGGCTTGCAAATACATATGCATGAACTTTTCCTTCAATTAGCAGTAAAACCTGTATACAAACAAAAGTCAAGGTGATTGTAAATTAGGTTGTAAGATAAAAACAAAAGTCAAGGTCACTGTTAATTAAGTTGTAAGATATAAAAAAAACCAAAGTAAAGGTCATTCTTGCCAGTAATTTGGTTGTAAAATAAATAAATCAAAGATAAGATCATTGTTAATTAAGACTTCTTCAACAAAATTTGTGTTTTTGCATCAGAAATTTTGTTTGGCTTTTTTTACTGTTTTTAAAACTTGATTTCTTCTGAAAGAGCATTTGGTAACATAAAGAAATATTCCTTATGACTACCTTATAATACAGTAAACAACACAAACAATCAATACAGTTATAGTATACTGTATAGTTAAGTGCAGTAGCTTTAACCAGCAGTACAGAAACCATGGTAACAATGGTTCTGTTTATTTAATCTCTGAAATTTACATACAACTACCATGACTAGACCTAAATCCTTTATTTATCACTTTGCATAACATAGATAAGTAACTACTTTATTTCCTGCTCCTCCCACCCTGACCACACTTGTTAGTACCTACTTTATGTCCTGCTCCTCCCACCCTGACCACACTTGTTAGTACCTACTTTATGTCCTGCTCCTCCCACCCTGACTACACTTGTTGGTTCACAGGCTTCTACTGTTTCTGTAACTAATCTGTCAGAATGTGATCTAGATGTTGTGACAATGAATTCATCTTTAGGTAATTCTTCTCTAGTAAATCCAAATGAACCTAGACAAGAAATCATTAATGGTTACTATAAAATCAGTATTTATTGTTATATACAAAAAAACTTCTGTACTAAATTCAATCATTTACATTTACACAAAATGTGTACCATAATAAGTTTTATATAATACCCCGTTTTGTTAACTAGATCATGCGATCATCTTGGAAGTGTATTACACAAGATGATAAATTAGTTAAATTTTTATTAGGTAAATCATTTATTGTAAAAACAAAAAACATAAGCTTTTATCATTGTTTAGTGAGTTTATAGTATTTTCAGTTCCAAAATAAATATATAATATAATATATCCTTGTTTGTTGAATGTTGTTTAATGCCACTTTCAGCTTTATCATAGCATCCAGTTTTCAGAAGGACTTTTATGATATGTTTGTGAGTGAGTTGGTCTTGTTGATATACCGATAAATCCATTGAAAAAGGTGTTTAATCCTTATAATTCTTTAAAATTGCATTAAGAAATTAATTTATCTAGGGTGTTTCAACTTCATATTTCTTGTGTATTTGGTAGCGGGATTGACTGAATGTATGAATATTTTGTTTATTTTTACGTACGATTATTCCATAAACCATTTTCTGATTTTAATAAACACAATTAAGTTTTACATCAATCTATAACCTTATTTTCTGTATCGAACACAAGGAAAGTTAAATTTAACAAATCATTAATGATAATTCATCAAACAAATAATTTGTAAGTTGATCTCTACTTTCGATATTGAAAGCCGCCATCTTTGTTTACGTTGGTAACGGTAAAAATACTTCGGTCAACGTCATTTATCCAAAAATAAATTAGGTCAACTTCATTTATCAAAAAATAAATTTTGTTGAAAACCTCAACCGGAAGTAATCTCAACCAATGAAATAAACGTATTTCTAAATATGCAAATCATATTAGAATTATTGGGGGAGGAAGCGGGAGTACCCAGTACCTAGAAAGTAATATTTGTCAATATGTAAATGTCAATATCAATGTCTGTAGATCTGTTATTAAAGTATTAATTATTAAAATATAATCATATCATATTTGATTCTACAATCCAATATGACCCTACTACAGTGGTCCATTGGTCTATGTACCATTACTTAGTTCTAGACTTTTGACCAATGGCATGTGAACACTCGGGTGTGAGCTCTAGTTTCTGACAGATTGATACAGATTGACTGAACTATCTGAAACATATAAATATAAGAATGAACCAACTTACCTAATCCTACAACACAACACCCATATACATCTGTCTAGTTTGGCAGAATGAACCAACTTACCTAAACCTTCAACACCCCATATACATCTGTCTAGTTTGGCAGAATGAACCAACTTACCTAATCCTACAACACAACACCCATATACATCTGTCTAGTTTGGCAGAATGAACCAACTTATCTAAACCTACAACCCCCTATATACATCTGTCTAGTTTGGCAGAATGAACCAACTTACCTAATCCTACAACACAACACCCATATACATCTGTCTAGTTTGGCAGAATGAACCAACTTACCTAATCCTACAACACAACACCCATATACATCTGTCTAGTTTGGCAGAATGAACCAACTTACCTAAACCTTCAACCCCCTATATACATCTGTCAAGTTTCGCAGAATGAACCAACTTACCTAATCCTACAACACCACATATACATCTGTCTAGTTTGGCAGAATGAACCAACTTACCTAAACCTACAACACCCCAATACATCTGCCTAGTTTGGCAGAATGAACCAACTTACCTAATCCTACAACACCACATATACATCTGCCTAGTTTGGCAGAATGAACCAACTTACCTAATCCTACAACACCCCATATACATCTGCCTAGTTTGGCAGAATGAACCAACTTACCTAATCCTACAACACCCCATATACATCTGCCTAGTTTGGCAGAATGAACCAACTTACCTAATCCTACAACACCCTATATACATCTGCCTAGTTTAGCAGAATGAACCAACTTACCTAATCCTACAACACCCCATATACATCTGCCTAGTTTGGCAGAATGAACCAACTTACCTAATCCTACAACACCCATATACATCTGCCTAGTTTGGCAGAATGAACCAACTTACCTAATCCTACAACCCCCCATATACATCTGTCTAGTTTGGCTAAAGGAACCAACTTACCTAATCCTACAACACCCCATATACATCTGTCTAGTTTGGCAGAAGGAACCAACTTACCTAATCCTACAACACCCCATATACATCTGTCTAGTTTGGCAGAAGGAACCAACTTACCTAATCCTACAACACCCCATATACATCTGTCTAGTTTGGCAGAATGAACCATTTTACCTAAACCGACAACACCCCATATACATCTGCCTAGTTTGGCAGAATGAACCAACTTACCTAATCCTACAACACCCCATATACATCTTCCTAGTTTGGCAGAATGAACCAACTTACCTAATCCTACAACACCCCATATACATCTGCCTAGTCTGGCAGAATGAACCAACTTACCTAAACCGACAACACCCCATATACATCTGCCTAGTTTGGCAGAAGGAACCAACTTACCTAATCCTACAACACCCCATATACATCTTCCTAGTTTGGCAGAATGAACCAACTTACCTAATCCTACAACACCCCATATACATCTTCCTAGTTTGGCAGAATGAACCAACTTACCTAATCCTACAACACGCCATATACATCTGCCTAGTTTGGCAGAATGAACCAACTTACCTAATCCTACAACACCACATATACATCTGCCTAGTTTGGCAGAATGAACCAACTTACCTAATCCTACAACACCCCATATACATCTGCCTAGTTTGGCAGAAGGAACCAACTTACCTAATCCTACAACACCCCATATACATCTGTCTAGTTTGGCAGAATGAACCAACTTACCTAAACCTACAACACCCCATATACATCTGTCTAGTTTGGCAGAATGAACCAACTTACCTAATCCTTACACCCCATATACATCTTCCTAGTTTGGCAGAATGAACCAACTTACCTAATCCTACAACACCCCATATACATCTGCCTAGTTTGGCAGAATGAACCAACTTACCTAAACCGACAACACCCCATATACATCTGCCTAGTTTGGCAGAATGAACCATTTTACCTTAACCTACAACACGCCATATACATCTGCCTAGTTTGGCAGAATGAACCAACTTACCTAATCCTACAACACGCCATATACATCTGCCTAGTTTGGCAGAAGGAACCAACTTACCTAATCCTACAACACCCCATATACATCTGTCTAGTTTGGCAGAAGGAACCAACTTACCTAATCCTACAACACCCCATATACATCTGCCTAGTTTGGCAGAATGAACCAACTTACCTAATCCTACAACACCCCATATACATCTGCCTAGTTTGGCAGAATGAACCAACTTACCTAAACCTACAACCCCCTATATACATCTGTCTAGTTTGGCAGAATGAACCAACTTACCTAAACCTTCAACACCCCAATACATCTGTCTAGTTTGGCAGAAGGAACCAACTTACCTAAACCTACAACACCCCATATACATCTGTCTAGTTTGGCAGAATGAACCAACTTACCTTATCCTACAACACCCCATATACATCTGCCTAGTTCGGCAGAATGAACCATTTTACCTAAACCGACAACACCCCATATACATCTGCCTAGTTTGGCAGAATGAACCAACTTACCTAATCCTACAACACCCCATATACATCTGCCTAGTTTGGCAGAATGAACCAACTTACCTAATCCTACAACACCCCATATACATCTGCCTAGTTTGGCAGAATGAACCATTTTACCTAAACCGACAACACCCCATATACATCTGCCTAGTTTGGCAGAATGAACCAACTTAACTAATCCTACAACCCCCTATATACATCTGTCTAGTTTGGCAGAAGGAACCAACTTACCTAATCCTACAACACCCCATATACATCTTCCAAGTTTGGCAGAATGAACCAACTTACCTAATCCTACAACACCCCATATACATCTGCCTAGTTTGGCAGAATGAACCAACTTACCTAAACCGACAACACCCCATATACATCTGCCTAGTTTGGCAGAATGAACCATTTTACCTAAACCGACAACACCCCATATACATCTGCCTAGTTTGGCAGAATGAACCAACTTACCTAATCCTACAACCCCCTATATACATCTGTCTAGTTTCGCAGAATGAACCAACTTACCTAATCCTACAACACAACACCACATATACATCTTCCTAGTTTGGCAGAATGAACCAACTTACCTAATCCTACAACACCACATATACATCTGTCGAGTTTGGCAGAATGAACCAACTTACCTAAACCTACAACACCCCAATACATCTGCCTAGTTTGGCAGAATGAACCAACTTACCTAATCCTACAACACCACATATACATCTGCCTAGTTTGGCAGAATGAACCAACTTACCTAATCCTACAACACCCCATATACATCTGCCTAGTTTGGCAGAATGAACCAACTTACCTAATCCTACAACACCCCATATACATCTGCCTAGTTTGGCAGAATGAACCAACTTACCTAATCCTACAACACCCTATATACATCTGCCTAGTTTAGCAGAATGAACCAACTTACCTAATCCTACAACACCCCATATACATTTGCCTAGTTTGGCAGAATGAACCAACTTACCTTATCCTACAACACCCATATACATCTGCCTAGTTTGGCAGAATGAACCAACTTACCTAATCCTACAACCCCCTATATACATCTGTCTAGTTTGGCAGAAGGAACCAACTTACCTAATCCTACAACACCCCATATACATCTGTCTAGTTTGGCAGAATGAACCAACTTACCTAATCCTACAACACCACATATACATCTGTCTAGTTTGGCAGAAGGAACCAACTTACCTAATCCTACAACACCCCATATACATCTGTCTAGTTTGGCAGAAGGAACCAACTTACCTAATCCTACAACACCCCATATACATCTGTCTAGTTTGGCAGAATGAACCATTTTACCTAAACCGACAACACCCCATATACATCTGCCTAGTTTGGCAGAATGAACCAACTTACCTAATCCTACAACACCCCATATACATCTTCCTAGTTTGGCAGAATGAACCAACTTACCTAATCCTTCAACACCCCATATACATCTGCCTAGTTTGGCAGAATGAACCAACTTACCTAAACCGACAACACCCCATATACATCTGCCTAGTTTGGCAGAATGAACCATTTTACCTAAACCGACAACACCCCATATACATCTGCCTAGTTTGGCAGAATGAACCAACTTACCTAATCCTACAACCCCCTATATACATCTGTCTAGTTTCGCAGAATGAACCAACTTACCTAATCCTACAACACAACACCACATACACATCTTCCTAGTTTGGCAGAATGAACCAACTTACCTAATCCTACAACACCACATATACATCTGTCTAGTTTGGCAGAATGAACCAACTTACCTAAACCTACAACACCCCAATACATCTGCCTAGTTTGGCAGAATGAACCAACTTACCTAATCCTACAACACCACATATACATCTGCCTAGTTTGGCAGAATGAACCAACTTACCTAATCCTACAACACCCCATATACATCTGCCTAGTTTGGCAGAATGAACCAACTTACCTAATCCTACAACACCCCATATACATCTGCCTAGTTTGGCAGAATGAACCAACTTACCTAATCCTACAACACCCTATATACATCTGCCTAGTTTAGCAGAATGAACCAACTTACCTAATCCTACAACACCCCATATACATTTGCCTAGTTTGGCAGAATGAACCAACTTACCTTATCCTACAACACCCATATACATCTGCCTAGTTTGGCAGAATGAACCAACTTACCTAATCCTACAACCCCCCATATACATCTGTCTAGTTTGGCAGAAGGAACCAACTTACCTAATCCTACAACACCCCATATACATCTGTCTAGTTTGGCAGAATGAACCAACTTACCTAATCCTACAACACCACATATACATCTGTCTAGTTTGGCAGAAGGAACCAACTTACCTAATCCTACAACACCCCATATACATCTGTCTAGTTTGGCAGAAGGAACCAACTTACCTAATCCTACAACACCCCATATACATCTGTCTAGTTTGGCAGAATGAACCATTTTACCTAAACCTTCAACACCCCAATACATCTGTCTAGTTTGGCAGAAGGAACCAACTTACCTAATCCTACAACACCCCATATACATCTTCCTAGTTTGGCAGAATGAACCAACTTACCTAATCCTTCAACACCCCATATACATCTGCCTAGTTTGGCAGAATGAACCAACTTACCTAAACCGACAACACCCCATATACATCTGCCTAGTTTGGCAGAAGGAACCAACTTACCTAATCCTACAACACCCCATATACATCTGCCTAGTTTGGCAGAATGAACCAACTTACCTAATCCTACAACACCCCATATACATCTTCCTAGTTTGGCAGAATGAACCAACTTACCTAATCCTACAACACGCCATATACATCTGCCTAGTTTGGCAGAATGAACCAACTTACCTAATCCTACAACACCCCATATACATCTGTCTAGTTTGGCAGAATGAACCAACTTACCTAAACCTACAACACCCCATATACATCTGTCTAGTTTGGCAGAATGAACCAACTTACCTAATCCTACAACACCCCATATACATCTGCCTAGTTTGGCAGAATGAACCAATTTACCTTAACCTACAACACGCCATATACATCTGCCTAGTTTGGCAGAATGAACCAACTTACCTAATCCTACAACACGCCATATACATCTGCCTAGTTTGGCAGAAGGAACCAACTTACCTAATCCTACAACACCCCATATACATCTGTCTAGTTTGGCAGAAGGAACCAACTTACCTAATCCTACAACACCCCATATACATCTGCCTAGTTTGGCAGAATGAACCAACTTACCTAATCCTACAACACCCCATATACATCTGCCTAGTTTGGCAGAATGAACCAACTTACCTAATCCTACAACACCACATATACATCTGTCTAGTTTGGCAGAATGAACCAACTTACCTAAACCTACAACACCCCAATACATCTGCCTAGTTTGGCAGAATGAACCAACTTACCTAATCCTACAACACCACATATACATCTGCCTAGTTTGGCAGAATGAACCAACTTACCTAATCCTACAACACCCCATATACATCTGCCTAGTTTGGCAGAATGAACCAACTTACCTAATCCTACAACACCCCATATACATCTGCCTAGTTTGGCAGAATGAACCAACTTACCTAATCCTACAACACCCTATATACATCTGCCTAGTTTAGCAGAATGAACCAACTTACCTAATCCTACAACACCCCATATACATTTGCCTAGTTTGGCAGAATGAACCAACTTACCTTATCCTACAACACCCATATACATCTGCCTAGTTTGGCAGAATGAACCAACTTACCTAATCCTACAACCCCCCATATACATCTGTCTAGTTTGGCAGAAGGAACCAACTTACCTAATCCTACAACACCCCATATACATCTGTCTAGTTTGGCAGAATGAACCAACTTACCTAATCCTACAACACCACATATACATCTGTCTAGTTTGGCAGAAGGAACCAACTTACCTAATCCTACAACACCCCATATACATCTGTCTAGTTTGGCAGAAGGAACCAACTTACCTAATCCTACAACACCCCATATACATCTGTCTAGTTTGGCAGAATGAACCATTTTACCTAAACCTTCAACACCCCAATACATCTGTCTAGTTTGGCAGAAGGAACCAACTTACCTAATCCTACAACACCCCATATACATCTTCCTAGTTTGGCAGAATGAACCAACTTACCTAATCCTTCAACACCCCATATACATCTGCCTAGTTTGGCAGAATGAACCAACTTACCTAAACCGACAACACCCCATATACATCTGCCTAGTTTGGCAGAAGGAACCAACTTACCTAATCCTACAACACCCCATATACATCTGCCTAGTTTGGCAGAATGAACCAACTTACCTAATCCTACAACACCCCATATACATCTTCCTAGTTTGGCAGAATGAACCAACTTACCTAATCCTACAACACGCCATATACATCTGCCTAGTTTGGCAGAATGAACCAACTTACCTAATCCTACAACACCCCATATACATCTGTCTAGTTTGGCAGAATGAACCAACTTACCTAAACCTACAACACCCCATATACATCTGTCTAGTTTGGCAGAATGAACCAACTTACCTAATCCTACAACACCCCATATACATCTGCCTAGTTTGGCAGAATGAACCAATTTACCTTAACCTACAACACGCCATATACATCTGCCTAGTTTGGCAGAATGAACCAACTTACCTAATCCTACAACACGCCATATACATCTGCCTAGTTTGGCAGAAGGAACCAACTTACCTAATCCTACAACACCCCATATACATCTGTCTAGTTTGGCAGAAGGAACCAACTTACCTAATCCTACAACACCCCATATACATCTGCCTAGTTTGGCAGAATGAACCAACTTACCTAATCCTACAACACCCCATATACATCTGCCTAGTTTGGCAGAATGAACCAACTTACCTAAACCTACAACCCCCTATATACATCTGTCTAGTTTGGCAGAATGAACCAACTTACCTAAACCTTCAACACCCCAATACATCTGTCTAGTTTGGCAGAAGGAACCAACTTACCTAAACCTACAACACCCCATATACATCTGTCTAGTTTGGCAGAATGAACCAACTTACCTAATCCTACAACACCCCATATACATCTGCCTAGTTTAGCAGAATGAACCATTTTACCTAAACCGACAACACCCCATATACATCTGCCTAGTTTGGCAGAATGAACCAACTTTCCTAATCCTACAACACCCCATATACATCTGCCTAGTTTGGCAGAATGAACCAACTTACCTAATCCTACAACACCCCATATACATCTGCCTAGTTTGGCAGAATGAACCATTTTACCTAAACCGACAACACCCCATATACATCTGCCTAGTTTGGCAGAATGAACCAACTTACCTAATCCTACAACCCCCTATATACATCTGTCTAGTTTGGCAGAAGGAACCAACTTACCTAATCCTACAACACCCCATATACATCTTCCAAGTTTGGCAGAATGAACCAACTTACCTAATCCTACAACACCCCATATACATCTGTCTAGTTTGGCAGAAGGAACCAACTTACCTAATCCTACAACACCCCATATACATCTGCCTAGTTTGGCAGAATGAACCAACTTACCTAATCCTACAACACCCCATATACATCTGCCTAGTTTGGCAGAATGAACCATTTTACCTAAACCGACAACACCCCATATACATCTGCCTAGTTTGGCAGAATGAACCAACTTACCTAATCCTACAACCCCCTATATACATCTGTCTAGTTTGGCAGAAGGAACCAACTTACCTAATCCTACAACACCCCATATACATCTTCCAAGTTTGGCAGAATGAACCAACTTACCTAATCCTACAACACCCCATATACATCTGCCTAGTTTGGCAGAATGAACCAACTTACCTAAACCGACAACACCCCATATACATCTGCCTAGTTTGGCAGAATGAACCATTTTACCTAAACCGACAACACCCCATATACATCTGCCTAGTTTGGCAGAATGAACCAACTTACCTAATCCTACAACACCCCATATACATCTGCCTAGTTTGGCAGAATGAACCAACTTACCTAAACTGACAACACCCCATATACATCTGCCTAGTTTGGCAGAATGAACCAACTTACCTAATCCTACAACACCCCATATACATCTGCCTAGTTTGGCATTAGGTCCAGCTTTGTAGTTATAGTATGGCTGATTTATGATCCCTGCTACAGCGTGACCTCGTACTCCTATTCCAATTAGGCAAGTCACATGATCTAATAAACCTAAAATTACACACCAAATCTATAAACATTTAACATTAACATGTTTTCAGTTGGTTATACATTATAAAAGTACTTCTGCTATGTTATCTTCTGGAAATTTTAAGTATTATAAGACCCTATTTAAGTCTTTAAAGTACATGTTGTACATTCCGGTGCAACAAACTTTCGTAGAAGGTTACATACAAATATAACAAGCATTGACAACTTTTATTGTTCAATTCCTACCTGTAAGATATTGTAATAAAAAAATTACTAATGAAAACAAATAAATTGGCAAACTGAATACAAGCTTTTGAAGCAGTGTAAATAAATGGTTGTGATATACATACCCTGAGTATATTCGGCTGTGCCATCCAATGGGTCTACCCAAATTACTATCTAAACAAATATATACCATCATCTTTTGGGATATTTATAGTTATTTCTATTGCATATTGATAACAATATTATATGAAATATTCAATGTCTGAAAACAAACTTTACCTTTGATATTGTCAAAAAATATAAAGTTTGTTTGTTAGATTATTAGAAATAGGTAGGAATGCTAGGATGTGCCAAACTTTTCTTGCCTCTTTCCTTACAGTACAAATATTAACGCAATATTTTTCTGACAATGTAACAATGAAATAAATTTTATATTGAAAAGCAAGCAAAAATATTTTTAGCTAATTTCTGGATTAAAATCCAGTGATAACATGATATGACAAACAGATTATTTTAACAAAATGTTATCAACCAAAACATAATACAAAATATCATTTTGATGAAAGCCTCTCAATTGATAATTTTATCTTGGAAAAAACAACAACATTAATATATACTATGCAGATAAGTAAAGCAGGTGTAATTAGTGTGGTGTGATACATGTATTCAATATTTTACCCAAATAAGAATTCAGTGTATTATTAGAATACTGGTAATATCAACATCTCCACCAACAATTGAAATTGGTAAAACACTGCATGCATCATGTAAATAGCTTAGTCTGCATTTTTCTAAGAAACTTGCCTGAATGTCAAGTGTTAACATGACCATTTAATAAACATTAACCACTCCTGAACATTGTAACACTTTATTTAAACCCTTGTGTCCATGGGTATATTTTGACAAATACCATGTGTTCATGCTGAAATTCACAATAAATCATGGCTTTCATTTAGAATTTCTTTACTAAATTATTAGATGTAAAGTATTACAAAGATTATATAAACATATCTACTGGTATATCTATCGTACACTAACAACATCAGAATCACAACAGTACTAACCTCTTCATCTCTGATGTCTCGTAGATAATCTGGACATTCCTTACTTAAAACATCTGGAGCAAATCCTAATTCAAACATATTGTCTGGAATGCTCTCTTTAGGGTCTAAAGTCTGGAATTGTACCAAAAATAAATGTTTAAAACTGACAGAGTCACCAATAAATATATAAGTAATAGTGCAATATATATTTTATGAATTCAATGAAAAAATCTATTCTACATGTAACTATGCCTCCTCCACACGTATATGTAGAAGATGTAATCATAACACACTGACACAACTCTGACTCATGCTAACTATCAACATCCTTTCTGTGTAGAAGATGTAATCATAACACACTGACACAACTCTGACTCATGCTAACTATCAACATCCTTTCTGTGTAGAAGGTGTAATCATAACACACTGACACAACTCTGACTCATGCTAACTATCAACATCCTTTCTGTACCTCTGACTCATGCTAACTATCAACATCCTTTCTGTACCTCTGACTCATGCTAACTATCAACATCCTTTCTGTACCTCTGACTCATGCTAACTATCAACATCCTTTCTGTACCTCTAAATGCTGTATAGCTTCTTAGAAATAATGAATAAAACACTGCTTCAGTAATAAAATCATAATTTTACTGGCTAACATTACCCAAACATTTTAAGCCATAAACAGCTAGGGCAAATGTGAATTTGCATGAGGTTGAAAATGGAAGTGAGGACAAGGGTAGTAGATTTTAATCATATACTAGTTGAATAAAGCAAAAATAAATTCTTTTACCTTTACCATACAGCAAATTTAATGATTGCAAGATAAAAGTATTTTACACATGTGGTATGATTCAAGATATAAAAATATAAAAATGGGAGACTTGATAAAAGCTTTTATTAGCTTGTTTCCTAATTCTTAGTGTTTATTTATTTATATTTATATATATATATATGTCTGCTTGTAACTTTGTATGTTATTATTGAAATAAATGTTTAAACTAAATATAAAACATAACTAAGATTAAGTATGCTCTATAATTACTGGTAAGTGTAAGTCAAATTTTAATTATTTTTTTTTTCCACTACATTTGTAGTTGAGACACATCACACATAAAAATGAGGAATATTTTGAACTTTACTTAGTTTCTACTTTTCTTAAGTCATGTGTTGGTTTATCCAGAAGTCATTTAAAGCCGTTAAGATGCAGAAAGGTGGTAACCAATTAAAACATCTCTAACATAATTAAGGGGCATAACAAGAACCAAGAAGCAGAAAGGTGGTAACCAATAAAAACATCTCTAATATAACTAAGGGACATAGCAAGAACCAAGAAGCAGAAAGGTGGTAACTAATAAAAACATCTCTAACATAACTAAGGGCATAACAAGAACCAAGAAGTAGAAAGGTGGTAACCAATAAAAACATCTCTAACATAACTAAGGGGCATAACAAGAACCAAGAAGCAGAAAGGTGCACAGGTCAAACAAAACAATCAGAAAAATTATGCACAAATGTTCTTAATTTCTTCATAATGGGTGAAACATATGTATACATGTATATATAATCTACCAGGTTTAAATATTTTAGTAGTGTTAGGTGTTTTTAATTAACGATTGGTCCTAATTGTAAGTTAAGAGCAAAGCTTTTCCGAATTATTTGGTAATATTCAGCACAAGCAGATTTTACTGAAATTCTGAAATAACATTGAAACAAGCAAATATAATATACAAAATACTTTAAGATGAACATTTTATTTAGAAATAAGGTGTCTTTACTAAATGAGCTACACAAAAAACTACTTGTTTAAATTTTAAATTAAAAAAATGTATTTACCACTTTGTTTTATGAATTGGTTTTGAAAAATGTTTAGTGCCAGCACATGTAGAAACTAAAGTCAATCAAAGTGCTTGGCAAGAGATCACAAAACAATCTTAAGTTGTTGCACTAAACAAAAGCCAGCTAATACATGCCATGGAACACAAAAACATCCTTGAGTTGTATTTACCTCAGCTGCTATAACTTCCTGTAATTAACTCATTATATTGAGAAAAAGAATAACACTTAATATGGGGTAACATACTGTAACACTGCACTCAAGGCACTGTTAAACTTAAATCGTGTCATGGTAACTTTGAGAGTCTTTCAAAAAACAAATCTAAAGAAACCCATTTTTAAAAACACATTTAACTGGTAACATCTGCAAGGTAAAAGGGTAACAAGCATGCAGTAGACATACCGGAGGAGAGTAGTCTGTTAGCAGTTTAAAACAGGGGCTGAAGAGAGACAACTTAGAAGTCAATCTCAGATTTTGCATGGTTTCATCCTATTGAAATAAACACATGTATTCTACTTTAAAATAATGCATGTGATTGGTCTAAACAATAAGCTTTATGAATTATTAGTATAAAATTAACCTATATTTGTAATGAAAAGGAGAAAATTGAAGTAAACTCTTACTTAAGCTTAGACATATTGGCTGACGGCAGACAAGCATCCAATTACTAGTACAATGGATACACTGTGAGACACTTAATACTTGTGCTTCTAAAGATGGACATAAGTTTGTTAAACGAAGTGGTATAACACTATAATAGCTAAAACTGAACACTTAAACAACAATAAACATAAACCCACAGATTATAAAGCAAAGGTAAAACTGTTCCAGTAAAATTAGGAAATTTTTCAATAAAATAAATAAAATGGAAGACATTAAGGAAAAAACATGTCATACCTCTTCACCAAATATTGAAACTTTTGGAAACTGTTTGTGTAATGAAGCAATGATACATCTCTGTGCTGATCTGTCGGCTTCTGTCTGTAAGTCATTTTTACCCTATAAAGACAAAAACTACTTATCTGCCAATGCTATGAGAATGATGCAATGCTGCTGCAGATGTTTCTGTGAATACAAATGTTTCAGAGATTCATTGGAATTGCAAGTTACTTTGGTAGTAATGTATTTCACTGAACAGAGAAATTGTATAGTAAATATTAAAAAGCTATCTGAAAGATATTTACTTGTATATTGACGATTTCTAAATCCCAAACTCTCGCGCACAAGATTTGCTGAGAACAAGGGGGGGGGTAAGAGATATTTCTGCAATTTAATTGTATATTAAATGTGCCTTGTTTATTCGCTATTGCTTATTTATTACATTACACTTTACTTTGATGAAAGGTAAAAATGAACGACCAATAAAAGACTGATATAATAAGAAACAAAAATGTAAATTTAGATAGTGATTTACATACGAAAATTAGATTTTAAAACCAGGTATGTTAAAAAAGACGTCTTAATCAGAAAAAATCTGCGGAAAAAATGCAAGAGCAAACAGATATAATTTTTGTATGCAACTTAATATCACTTTTTCTTTACCTTTCATTTTTTAACAGGATTTATTGTTACCTTTTCCACAATATCTTTTTTTTTTTCTTTACTGAAAACATCTCTCATATATGCACTTCTTGAAAAAGTTACGGAAAAGTTGATAGTCTGAATAATTGTTTACAGCTGAAATATTGCTGAAATCGCATGAAATTTGATTCAAACAAACAATCAATTTTAAGTAAATTCTGGGTACATTGGATACAAAACAGCTGTTCTAATATACTGACAATGACAGTAGTGTTCCACCTAATGACACTAACATTCTATTTTTTGACATTTAATAATTGTTCACAATTCTCCAAATTTCATCAAATGCAGGAAAATTACAACTTTATAGATTTTGAACTATTAATGTGCTATACTATATTGATTCAGATAAAAATGTTCAACATATATAGTATAAATAATTTTTTAACTATTAAAACAAGTCTAAACATAAATTATATGACGATGTAGCATTAATTTAATGTGCCGTTAAAATACAAAAATTAAAGAGTATGTTGTGCTTTGTAAAATACCTTTTCAACAATTCCCAATTCTCCTTTATGTAAAACATCTCTTATTATTTGACTAGCCTTGTTAGAGACTGCAACTGAGGCAGAAACCACTCTCATCAATAATGAAGCCTTGGCAGCCATGTTGTCCAGTGTAAACAACAATGTCGTAAATACCAACTTTTAAAAAAAATTTCTTGTAAAATTACAATAGGTCTATATTTTTTACGAAATATTTTTCTATATTAAATTATTAAATACAGATTGGTTATTAGTAAAACTAAAGGTAACGTTTTCAACAATCGGAAATGTCAACAATCGTCCACTTCCGCACACGACCACGAAAACACGATCACAATCACAAAATGAAATGAAATGAATGAAAATGCTGTTTATATCTCTTTTTAACAGTATTTAAATATTCTCTTAGTTGTGTCATTTTTAATTGTATAGTACAATGTGGTCTTTCTTTTCGAGGGATCCAACAAAAGATTTTAATTACGAAATATCTCCAGACAAAGTCAATGGTTTGGACAATAAGTCGATTTGGTCTTTGCATAAAGGAAAGAAAAAGGTATCGTTAATGATAGTGTGAGAATCCTCTGCCGTGCAACGCTTTTTTTGCGTGGGACGTCGGAGGGCTCTCCATAAGCAAAAACAGCGGATATTGCGACACAGGTCTGGGTCTAGTTCCATTAATGATTAAGAAAACCTCTCATTTCATGTTTATTTTCAACATTTTTTATCGGATATTGATATTTGCTTTAGGGACACCTCGGCCATTGTATGACTTCGGCCATGGTCACTTTGTCCATAGACACCTCGGCCCTAGTTCAGATCGGCCATACTGTAATATGACATATCGTTCATGGATTGAATATATATATTTTAAATAAAGACTTAAAAAACAAAGATTGAGTGAAATAAATGATATTACCAATGAAAAATTAGATATTAATCCTAATATAAAATCATTATATTAGTAATATGTTACTATTTTAATTGTAAATCATTGTCATCTTTGATTTATTAATTAATAAATAAAATGAATGACTAAAAAATAATTATAAGAAATTTAACATCAATTGAATTAGACAAAGAGAAAACCTCTTTGATGTCAATTAACCAAAAGGTACAACATTGTCAAATATCAAAGGATGAACCATGCTAAAGAACAAGCCAACTTGACAAGCTAACATGTCTTGTAAAATATGTTATTAATCTCCGGGATTAAACTAATTATTACCAGAAACGGCATTTACTTTGATTATTTTACCACACAAAAATGAACCATCTTTGAAATATTGAAAGATTACTAACTAAATTTTAATCATTTGAATCCCTGTACATTCTGAATAAATCAACAATATACAATGTACCAACATAAATAGTATGGCCGAAATGTACGGGGACGATGTCTACTGTGGACGACATTTACTGTGAATGAAAAAAGTATGGCCGAAACTTCCAAATACCTTGATATTTTATGTTTTTAGTGAAATACAAGGTTTCATCTTTAAACGCATTTTCCTGTGAAAAAATTCCGCAAGAAAACCGTGCGGAATGTTTAAGTTAAGTTTGATATGAAAAAAGGTGGTACAACCCAAGGTTCGAATCAACATGTGGCACAAATTTATGTAAATACATGTAACACATGTAAATCAATATTTCAATAATTGCCTCATACTTAAGGTCCTTACTTATTACATGTAGCACGCTGAACATTTCTGACTATTGTAGATTACAGCCAATTTGTGATAATAAGTTTATTAATAACCTTTGATCAATAATTGTATAGCCTGAACTACATTTGAAAACACCAAAAAATGAAAACAAATCTGAAATATCTAAACTGTGTCAAAGCTGTTTTTCAAATAAATAGATGTGTCTTGTTGAAAAACTTAAACTGTCTGTGGATTGTTTTTTTTTTTGCAACCTGCTGTTAAAAGGAATATAGAAACAGAGTTGTCACCTTTGTTATTGCAGGGTATATCGAGATCTATTTACTTCATTACTTTGTAAATTTCAAACAATTTGACCACACAAATCTTACAGTGGTGATATTTCTTTTTGGTCATTTGTTGTTTAACAATACTCAAACTTGGGTGGGATCATCTTAAACAAGAATAGATACATGTTACTAGTAGATAACTTAACTTGTTTTGTAAGATATTTGTAAGATAAATAAGTAATGTATCTTTGCTGCCAACCTAAAATAATGATGAAACAATCATTAATTATTTAACACACATTCCATTTAAAATAGATATTCTTAATTCTTAAACAACTTTTCTCGTGTAAGAAATATTACATGTATATTGTATGAATTTTATCAGTTTGTTGCACAGTGTATATTTCATTACAATTTCAGGGATCTGGGGAACCTGTGTCTATATTTATATTTGATGTGAAAGGAAATAGTGAATCACAGGTGAGTAAACTGAAAGGAAATAGTGAATCACAGGTGAGTAAACTGAAACAAGTAGTTTTTGTAAACAATAGATTCTTGATCACATGGGGTATTATAATCGTAGAATGTATTTAAATGCATATTGAGTCTGTGACCAAGGACTGATTTTTATTGTTTTTTTCATCAATAATTTTGATTTTTTTTTCAGAGAATAAAATATTTTTCTAAACAATACTGTAGATTCTTGATCACATTCGGTATTATAACCGTAGAATGTGTTTAAATGCATCTTGATCAGTCTGTGAAAAAGGACAGATTTTAGTAGTTTTTTTTTCAATAATTTTGACTTTTTTTTTCAGAGAATAAAATATTTAATTTACGCTGATATCTTCCACTTTATTGTACTTTTTTCCTTGATACCGAACATGCAACCGATCAGAATCAACTGGAGTTATAAAATATGACAATTAAATATTTCCTACTTATTAATTCCAACAAAAAATTTTTTGTGAAGTTTTTCCATAACTGTATATCACATTAATATGACCAGAACTATAATCTGTTTTCTTTATTCTTGTAAACAGATTTTGTTACGTACTAGTATTGTTTCTTTCAGGTGCAGACTGCAAAAACATCTTTTAAGAGAATCAAGACATTGCGACATCCAAATATTTTAACTTTTTTAGATGGAATAGAGGTAAAAAAATAGAAGAATTTTTGTATATACTAGTACACTGAGTAATCACAAAGTTAAAATCTAATGCTAGGTTCACAGTACAACTTAATCTACACATTTACTGTACATTCAGTTTGGATTTTACATTTGAAAGGACATTAAAACAATCACAAGTTTAAATCTAAGCTGTGTTGACAATACAGTTTTCAAACATTAATTATGTCTAAATGTATTGTTCACACATAAAATCTGGATACTGCAGTAGAACCAACCTATTTATGCCACATTTTGATACGATGATCCACCATGCTATAAGAATTGTCTGTTGCCATAGTTCATCTGCTGTACCTGTACATGTAGTCAAATGGTCATACCATGATCCACCATACTATAAGAATTGTCTGTTGCCACAGTTCATCCCCTGTACCTGTACATGTAGTCACATGGTCATACCATGATCCACCATGCTATACGAATTGTCTGTTGCCACAGCTCATCTACTGTACCTATACATGTAGTCACATGGTCATACCATGATCCACCATACTATAAGTATTGTCTGTTGCCACAGTTTATCGGCTGTACCTGTACATGTAGTACAAAAAAAAAACATAAGCGGCCTTCAAGATGGTAGCGCCCTTCACAGCGTGACTGAAATTTACGTTGTAGCAGCGAAATATGAAGATCTCGGTCTAAAATTAGCAATTTATATGATAGCATAATAGAAATGACATTTGAAACATCACCCACCTTTAATATTACGCCACCTTCTTTTGCATAAAATCAATCGGGAGTGGAAAGCCCCTTACGTCCTACCAAACATGGCAAATATTAACATTGAGAAATTATATTGTGACAATGATTTATCTTTGACAAGTGTACCGGTATTTAAAGATTACCCCAAATCGTGTTTACCATCAAAACAAATTTCTCCATCTACAGAAAAGGGTTAACGAGCCCTCTACGAAGAAATTGATGAGAATTTATATGAAAATGCGGCTCACATGGTAGCTTTCAAAACGACCGCGGACAGGCCCGTGGATAAAATGTTTGCAATTACTCTACTATGAACACTATGGCAAGCTTCCAAACTATATTGTGAATTGGTTTGATGACCCTGAAGACTGGTCTCAAAAAACATCGGGTAATAAAAAAATTTGCATTGAAATTTCATCAAAAGAGGAAGCCAGCATTTACCTGTTATACAAAATTACTGTATTTATTAACACGGGCCTCATACAAGTCCAAGGCAACCGCAGAGATTTGTTCACCATTAATGACTTCCCAGTACTAACACAACTGCTCTCCAAGATACTTGAAATCAACAAAACACATGAGAAGACCTCTGATAAAAGTGAAACAAACAAGATGAAGGAAAACATAGTCCACGATACCAATGTCAAGGAAATTTTAGTTGAAAATACAAAGGTTGATCAATGTAACAATATTATTGAAGCACCAACCACAGAGTCTAATTCCATTGTAGAATTGTACAAACCAGATAAATATCTAGAAAATATTCAAACACACTTCACATCTGCATTAGAAAAAATATGTTCTGAACAATCTAAATTATTTGATGCCAAACTTAGAATCATGGAAGACAATTACACAAAATTACTTGAAAACAATTTTCAGAAATTCGATAAAATACTTGATACAGTTTCCAAAGCTTCAAAAACTGCACCAGAAGCAGATTCCAAAAACATTAGCAGAATAAATACCTTGGAAAAAGAAAATATTACCATGAAAAATTCAATTCAAGAAGTACGTCATGACTTGATGCTCAATGAGGAGGTCTGGAAATCGAAAATTGAAACTCAAAAAACAAAGTTTGACTTACAAAAGCAAATGTATGAAAAAACTATTAAAGATATGCAAAAAGACATCGAGCTCTTACAGAATGACATAAGCTCAAAAGATAAACAGATTCAACATGATCAGTCATCATTGGGTGATGCTCACAAAATTATCGAACAAAAAGACAATGAAATTATGAGCCTAAAATCAACACGAAATGCGGATGATACTAATGCATTCACCGTATTACAAAACAATCCCAAATCCACCAATAGTAATAAACATGTTGTTTTAATTGGAACGTCCAATACCGAAGGAATTGATACTAGCAAAATTTCTTCAAAATTCAATACTGAGAAGATCCTAGCATATACCCTTGATCAAACCGAGAAAGCTATTGAAGGAATACATCATACTCCTGATGTCCTAGTACTACATTCTTTAACTAATGACCTAAAACACCGAGATAACGAAGAATGTGTAAATCATATGTGTAAAATTGTGCAACAAATTGAACAAAAGTTTTCGAACACAGAAATCATCATCTCATTACCAACACCTAGAGCCGACTCTGACTTTCTAAACAATAAAGGTCAAATGCTAAGCCTTATGATTAAAGACAAACTTATTGAAAATCAAAATATTCACTTTTGTGACAATAGTAACATGAGCTATAAAGGTAAACCAATACCCAAATTTTTAGACACCAAAGACAACTATCATCTCTCTAATAGTGGAATTAGAATGCTAGCTGCAAACATTCGTGATTGTATTGATGAAACTCTCGGATTCCCCCATCGTCCTACCAACGACCGTAATAACAACTATCAGAATACAACAAATCGAAGAGAGAATGACAATTTTGCAAATTATTCAACTACACAATATAGAGACAATTACCGATATGAAAACTATCGAGGTAGAGGACAACAGAGAGGATATAGTGGCCGTGGTCAGACCTTTCGTCGCTACAAGCGTTATTGATACTTTCATTCGTTAAATATATAACATCTCAGATAATAATAACAGTTTATTGATTTATTACATTCCTGTGAAGTACACATTATTATTTTTACTATTCTTTTTTATTTAATAGCATTTGTATTTTTTCCGTTTGTTTGTTATCCAAATTATTGGGCCTTGATATAATAGTACCACATTAATAAGTACAATGCCTAAGAGAAATGGTTTTAATTTTGCTAATATATCATTTTGTATATGGAATATAGGAGGTTTAATATCCAAAACATATAATAAATTTCAAGACAAAGATTTTATTAAAGAGATAATTAATTATGATATTATTCTTTTAACTGAAACACATCTTGGATATAAAAACTTTGTGGAGCTTGAGGGTTTTAAATATTTCTCTGTTTGTAGACCGCAATCCACAAATTATAGATTTTATGGCGGACTTGGAATTTTTATTAATAATAACATTCGTCAAGGTGTTAAAATTTTACAAAACACCAGTAAGGAATACCAATGGTTGAAATTAGAGAAACAATTTTTCAATTTAACAAATGATATTTATCTTTGTTTGGCTTATATCATACCAAGCACCTCCAGTTATTTTCAACAATCAGAAGATGATGTTTTGGATATGATTGAAAAAGATATCAGTAATAAATATAAATCTAAGGGTGACATTATATTATGTGGTGATATGAATGCACGGTCCGGTTCAGAGCCAGATTTTTTACCCAATGATATATATGATAAACATGTACCTTTATATGATAATTATGATTATGATAATGTTCAGGATTCTAGATGTAGCTATGACCAAAAGATAGATGCAAGAGGTAAACAATTAGTCGATTTATGTATAACTGCAAATATGAGAATTTTAAATGGAAGAGTTATAGGGGACTTATTTGGTAAATACACATGTCATAAACCCACAGGATCAAGTGTTGTTGACTATGTCCTGGTGTCCGAAGAATTGTTATCAAAAATTTTATATTTTAAAGTTTCTGACTTTTTGCCTAATTTTTCTGATTGCCATTGCAAACTGTCTTTTAGCATTTTGGCAACATATTCAATTGTTCAGACAAATAGTACTTTTCAAATGGCAAAACATCCAGGTAAATATATTTGGACAAAAACATCCACAAGTAATTTTCAGGATGCCCTTTTGTCATCCAACTTGTAAAACTCTAATGAAAGACTTTATGACTGAAATTGAACATAAAGAAGTAGAAAACTCAGTCACTGACTTTGTTGATATATTAAAAGTGGCAGCTTCTAAAGGTAAAATTTTACACAATGGCTCTAAGAATAAGAAAAAAGTTTCATCTTGTAAGTATTTTGATACAGATCTATCTATTAAAAGGAAACAACTATTTAGTAAAGGCCATTTATTATCTAAATTTCCATTTGATCCTTTTATAAGAGGATCTTTCTATAAATGTTACAGAGAATACAACAAACTTCGTAAATACAAAAAGAGACATTTTAAACAAACTATATTAGACAGTTTAGACACCTTGCGTGATAATGATCCAAAACAATATTGGAAATTGATTAATACATTGAAAGAACAATCAGATGACAAAGTACATTGTGTAGAACCAGAGGCATGGCATAATCACTTTTCTGATTTGAATAAAATACCTATAGTTAATATTCCTAGGCTTAATGAAATTGACAAGGAGGTTATGAACATGGAAAATATCAAAAGCTTTTGTGAGCTTGATTATACCATTTCGACGAAAGAAATTTATGACTCCATCTCAAAATTAAAGGGAGGAAAGGCGACAGGTTTAGATGGAATTCCTTCTGAAATGCTTAAAGCTGGAACCTCCACACTTATCCCACTTTTACAAAAACTATTTAATAAAGTCTTTTCTTCAGGCATATATCCCTCACAATGGTCAGCTGCTTATCTTACACCAATTTTTAAAAATGGTGATCCCAGTAAACCAGAAAACTACAGAGATATTGCAATAAACTCCTGTCTGGGTAAATTGTTTAACTCTATTTTAAATAATAGACTTCATAAATTTTTAGAAGACAAAAATATAATTAACAAATGTCAAATTGGATGTCGTAAGAAATCTAGAACTTCTGATCATTTATTTGTACTGAAAACCTTAATTGATAAATATACCAACAAGAAGGGTGGTAAGTTATTTACCTGTTTTGTTGATTTAAAAAAGGCATATGACACAGTTATACATTCTGGAATTAAATATAAATTATTACAAAATAATATCAGTGGAAAGTTTTATACAATCATTAAAAATATGTACAGTAAAAATAGATTATGTGTTAGAATAAAAGATGATATAACTCCACTATTTGATTCACACATAGGAGTTAGACAGGGTGATGTTTTAAGTCCCAACATTTTCAATATATTTTTAAATGATCTTCCGGACATGATGTCCTCTTGTAATAACTTTGTTAATGTAAATAATAGTAGAATTGATTGTTTAATGTATGCTGATGATATTGTTCTCTTATCTGATACAAAAGAAGGATTACAAAATCGAATAAATGTATTACAAACATTTTGTAATAAATGGTGTCTAAATATTAATTTGAAAAAGACAAACATTTTAATTTTTAACAAACCAGGAAAATTTTTAAATGAAATTTTTGAGTTAAATGGAGACCATATTGAATGTGTTAAAAGTTGCAAATATCTAGGAATTACTTTTTCTTCTAGTGGTAAATTTTCACAGTGTAAAGAGGAATTATTTAAAAAATCAATGAAAGCATGTTTCAAATTGCAACAATGTTTATCTTCCTCTAATCCTAGTGTCTCTACATTATTACATCTATATGATCATACAATAAAACCAATTCTTCTATATGGCAGTGAAATTTGGGGTATATTTTCACCTTCTTCATCAGCTTGTAAGAAAAACAACAACTATATCTTAGAAAAAGTTTTTACAAATGATATATCAGAAAAATCACATACAAAATTTATGAAATATGTACTTGGTGTAAACAAAAAATCTAGTAACTTAGCAGTGATGTCTGAATTGGGAAGATATCCTATATATTTTTCTATTATTTTATCCATGTTAAAATTTTGTCATAGATTGGAAAACTGTACAGATGGATTATTATATGATGCATATGTTTGCAATAAAGATCTTCATCTTAATAATATTGTATCATGGTATTCTAGCATTGACTTTATATTAAAAGAATTCGATTTACGTAATTTGAATATGAGCTTGACATCTCTCTGCAACCTAACTAAAGATAAACTGTGTAAAAGTTTTCAAAAATTTTGGTATGACTTCAGACAAGACACTTTAGAATCAGAACATGGTAAACTAATAACTTATTTTTCTTTTAAACACTCATTTGGCAGAGAGAAATATCTAGATTTAAAAGAATTTAAATTAAGGCAAGCATTATGCAAAATCAGAATAAGTGCCCATCCTCTTCAAGTGGAAACAGACAGATATTCAAAAAAATATATAGAAAAAGCTAAAAGAATTTGTAAACACTGTAACTTAGATAAAGTTGAAGATGAAGAACACTTCATATTAGAATGTCCAAAATATAACTCAGAAAGGTTACAATTTTTTAATACAATATCATCTTTCTTTGATAATTTTATAAATTTGAACATATCCACAAAATTTAATTGGCTATTTATTCAGGAAGACGTTAAATTACTAAAAGTTTTTGCAACATATTTGAATAACTGTCTCGTTATAAGAAGAAACTAATAATACACTATTGCAAATATATGTATCTGGTATTATGATAATTTGTTTATTGACTGGCTCTGAACCTGGTAATTAACTGATTAATATTTCATTCATTAATTATCATACTATAGTATATTCTTTTGTATACTTATTGATGCTAAAATCATTGTATGTAATTGTTTGCTCTTTATGGGCCCTTTAATTGGATTGTAGTCACATGGTCATACCATGATCCACCATACTATAAGAATTGTCTGTTGCCACAGGTCATCCCCTGTACCTGTACATGTAGTCACATGGTCATACCATGATCCACCATACTATAAGTATTGTCTGTTGCCACAGTTTATCGGCTGTACCTGTACATGTAGTCACATGGTCATACCATGATCCACCATACTATAAGAATTGTCTGTTGCCACAGTTCATCCCCTGTACCTGTACATGTAGTCACATGGTCATTCCATGATCCACCATACTATAAGAATTGTCTGTTGCCACAGTTCATCGGCTGTACCTGTACATGTAGTCACATGGTCATACCATGATCGCCATGCTATAAGAATTGTCTGTAGCCACGAGTCATCGGCTGTACCTGTACATGTAGTCACTTGGTCATACCATGATCCACCATGCTATAAGAATTATCTGTTGCCACAGTTCATCTGCTGTATCTGTACATGTAGTCACATGGTCATACCATGATCCACCATACTATAAGATTTGTCTTTTGCCACAGTTCATCGGCTGTACCTGTACATGTAGTCACATGGTCATACCATGATCTACCATGCTATAAGTATTATCTGGTGCCACAGTTCATCTGCTGTATCTGTACATGTAGTCACATGGTCATACCATGATCCACCATGCTATAAGAATTATCTGTTGCCACAGTTCATCTGCTGTATCTGTACATGTAGTCACATGGTCATACCATGATCCACCATACTATAAGATTTGTCTTTTGCCACAGTTCATCGGCTGTACCTGTACATGTAGTCACATGGTCATACCATGATCTACCATGCTATAAGTATTATCTGGTGCCACAGTTCATCTGCTGTATCTGTACATGTAGTCACATGGTCATACCATGATCTACCATGCTATAAGAATTGTCTGTTGCCATAGTTCATCCGTTGTACCTATTATACATGTAGTCACATGGTCATACCATGATCCACCATGCTATAAGAATTGTCTGTTGCCACAGTTCATCTGCTGTACCTGTACATGTAGTCACATGGTCATACCATGATCCACCATGCTATAAGAATTGTCTTTTGCCACAGTTCATCGGCTGTACCTGTACATGTATATTAAAGTAGGAAAACTATTCTTGCTATATTTACATGTAATTTACTTTGGGAAACAAATTATTTTGGTGACAAAGTTTGGAAATGGTCAATATTAAATTCATATAATTCTGGCACAACAGAGTAACCCCTGCACTGAAGACACACTGGTTGTTTGAATGCACCATTAATCTTGATTTTTTATTTGTATGTTTTTTATGAACATTACTGTTAAAATTTAATCTTTCACTTGCCCTCTTTTTTCTCTAGAAACAATCATACATTTTCTATATATAAAGTAGACAAATACAGTGTAGACCTTGAGAAAATTCTTGCATACTAGCATAAACCACATGGCATTAACAAGATTCTGTCAATGTAAATTGTTTGTTTTCAGACAGAGAAGGTAATTTACATTGCCACTGAACCTGTGACCCCTCTAGAGACATATCTAAAGGAATCATCTAGTGAAGGAGCACAGAATGAACTGGCCATTTCCTGGGGTCTTCATCAGATAGTCGTGAGTCATTATATATCATAGCTTGGTAACAATAGAATTTTAATCTTTTCTGTGTTACTAGGGAAATCAAATATGTTTAGCTTGGCTCCTTAACAGAAGTTAAGCTTAATTTACTGTCTGTAATTGGGGATTAAACTGACTTGGGACAAACTGATCTGATAGTCTCAACATGAACTGTATAACCTCAACATGCACCAGATATTCTAAACATCTGTATAATTAAGCATATTAACATATTGCATACTTTTTGGACTTAACAGTTGATAGATTATTATCAAATCCATTCCACATGAAAAGCATCTTCATAAATGTTGACAAGTTGTATAATTCAGTCATTGAAAAATATAATGTCAATGTTTACATCCACATTCTCAACTTTTGCAGGTCTCCCATATTCTAAATTAGACTTAACTTGTTCAAATGGAAAATAAATTTAGCTTGCATGACATTGTCCCATTTATATGCAGGTTTATATAGGCCAAATATCAGAATCTTGTCAACAAAATAATAATAGAATCAATTTGTATTGTTTTACAGAAAGGCCTTTCGTTTCTGATAAATGACTGTAATTTAGTGCACAACAATGTATGTATATCGTCCATATTTGTGGATCCTGCCGGTGAGTGGAAGCTTGGTGGGGTGGATTACATGTATCCATCGTCAGGCCAAGACAGTATTCCTCCAGTCAAGATTCTACCGATGTTAGAAAAATATGATCCTCCAGAAAAGGTTGACCTTAGAAAAGGAATGATGGCTAAAAAATGGTATGAAAATTAAGTCCAAGTGGATATAACTGTTATCATGGACATCTGTCTGACATCAGAACTAAATCAAGGTCTTTCAAATCACAGAATCTAATTTATTCTATTATTGAGAATTAACTTTAAATTTACCTTGATTTATGAAGAGGGAAAAACACTGGTAGAGACAAGTTAAGTTAAGTCCTTATTGGTATGTTTTTATCAAACTTCTGTTATTTACTTCAGCAATAGAATTTTGGGATGATAGTTTACTATTTACAGTTGTATGGAACAGATTTAAGGCCCTTAGCTTAGTCACTAAGCCTGCAGAATAGAAGATATAGGTGAAACGACTGCGGATAATCGTGTCCCAAAAATCATTGCCGATAGCAACTTTGATACTAGTATGCTCTACTATAAAAGCCCAATTGTTCATAGTGGACTTATGACTTCTCACTATAATATGGCTGGAGTTGACATTAAAACACAGATTGTCAGCAAACACAGGTTAATTAAACATTCGCCTATTTGTTGTAGACGTACTATGTCATTATAAATATGTATATTTCTTAGGTTGTCAGACATGTTGGGGATAAGGTTGTTATAAATATGTATATTTCTTAGGTCGTCAGACATTTGGGACTAGGTTGTTTGTTATAAATATGTATATTTCTTAGGTCATCAGACATTTGGGACTAGGTTGTTTGTTATAAATATGTATATTTCTTAGGTCGTCAGACATGTGGGGACTAGGTTGTTTGATATGGGAGGTTTTCAATGGACCACTGCCCCAAACATCATCACTGAAGTCTTTTGGTAAAGTAAGTATTTCTAATGACACTCTAAACACAAAATTTGGTTAAACGCTAAAAAATATACTGAGAAAAGCAGAAGTTACAAAGAAGATAAGTTCAATATATAAAATAAATATTGACCAAAAAAAAAAACAACAAGAAAAAAGGAAAAAAAACTAACCCTAAAATGCCTTTAATGGTTTAACATGCAATATTCTCTGACTTCCGTTAACAATTACCAGTTTAAATATCCTGTACAAACATCAACCAGCATGTAACAAATCTCATGTTCATTCAACACAATCATAACCTCTCCATTTTTTTGTGGTTAATCCAACAAATCATGAAACTAAAATAGGATTATTATAGGCTGAATTTGACTGTCGTTATAATCCGTAGTTAATTTTGTGATTAGTCGTATTAAGGGCAGAATTTAGTCCTATTGCTCGTAATGTAGCAAATAAAAAATTCTACCTTCAGTCTATTTATACAAAATTGGAACATAATATTCATCTTCTTTACGTTATTAAAGCTTCAGACATTGCGAAAATAATAGGAAACGATCTTTATTGAAGAAACTTCCTTTTTCGTCTTTTAAGATGCACATGGAAAATGCTATGTTGATCATTTTGTCCGTATATGGATAATGTGATCTAATTTTAGTATAATTGTGCTAATTTGCATACTATAACAACCAATTCGTAGTAAGAATCCAGTAATTTACATATACTGTCCCCAAGATGCAACACCATTCAGTTTCAGGTTTCTCAATATTTTTCGTGTAGTAAACGCAATTAAACAGAGACACGAATGTCAATTAATACACAATGGGTTATTAAAAACTTCAATAACTATCATCATGTACCAATAATGATAAATCTTAAACACGAAACCGATACAAAAATAGTAACACTGTTGAAAGATATGAAGATTGACCACGGCAGATTATAGACATCAAAGTGCCGGAGTGATTCACTCCCGCTCTGCTACATTATGAGTAATGGGTTTAAATTTGTACCCTCGCCAAAAAAAAAGCAAGGGTATAATTATTCATTCTAGGATAATTACAGCAGTGATATTGGGCCTACCCAAGAACCAACAAACTCTTCTTAGATCTACATCAATTTTAATAAAAAATTTAATTTTTAAATAAATAATGTTTAAATTGTATCCATTCTTGCCACTGCAAAGTACTGAAAATGAAAATAACACAGTTACCAGAAATGATAACAATATAAAATACATATTTTTGAAAGAAATAGAAAGTAAAACTGACAATTCAATGGGAAAATCGGTAAGAAAATGTTGGTAAAATAAATTTGAAATAATATGGTTTGGCGAAGCGGTTTATGTTGCAGTGTAAATCGATCCAAAGTCGTTTATATCCAATAATCTAACCAACAATTGAAAACAAACCTTATATTTTAAATTCTATAGTAAAAATGAAGTAACAAGAACAATATTTTACAAGTGATCAAATAATATTTGCAATTCACAATTTTAGTGTCATCACTTGTTGTTTGCAGAAGAATTCATGTATAGTCAATGTCATCAATACATCTTATTATGACGTCACAATCAGTCATGTGCTGAAAAACCAAGTTAGGTTTTTCGAAATAACCAACTTTGCTCATGTATTGAGTATTTAAACGAAATTAAAATATATCTAAATCATTCCTTGTGAAGGTTAATATATTAAGATTTATATTTGTTATCTTTTTAATAAACTTTTTTTTCAGATTCCAAAATCTTTGGTTCCACATTACTGTGAACTTGTCGGTGCCAATCCTAACTCCAGACCAAACCCTGCCAAATTAATACAGGCTTGTAGAAGTCCCAAAGGTGTGATGGATAATTCGTTTGTTAATACAATGTTGTTTTTAGAAGAAATTCAGGTGTATATCAAATTGCATTTATTTTTTAATATAAAGATTTAATTTGAATTCATTAATTAGGAAAACATTAGCAAAGTGCAGTACTGTAGCATTTAGTGGTTCAGAATTCAGTGTAAAAATGTTGAAATAGAGTTTTTACTGTTTGTCAGCTTGAAAACATTCTGGTTCCTACCGGTAATGTAAAAAACTAGTTAGTCATGCATCAAAATATTAAGAGACTTGGTTAATATATTATGTTGGACTGAACAGGACAACAGTATCACAGGTAACTCTATATTATTATTTTTTTGGGTCTATTTTCGTCTCGCCTGTGATGATAGTTGCAGCAGGCGAGACATATATGGGAAATTCGGAGGAGGCAGCGGCCTAAACACTTGATATTTTGCTTTATATCTTTGTAAGCTTAAACTCTAGGTTCATCAATTTTGGTCCACTGGTAGCTTATGATGAGTACTTGCCAGTCAGTCACCTGTCACCGGACCTTGACCTCAATTTCTGGGTCCTGTGACGCCGTTGAATTTTCCGATTATAGGGTTCCTCTGCAACCATGCATGGAAGGATGACAATATTTGGTGTATAGGTTGCTGATAAATAGTACATGACTGTCTGGTAGGTGTCTCCTGACCTTGACCTCAATTTCACGGTCCAGTGACTACATTAAAGTTTTTGGTTTAGGGCAGTTCTGCTCCATGCATTGTATATTTTAAATGATGACAATTAATGCTATTTACATGTTGCTCATGAAGTAATTGGTTTCATTACTAATGCGGAATGCAGACAAGACATTCTTTTGTTGACACACTTGTTTCCTGTATCTATTTGACAAATTGCATGAAAACATTAGTATGCACATTGGGATTTAATTTTTACCTATATATAAAATGCACATACCTTGTATGTTTATTACAGATCAAAGAAAAGACAGAAAAAGTAGATTTCTTCAGTAAACTGACTCCATCCTTAGATTCCTTCCCTCCATCTTTCTGTAAAAATAAAATTCTACCACAGTTGTTGAATGCCTTTGAGTATGGTGATGCAGGATCAGCTGTGTTAGCTCCCTTGTTTAAGGTTTGTACTGGGTAACAAGTATATCTAATTGGTCAGCTGTGTTAGCTCCCTTGTTTAAGGTTTGTACTGGGTAATAAGTATATCTAATTGGTCAGCTGTGTTAGCTCCCTTGTTTAAGGTTTGTACTGGGTAATAAGTATATCTAATTGATCACCTGTGTTAGCTCCCTTATTTAAGGTTTGTACTGGGTAATAAGTATATCTAATTGATCAGCTGTGTTAGCTCCCTTGTTTAAGGTTTGTACTGGGTAATAAGTATATCTAATTGATCAGCTGTGTTAGCTCCCTTGTTTAAGGTTTGTACTTGGTAATAAGTATATCTAATTGATCAGCTGTGTTAGCTCACTTGTTTAAGGTTTGTACTGGGTAATAAGTATATCTAATTGATCAGCTGTGTTAGCTCCCTTGTTTAAGGTTTGTACTGGGTAATAAGTATATCTAATTGATCAGCTGTGTTAGCTCCCTTGTTTAAGGTTTGTATTGGGTAACAAGTATATCTAATTGATCAGCTGTGTTAGCTCCCTTGTTTAAGGTTTGTACTGGGTAACAAGTATATCTAATTGATCAGCTGTGTTAGCTCCCTTGTTTAATGTTTGTACTTGGTAATAAGTATATCTAATTGATCAGCTGTGTTAGCTCCCTTGTTTAAGGTTTGTACTTGGTAATAAGTATATCTAATTGATCAGCTGTGTTAGCTCCCTTGTTTAAGGTTTGTATTGGGTAACAAGTATATCTAATTGGTCAGCTGTGTTAGCTCCCTTGTTTAAGGTTGGTATTGGGTAATAAGTATATCTAATTGATCAGCTGTGTTAGCTCCCTTGTTTAAGGTTTGTACTAGGTAACATGTATATCTAATTGATCAGCTGTGTTAGCTCCCTTGTTTAAGGTTTGTACTGGGTAACAAGTATATCTAATTGATCAGCTGTGTTAGCTCCCTTGTTTAAGGTTTGTACTTGGTAATAAGTATATCTAATTGGTCAGCTGTGTTAGCTCCCTTGTTTAAGGTTTGTACTGGGTAACAAGTATATCTAATATTGATCAGCTGTGTTAGCTCCCTTGTTTAAGGTTTGTACTGGGTAACAAGTATATCTAATTGATCAGCTGTGTTAGCTCCCTTGTTTAAGGTTTGTACTGGGTAACAAGTATATCTAATTGATCAGCTGTGTTAGCTCCCTTGTTTAAGGTTTGTACTGGGTAACAAGTATATCTAATTGGTCAGCTGTGTTAGCTCCCTAGTTTAAGGTTTGTACTTGGTAACAAGTATATCTAATTGGTCAGCTGTGTTAGCTCCCTTGTTTAAGGTTTGTATTGGGTAACAAGTATATCTAATTTGTCAGCTGTGTTAGCTCCCTTGTTTAAGGTTTGTATTGGGTAACAAGTATATCTTATTGGTCAGCTGTGTTAGCTCCCTTGTTTAAGGTTTGTATTGGGTAACAAGTATATCTAATTGGTCAGCTGTGTTAGCTCCCTTGTTTAAGGTTTGTATTGGGTAACAAGTATATCTAATTTGCCAGCTGTGTTAGCTCCCATGTTTAAGGTTTGTATTGGGTAACAAGTATATCTAATTGATCAGCTGTGTTAGCTCCCTTGTTTAAGGTTTGTATTGGGTAACAAGTATATCTAATTTGCCAGCTGTGTTAGCTCCCATGTTTAAGGTTTGTATTGGGTAACAAGTATATCTAATTGATCAGCTGTGTTAGCTCCCTTGTTTAAGGTTTGTACTGGTTAACAAGTATATATAATTGATCAGCTGTGTTAGCTCCCTTGTTTAAGGTTTGTATTGGGTAACAAGTATATCTAATTGATCAGCTGTGTTAGCTCCCGTGTTTAAGGTTTGTACTGGGTAACAAGTATATCTAATTGATCAGCTGTGTTAGCTCCCATGTTTAAGGTTTGTACTTGGTAATAAGTATATCTAATTGATCAGCTGTGTTAGCTCCCTTGTTTAAGGTTTGTACTTGGTAATAAGTATATCTAATTGATCAGCTGTGTTAGCTCCCTTGTTTAAGGTTTGTATTGGGTAACAAGTATATCTAATTGGTCAGCTGTGTTAGCTCCCTTGTTTAAGGTTTGTACTGGTTAATAAGTATATCTAATTGGTTAGCTGTGTTAGCTCCCTAGTTTAAGGTTTGTACTTGGTAACAAGTATATCTAATTGGTCAGCTGTGTTAGCTCCCTTGTTTAAGGTTTGTATTGGGTAACAAGTATATCTAATTGATCAGCTGTGTTAGCTCCCTTGTTTAAGGTTTGTATTGGGTAACAAGTATATCTAATTGGTCAGCTGTGTTAGCTCCCTTGTTTAAGGTTTGTATTGGGTAACAAGTATATCTAATTGATCAGCTGTGTTAGCTCCCTTGTTTAAGGTTTGTATTGGGTAACAAGTATATCTAATTTGTCAGCTGTGTTAGCTCCCTTGTTTAAGGTTTGTATTGGGTAACAAGTATATCTAATTGATCAGCTGTGTTAGCTCCCTTGTTTAAGGTTTGTATTGGGTAACAAGTATATCTAATTGGTCAGCTGTGTTAGCTCCCTTGTTTAAGGTTTGTACTGGGTAATAAGTATATCTTATTGGTCAGCTGTGTTAGCTCCCTAGTTTAAGGTTTGTACTTGGTAATAAGTATATCTAATTGATCAGCTGTGTTAGCTCCCTTGTTTAAGGTTTGTATTGGGTAACAAGTATATCTTATTGGTCAGCTGTGTTAGCTCCCTAGTTTAAGGTTTGTACTTGGTAATAAGTATATCTAATTGGTCAGCTGTGTTAGCTCCCTTGTTTAAGGTTTGTATTGGGTAACAAGTATATCTAATTGATCAGCTGTGTTAGCTCCCTTGTTTAAGGTTTGTATTGGGTAACAAGTATATCTTATTGGTCAGCTGTGTTAGCTCCCTAGTTTAAGGTTTGTACTTGGTAATAAGTATATCTAATTGGTCAGCTGTGTTAGCTCCCTTGTTTAAGGTTTGTATTGGGTAACAAGTATATCTAATTGATCAGCTGTGTTAGCTCCCTTGTTTAAGGTTTGTATTGGGTAACAAGTATATCTTATTGGTCAGCTGTGTTAGCTCCCTAGTTTAAGGTTTGTATTGGGTAACAAGTATATCTTATTGGTCAGCTGTGTTAGCTCCCTTGTTTAAGGTTTGTATTGGGTAACAAGTATATCTAATTGGTCAGCTGTGTTAGCTCCCTTGTTTAAGGTTTGTATTGGGTAACAAGTATATCTAATTTGCCAGCTGTGTTAGCTCCCATGTTTAAGGTTTGTATTGGGTAACAAGTATATCTAATTGATCAGCTGTGTTAGCTCCCGTGTTTAAGGTTTGTACTGGGTAACAAGTATATCTAATTGATCAGCTGTGTTAGCTCCCATGTTTAAGGTTTGTACTTGGTAATAAGTATATCTAATTGATCAGCTGTGTTAGCTCCCTTGTTTAAGGTTTGTACTTGGTAATAAGTATATCTAATTGATCAGCTGTGTTAGCTCCCTTGTTTAAGGTTTGTATTGGGTAACAAGTATATCTAATTGGTCAGCTGTGTTAGCTCCCTTGTTTAAGGTTTGTACTGGGTAACAAGTATATCTAATTTGTCAGCTGTGTTAGCTCCCTTGTTTAAGGTTTGTATTGGGTAACAAGTATATCTAATTGGTCAGCTGTGTTAGCTCCCTTGTTTAAGGTTTGTATTGGGTAACAAGTATATCTAATTGATCAGCTGCGTTAGCTCCCTTGTTTAAGGTTTGTACTAGGTAATAAGTATATCTAATTGATCAGATGTGTTAGCTCCCTAGTTTAAGGTTTGTATTGGGTAACAAGTATATCTTATTGGTCAGCTGTGTTAGCTCCCTTGTTTAAGGTTTGTATTGGGTAACAAGTATATCTTATTGGTCAGCTGTGTTAGCTCCCTAGTTTAAGGTTTGTATTGGGTAACAAGTATATCTTATTGGTCAGCTGTGTTAGCTCCCTTGTTTAAGGTTTGTATTGGGTAACAAGTATATCTAATTGGTCAGCTGTGTTAGCTCCCTTGTTTAAGGTTTGTATTGGGTAACAAGTATATCTAATTTGCCAGCTGTGTTAGCTCCCATGTTTAAGGTTTGTATTGGGTAACAAGTATATCTAATTGATCAGCTGTGTTAGCTCCCTTGTTTAAGGTTTGTACTGGTTAACAAGTATATATAATTGATCAGCTGTGTTAGCTCCCTTGTTTAAGGTTTGTATTGGGTAACAAGTATATCTAATTGATCAGCTGTGTTAGCTCCCGTGTTTAAGGTTTGTACTGGGTAACAAGTATATCTAATTGATCAGCTGTGTTAGCTCCCATGTTTAAGGTTTGTACTTGGTAATAAGTATATCTAATTGATCAGCTGTGTTAGCTCCCTTGTTTAAGGTTTGTACTTGGTAATAAGTATATCTAATTGATCAGCTGTGTTAGCTCCCTTGTTTAAGGTTTGTATTGGGTAACAAGTATATCTAATTGGTCAGCTGTGTTAGCTCCCTTGTTTAAGGTTTGTACTGGTTAATAAGTATATCTAATTGGTTAGCTGTGTTAGCTCCCTTTTTTAGCTCACCTGACCCAAAGGGTCATGTGAGCTGTTGTTATCACTTTGCGTCTGTCGGCGGCGTCATCATCGTCGTTGTCGGCGTCTGTAAACTTTTTACATTTTAATCTTCTTCTCTGAAACCACTTGGCCAATTGAAACCAAACTTGGCCATAATGTTCATTGGATGGACCTTTACAAAGTTTGTGTTTTTTATTTTGATTGGTAAACCAATATGGCCGCCACCTCAAGACTTAGTTTAACATAGGACCCTATGGGAAAAAAGTTAAAAAGGGCTTCTTCTCTGAAACCGTTTAACCAATCAAAACAAAACTTACTAGCAATATTGTTTGGATGGTCCTCTATAAAGTTTGTGTTTTAGATGGGAATTGGAAATTCAAAATGGCCGCCACCGCAGGACTTAGTTTAACATAGAACCCTATGGGAAAAAGTTTTAAAAGGCTTCTTCTCTGAAACCGGTTAATCAATGGAAACAAAAACTTACTAGCAATATTGTTTGGATGGTCCTCTATAAAGTTTGTGTTTTTTATGGCAATTGGAAATTCAAAATGGCTGCCACCATAGGACTTAATTTAACATAGGACCCTATGGGAAAAAGTTTGAAAGGCTTCTTTTCTGAAACCGGCCAACCAATGGAAACAAAACTTACTAGCAATATTGTTTGGACGGTCCTCTATAAAGTCAATGTTTTTTATCCCAATCGGAAATTCAAAATGGCCGCCACCGCAGGACTTGGTTTAACATTCAACCCTATGAGAAAAAAGTTTAAAAGGGCTTCTTCTCTGAAACCGTTTAACCAATCAAAACAAAACTTACTAGCAATATTGTTTTGATGGTCCTCTATAAAGTTTATGTTTTTTATGGCAATTGGTAATTCAAAATGGCCGCTACCGCAGGACTTAGTTTAACATAGGACCCTATGGGAAAAAGTTTTTAAAGGCTTCTTCTCTGAAACCGGTTAATCAATCGAAACAAAAACTTACTAGCAATATTGTTTGGATGGTCCTCTATAAAGTTTATGTTTTTTATGGCAATTGGAAATTCAAAATGGCCCCTACCGCAGGACTTAGTTTAACATACGACCCTATGGGAAAAAGTTTTTAAAGGCTTCTTCTCTGAAACCGGTTAATCAATGGAAACAAAAACTTACTAGCAATATTGTTTGGATGGTCCTTTATAAAGTTTATGTTTTTTACGGCAATTGGAAATGCAAAATGGCCACGTCCGCCGCAGGACTTAGTTTAACAGAGGACCCTATGGGCAAATAAAAAAAATCTTCTCTATACAACTGGTTAACCAATGAAACAAAGCTTTCTAGTAATATTGTTTGGATGGTCCTATTTAAAGTTTATTGAAAATTACAGGACTTACTTTAACATCAGGGAAATGCCATCTTCCTTGCCTATAAAATCAGGTGAGCGATACAGGCTCTTAAGAGCCTCTGGCTAAGGTTTGTACTGGGTAATAAGTATATCTAATTGATCAGCTGTGTTAGCTCCCTTGTTTAAGGTTTGTACTGGTTAACAAGTATATATAATTGATCAGCTGTGTTTAAGGTTTGTATTGGGTAACAAGTATATCTAATTGATCAGCTGTGTTAGCTCCCTTGTTAAAGTTTGTACTGGGTAACAAGTATATCTAATTGGTCAGCTGTGCTAGCTCCCTTGTTTAAGGTTTGTATTGGGTAACAAGTATATCTAATTGATCAGCTGTGTTAGCTCCCTTGTTTAAGGTTTGTACTGGGTAATAAGTATATCTAATTGATCAGCTGTGTTAGCTCCCTTGTTAAAGTTTGTACTGGGTAACAAGTATATCTAATTGGTCAGCTGTGTTAGCTCCCTTGTTTAAGGTTTGTACTGGGTAATAAGTATATCTAATTGGTCAGCTGTGTTAGCTCACTTGTTTAAGGTTTGTACTTGGTAATAAGTATATCTAATTGATCAGCTGTGTTAGCTCCCTTGTTTAAGGTTTGTACTGGGTAATAAGTATATCTTATTGATCAGATGTGTTAGCTCCCTTGTTTAAGGTTTGTACTGGGTAACAAGTATATCTAATTGGTCAGCTGTGTTAGCTCCCTTGTTTAAGGTTTGTACTGGGTAACAAGTATATATCTTATTTGTGTGACAAGGATCTAAACTTATTTTGCATTTAGTTTGTATAATTCTATACATTTCAATGGAAATTATCTTATATAAAAGAAGCAAATATACACAAATGTATTCTGTCTTTATTAAAGTGCAAATTTTGCCATCAACAAAAGTTTTAATTCACCAAGGTATATGATACATTACACATTAAAATAAAGGTGTAAAATATACAATGTAAACATGTAATAATTGGCCCAGGTATTTCAACAGAGGAAATTAAATAATTAAATCACCAAACAGATTGTAAATTTTTCTTCTTTTTTTTTCACAAAACACTTAGTGTTTTTTTTCATAATGTTTAGATTACCAGAATATGTCTATGCAAGCAAGCTAGCACATAAAAAATTTAATTAGTAAATTCAAAAATATATACTAATATCTACTAAATTTATGATGCTGTATAGTGGAGTATTACCTATTCAAACTTTCACCTTACCTGTTCCATACAAGAATCAGAGATTTTACCATTAACCTTTTTAGACTTGTTGTTATTATAGGTTGGAAAATTACTAGATATGGATGAGTATCAAAAAAAGATAGTTCCATGTGTTGTCAAATTGTTCTCTTCTACAGACAGAGCTACCAGAGTAAAATTGTTACAACAGGTAACCAGTTTGTTGTTGTTTAAAAATGTAGTTTATCAGTTTATTGCACGTTTAATAGCGAGCACAGCTAGCAGCGGGTAGCAAAGCCTCGGTGAGCTCTACGGCAATTATTGCGTCATGTAATCAAAATGAAATCACGTGATCAAAATCTGCTTAATGCTGATATTGATTTTTTTTCATCCAGAAGTTGATATTGTCAAAAAACTGGAACAAAGTGAATGAAGAAAAGTACTAAAAATAAGTTTAAGAAAGACCTCGACATCGATAAAAAATAAATGTTATATTTATAATTAACAACAGAAATTTCATACTATTTTTTTGCAATATCTAAATCGATCTTTAAAACATGACAATCAAATTACATTTCATGTGATGTCACAGTTACTATGAAAGACATCACGTGACCACTGCAATTTGGAGGCACTTTTAGGGTGTTCGGAAGTAACGTCAATTATGAAATGTACATTACATATTGATAATAAAGGACTATATTGTCTGTGCTCGCATTTTGGCAATGCCTACTCTATATTAGCTGTCATATAATTTTTATAAGACATATATTATAATTTTTCCACTTAATTAACACTAATTATTACTATTTTGACTTTCCCAGTGATTTTACAAGATATATGTATTGAATATCAGATGCATGGTTGATAACATATTGTTGACACTACCAACAGCATGTCAGGGTTGATAACATATTGTTGACACTACCAACAGCATGTCAGGGTTGATAACATATTGTTGACACTACCAACAGCATGTCAGGGGTGATAACATATTGTTGACACTACCAACAGCATGTCAGGGGTGATAACATATGGTTGACATTACCAACAGCATGTCAGGGGTGATAACATATTGTTGACACTACCAACAGCATGTCAGGGTTTACTTGTAAAAAATGATCCCAATTCTTACCAAACAGATAACTACTAATATACTTACTAGTATGCACTTAGTTGATTAAGATTCTGACACAAATTTGATGCTTCTCTCACGTTAGTCTTAATTATTTGATGATTATATCCATGTTGTGACGGCTCACCACACTGGGCGAAGTGGGCGACAGTCGCCCTACTGGGACCTGAAGTCACCCTACAGCGCCTCAAAAGCGAAGTCGAAGCGGCCCTGTTATTTCCCTAAAGTCGCCCGATGGTTCACAGTAGATACTTTCATATGATCTGGTCCAAATAATTCACCCAGACTACCAATTTATCAGTAAATGTGTAATTCCAATAAAAAAAACGGCTAACAATATGTGTATTAAACATTTTTCAAAGGATTTATGTCTTTCAACTGGATTACGCGCCATTTGTTTATTTACTGGATGTGACTAATTACCGGAAGTGAACAACCGAAGAAAAGTAAAGTACAACGGCCCATACTGAATAAATCGTAATTTGTTTGATAAACAAAATATTTTAATTGGTTTCAAACTTCAGTTCTTTCAAATCGTATTGTATTTTAACAATTTTCTTAGATAAACATATGAGCTGCACTTGAAAGAATAAAGGTGTATAGTAATTATTGACATCATAAAAAGTTCTGTAGGTTGGTGTCCCATCAAGCAATTTTGATCAGCACAACTTTGTCCAAGTGGAAGTGTGCTGAACAGAAGAATTATTTCTGGGTTTAATGTTATGTTAGTTTATCTATCTTCTTTGAAAATTTTGCTCAGATAAACATGACATGTTCATAACAAACTGTTAGAAATATTATGATGTATACAAGATGTATGATGTATAACTGAATCTAAATGTGTTATGATTTAAAAACACAAGAGAAATAATCCTGGAAATCCACAATTATAAAAAAAAATAATGTAAATAATGAAAATGTATATAACAACAGTGAAAATTACTTATTTGTACGGTCCCCCTGACTTCTCCCTAATGTCTCCTGAAGTCTCCCTATCAGGTCTTTACTTCTCCCTGTTTGGCTGCCAGGGAGAAGTCACTTCTCCCTACTTTTTATACCCGCCACACGAAGTGGCGAGGTATTATGTTATACCCAGTTTAGTTCGGTGTCTGTCCGTCCGTCCGTCCGAAAGGTTTCCAGATGATAACTTGAAAACTCCTCAAGGGATTTGAAAAATATTTTGCACAGCTGTTCAGTACAATAAAATACAGGTCAAGTTCAATTTTCAGGATGATCCGAAAAATATTATTGAAGTTTTGCCACTTTATAAATTTTCAAATACCCCCGAAGGTTTCCAGATGATAACATGAAAACGCCTCAAGGGATTTGAATAATATCTTGCACAGCTGTTCAGTACAATAAAATACAGGTCAAGTTCAATTTTCAGGATGATCCGAAAAATATTATTGAAGTTTTGCCACTTTATAAATTTTCTAAATTTGACAATAATGAAATTTTCTGGTCTAAGAAAGATAACTCATTTCTTTCTGTCTCTATATACTAGTGGATGTATAGTATATACAGTATAGTATACTAGTATATACAAATATATTTAACTATTGATGAATATCGTGGCGGGGTATCATTTAATGTCCCATTAGATGCCCTATTTTTTAGAGTGTGGTGACCCCTGATGTTGTACATATTAATGAAGAAATTTTATTGGAATGATATTAGATAGAAGCTATTGGTTTTCTTTTTGGCCTAAGAAACCAGTAACTAAAATATTGACTGACAAAAAGTACTGATTTACATTATTATAGGTCTTAATAGAACACTATACAAGCCATAATGAATATTAATAGGTTTATAATTGTCTTTCAGATAGATTTATTTGGAGAGTTTTTACAACCAGACACTGTTAATAATCAAATATTTCCACAAATAAGTTCAGGATTCACAGACACAAACCCTGTGGTTAGAGAGAGCACTGTTAAGGTATTCACTTTTTCTCTTGGAAGATTTTAAAATATCAAACCAAAAAATAAATGTTTAAACTAGTAGATATTTATTTTAGTACTTTGCAGAGTTTTTGATACTAATAAAATTCCTGACTATATACCATAATGAACACAAATTCCTGACTATATACCACAATGAACACAAATTCTTGACTATATACCACAATGAACACAAATTCCTGACTATATACCCTAATGAACACAAATTCCTGACTATATACCATAATGAACACAAATTCCTGACTATATACCATAATTAACACAAATTCCTGACTATATACCATAATGAACACAAATTCCTGACTATATACCATAATGAACACAAATTCCTGACAATATACCATAATGAACACAATTTGTGGTTTTGTATTTTTAGGCAATGTTACACTTGGCAGGAAAGTTAAACTACAAGAATTTGAATGAAGAGCTGATGAAACATTTCGCCCGATTACAGGCAAAAGATGATCAGGTAAAAATATGTGAGACACGACATAAAAAATAGAGTACAAGCTTTATTGTGGGCAGGGTGTGCTCAGTGTTCAATCTAGGCTGCGCCATTGCCGCATTTTTTTTCTATTTGGCGCAGTAGAAAACGTTCCGCGGGCCTCTCCGGGCGCACTATATTAGATCGTCAAAATACGGAATTTCAATCCAGTCCCCGTACGGTACTGGTGTGTAGTCTGAATCTTTTGAGTGTTTAAAGTCACTGTCTTTTTGAATACCAGTGAAAAATTTATCGTAGATTTTGACAACGATCATTTTCAAGAAATTGTCAAAATATGAAGCAAATTTCGTCATATTTCGCAGTCGTGGGCCGGGAAAAACGCCCAAAATCTTGCATGATTGTGTCTAGCTGTTCTCTAGTACTATCTTGAAAGATGCCATTACTTTGTGTCTGTTGTGACTTGTCTTGAAATAAGTAGTATTACACGGATGGATCCTTAGTATCTCATACAAATTTTTAAACTTAACAGTGGCCCCCAAATCCCATCCAGGGCCCCCTTTGTGATCTTGCATGGGCCAGGCAGGCCCCCTGTGAAAAAATTCTAGATTGAACACTGTGTGCTAGACTCCAACCTTTATTGCAGGCAGGGTGTGCTAGACTCCTACCTTTATTGTGGGCAGGGTGTGCTAGACTCCACCCTTTATTGCAGGCAGGGTGTGCTAGACTCCAACCTTTATTGTAGGCAGGGTGTGTTCAACTTTAACCTTTATTGTATGTAGGGTGTACTAGACTCCTACCTTTATTGTAGGTAGGGTGTGCTAGAGTCCTACCTTTATTGTGGGTAGGGTGTGCTAGACTTCAACCTTTATTGTGGGCAGGGTGTGCTAGACTCCAACCTTTATTGTAGGCAGGGTGTGCTAGACTCCAACCTTTATTGTGGGCAGGGTGTGTTCGACTCCAACCTTTATTGTAGGTAGGGTGTGCTAGACTCCTACCTTTATTGTAGGCAGGGTGTGCTAGACTCCAACCTTTATTGTAGGTAGGGTGTGCCCAACTCCAACCTTTATTGTGGGCAGGGTGTGCTAGACTCCTACCTTTAATATGGGCAGGGTGTGCTAGACTCCAACCTTTATTGTGGGCAGGGTGTGCTAGACTCCTACCTTTATTGTGGGCAGGGTGTGCTTGACTCCAACCTTAATTGTAGGTAGGGTGTGCTAGACTCCAACCTTTATATTGTAGGTAGGGTGTGCTAGACTCCTACCTTATTGTGGGCAGAGTGTACTTGACTTCAACCTTTATTGTAGGTAGGGTGTGCTGGACTCCAACCTTTATTGTGGGCAGGGTGTGCTAGACTCCAACCTTTATTGTAGGTAGGGTGTGCTAGACTCCTACCTTTATTGTGGGCAGGGTGTGCTAGACTCCAACCTTTATTGTAGGTAGGGTGTGCTAGACTCCTACCTTTATTGTGGGCAGGCTGTGCTAGACTCCAACCTTTATTTAAGGTAGGGTGTGCTTGACTCCAACCTTTATTGTGGGCAGGGTGTGCTAGAATCCAACCTTTATTGTAGGCAGGGTGTGTTAGACTCCAACCTTTATTGTAGGTAGGGTGTGCTAGACTCCAACCTTTATTGTACGCAGGGTGTGCTAGACTCCAACCTTTATTGTTGTCAGGGTGTGCTCAACTCCAACTTTTGTTGTAGGCATGGTGTGCTAGACACCTACCGTTATTGCACGCAGGGTGTGCTAGACTCTAAATGTTATTGTAGGCAGGGTGTGTTCAACTCCAACCTTTATTGTAGGCAGGGTTTGCTAGACTCCAACCTTTATTGTAGGTAGGGTGTGCCCAACTCCAACCTTTATTGTAGGCAGGGTGTGCTCGACTCCTACTTTATTGTGGGCAGGGTGTGCTCGACTTCAACCTTTATTGTAGGTAGGGTATGCTAGACTCCAACCTTTATTGTGGGCAGGGTGTGCTAGACTCCAAACTTTATTGTGGGCAGGGTGTGCTAGACTCCAACCTTTATTGTGGGCAGGGTGTGCTAGATTCCAACCTTTATTGAAGGCAGGGTGTGTTAGACTTCAACCTTTATTGTAGTCAGGGTGTGCTTGACTCCAACCTTTATTGTGGGCTGGGTGTGCTAGACTCCAACCTTTATTGTAGGCACGGTGTTTTAGACTCCAACCTTTATTGTAGGTAGGGTGTGCGTGACTCCAACCTTTATTGTAAGCAGGGTGTGCTAGACTCCAACCTTTATTATATTGTTGTCAGGGTGTGCTCAACTCCAACTTTTGTTGTAGGCAGGGTGTGATAGACACCTACCGTTATTGCACACAGGGTGTGCTAGACTCCAAACTTTATTGTAGGCAGGGTGTGCTAGACTCCAACCTTTATTGTAGGTAGGGTGTGCTCAACTCCAACCTTTATTGTAGGTAGGGTGTGCTCGACTCCAACCTTTATTGTGGGCAGGGTGTGGTAGATTCCAACCTTTATTGTAGGCAGGGTGTGTTAGACTTCAACCTTTATTGTAGTCAGGGTGTGCTAGACTCCATCCTTTATTGTAGTCAGGGTGTGCTTGACTCCAACCTTTATTGTGGGCAGGGTGTGCTAGACTCCAACCTTTATTGTAGGCAGGGTGTGTTAGACTCCAACCTTTATTGTAGGTAGGGTGTGCTAGACTTCAACCTTTATTGTAAGCAGGGTGTGCTAGACTCCAACCTTTATTGTAGTCAGCGTGTGCTAGACTCCAACCTTTATTGTAGTCAGGGTGTTCTCGACTCCTACTTTATTGTGGGCAGGGTGTACTCGACTCAAGTCTTAATGAAAGACTATATCATGGCTTCCTCCTCAATAAAAACAGGACGCCATGATACAGCGGAAAAATTGCTGAAAGTGGCATTAAAGCACTATTTAAACAAACTTATCTTATTTCAAATTTTGTTCAGTATAATAAAAGAATTATTACCGCACCTTGATTTGTAATCAATTTGAATGAGTTTAAAACAAATTTCAGTAATTGTTAAGCTATATCATGGCATCAAATATTTGACGAGGGGAGTCAAATATATGGAAAATACAGGGAAATAGTAACAAATTAATGCCTTTAAATTTTAATAGCCCTCACATTCATCACCAAATATGGAAAACTACAGCCATTATTAAGTAAACATGTAAAAATATTACTAATTTGTCCCACTTGTAAGACTGATAGTTTATATATATTTATACTTACACATTCCAGAAAAAAACTGGATTGGCACACATACATTGTCTGTAAAGAGTTTCAGCTTTTATGTTTATTTGTTTATAAAATGTATTGACAGGGTGGTATTAGAACCAACACAACTGTATGTTTAGGGAAGATAGCAGGATACCTTAGTCCTAATGTAAGTATTTATAAATGGTTCTTTATTATAAAAGGTTTATTATTATAAAATTTTATATATTGCATCATAAACATTGTACACTGAAATGATCAGAAAACTAAATCTATTAACAGGTTTAGATTCGGGGAATTTGAATGACATATGTCACACTTTCATATATATATGCTTCTTGTTGGAATTTATAATAGCATTCTTATTTCCTCTGAAACTAAGATTTTCTGGTGTAAATATACCAGGACTACATAAGAACTTGTAAAGAAGTTATTTTTCAGATATTGAGCATTCATGATAGACTGGATTATTTGATACTACTGAGCCTTACATTCAGCCAATTTTGCAGTTGTATGGTTGTTACCAGGTTATGTTAAATAGAGGCTACCAGAATGATTGTGATAAATCAGCTGATTATATATTACTATTAGTGATTCCTTAATGATAGAAGGCTAACTGTAGATATGGCCATGATGTTAGGTATAACATCAAAGTTGTAGGCTTTAATTACATCCTGATTATATATTACTATTAGTGACTCCTTAATGATAGAAGGCTAACTGTAGATATGGCCATGATGTTAGGTATAACATCAAAGTTGTAGGCTTTAATTACATCCTGAATGTTTGCTTTAAGGGTTAGCCATTAAATTTATGATCTGTACCATATTTTTATTTTGGCAGATCAGACAAAAAATTATAACCTCTGCCTTTTTAAGGGCATTAAGAGATCCTTTTCCAGCAGCCAGACAAGCTGGTATCCTAGGCATGGCTGCTACACAGAACTATTATCATCTTAAAGAAATCTCCGTCAAATTACTGCCAGCCTTGTGTACTGCTACCATGGATCCGGAAAAAGGTGTCAGGGATCAGGTACATTAAAAAATCATCTTTAACTCACTTTAAATACTTGAAATACTTTATTTGACAAAAATGTACACAACATTCAAACTTGTGATTGTGAACCAAACAGGAAAGCCCCTGCATTAAAAAAAACCCTTGTAAAGCATCTGGATTGCTACAGAATCATTAAACAGTATTAGTTATATGACCTTGAATAACCAATGTCATATTTAAAACTCCTGGTTTCCTTTTTTTTCTAATAAATCAATTCAATGGTTTCATCCATACCTTTCTTTTCGAGCAAATTCATTTAAAAATAAAAGTACATGTACTAGAAACATTTTGCTGTAAATTATTATAAACTGTAAAAATATAATAGAAAAGTACATTTCTTTCCAGGCTTTCAAAGCCATTAAAGGATTTTTGAGCAAACTAGAAAAAGTTTCAGAAAACCCAGATCTTCTGGAGGAATTGGGTATGGCTATTTTATGGTATTATTAGAGCACATTTTCATTTTCTTATAGACTCGAAGATATTTTATAGCATTGGATTTTTTAGCAGAAATCAAAATCCTTGTATCATTTTTTTCTTGTGGAATAACAGTATACTGCTTGGGAACTTCACATTAAATATTACTGTATTCTGAAGTTTGTAGTAGATTGTAGGAACAAGAAAATTTGAGTTTGCTTATTTTTCTAATTTAGTATTGTTTTTAATCAATTTTGAGTAACTGACTGTTGTAATCACAAAACTTTAGATGTAAATTTCCCTAACATTTATCAATTTATACTGGTTAATCATCAAAGTTTCATACTTTAGCAAGGATTAAAAAAAGATTTCTTTTCTAAATTCCTCTCAAAATTATAATTGTCAGTTGTTATCTGTATAGGAATGTTTTAACTGATTGAACACTCCATAACACTGAGTGGGGCACATAAAAATCCCATTTGTATGTCTGTCTGTTCTTCCATCCCACTTGTCTAACCTGTAATTGTTATGCTCTACAGTTTTCCCCAAGATGCCAATATGGTTAATATAATTTAAAATTAAAGTTCAGTGGGGGAATACCATATGCAGTGATTAAAGCAGTTTAATGTAGTAAAATATTCCTATAATAAACAAAAATTTCAGATCACAATGTATTGATATTTCAGACATTAATGAATAAATGGTTATATAACATTATCATAATAAGTGTCTGACATTAATTCTGTGTTTGCAGAGAAGGATGTACTGACGGGAGGATCTCCGTCCAGTTTGGCTGCAGGATGGGCAGGTTGGGCCGTCACTGGCGTGTCATCATTGACTTCCAAGATCTACAGCAAAGCTACAGCTAACAAAAATATTGGGGGTAAGGTCATTAATTATATTACAAACTGCAAAAAATAAGGGGGGTGGGGGGGGCAAGGTCATTGATAATAGTAAAAACGGCAAAAACTGCTGGTGGGTAGGGGATAGAAAAAAAAAGATGTCAAAAATACTGATTTGAAGGTCATTGATAAGAGCAAAAAAAAAAAAACAAAAAAAACAAATCAGAAACAAAAACAAAACAACCAAAAATATGAGGGGTTAAGTTACAATCTAGTTTTCTAGTTTTTTTTTTACTTTTAGCTAGTTCTAATCCTACATTATCAGCAGCAACACCTAGTACAACCACAGACATGTCAAAACCCACAGTACAACCTGAACCAGAACAGGAACAGTCAAAACCAGATCAAGCTAGTTCTTATAAACAAGAGGAACCAAGTACAGCTGAAGGCTGGGATGATGAAGATTGGGGTGATATGGATGTTAGTATAAGTAAATGTATATAATTACCGGTTTTATACTCTACCAGAAATGTAGATTATTATAGTGCAATTTGTGAATGAATTCAAAGTCCAATTGTATAAAAATTTAATAGTTTTAGTCTACATGATCAGAAGGGTTGTCACCACTTGGAATCAGTCTTCTGTCAAATAACATTTCCACAACAACTGGAGATTGATTTGAAACTTTGCACACAACATTAGAATGTCCTCTACCATGATTGCACAAATCATGGCCACCAACCAAGCAACATGGCCTCATTGGCTAGAAAAAGGACGGGGGGAGGGGGGACTTTTTGGCTTATAGTTCAAGAAGTATAACAGATACTGGATTACTGAAGTGACCTTACTTCCTCTGCAACAATAAAGCTCTATAAAACTCTCATGAGTCAAAGCTCTATGACAACAATAAAGCTCTATAAAACTCTCATGAGTCAAAGCTGTATGACAACAATAAAGCTCTATAAAACTCTCATGAGTCAAAGCTGTATCACAACAATAAAGCTCTATAAAACTCTCATGAGTCAAAGCTGTATCACAACAATAAAGCTCTATAAAACTCTCATGAGTCAAAGCTGTATGACAACAATAAAGCTCTATAAAACTCTCATGAGTCAAAGCTGTATGACAACAATAAAGCTCTATAAAACTCTCATGAGTCAAAGCTGTATGACAACAATAAAGCTCTATAAAACTCTCATGAGTCAAAGCTCTATGACAACAATAAAGCTCTATAAAACTCTCATGAGTCAAAGCTCTATGACAACAATAAAGCTCTATAAAACTCTCATGAGTCAAAGCTCTATGACAACAATAAAGCTCTATAAAACTCTCATGAGTCAAAGCTCTATGACAACAATAAAGCTCTATAAAACTCTCATGAGTCAAAGCTGTATGACAACAATAAAGCTCTATAAAACTCTCATGAGTCAAAGCTGTATGACAACAATAAAGCTCTATAAAACTCTCATGAGTCAAAGCTGTATGACAACAATAAAGCTCTATAAAACTCTCATGAGTCAAAGCTGTATGACAACAATAAAGCTCTATAAAACTCTCATGAGTCAAAGCTGTATGACAACAATAAAGCTCTATAAAACTTTCATGAGTCAAAGCTGTATGACAACAATAAAGCTCTATAAAACTTTCATGAGTCAAAGCTGTATGACAACAATAAAGCTCTATAAAACTCTCATGAGTCAAAGCTGTATGACAACAATAAAGCTCTATAAAACTCTCATGAGTCAAAGCTGTATGACAACAATAAAGCTCTATAAAACTCTCATGAGTCAAAGCTGTATGACAACAATAAAGCTCTATAAAACTCTCATGAGTCAAAGCTGTATGACAACAATAAAGCTCTATAAAACTCTCATGAGTCAAAGCTGTATGACAACAATAAAGCTCTATAAAACTCTCATGAGTCAAAGCTGTATGACAACAATAAAGCTCTATAAAACTCTCATGAGTCAAAGCTGTATGACAACAATAAAGCTCTATAAAACTCTCATGAGTCAAAGCTGTATGACAACAATAAAGCTCTATAAAACTCTCATGAGTCAAAGCTGTATGACAACAATAAAGCTCTATAAAACTCTCATGAGTCAAAGCTGTATGACAACAATAAAGCTCTATAAAACTCTCATGAGTCAAAGCTGTATGACAACAATAAAGCTCTATAAAACTCTCATGAGTCAAAGCTGTATGACAACAATAAAGCTCTATAAAACTCTCATGAGTCAAAGCTGTATGACAACAATAAAGCTCTATAAAACTCTCATGAGTCAAAGCTCTATGACAACAATAAAGCTCTATAAAACTCTCATGAGTCAAAGCTGTATGACAACAATAAAGCTCTATAAAACTCTCATGAGTCAAAGCTCTATGACAACATGAGTTATCGAATTTACCATCAAAAGTGAAGTTTTCCATTGTTTGTTCTTTATATTTTGAAAAGCAGAAGACAAAAAAAAACTTAAGATTTCACAATTATGCAGCTCAGCATCTGCTAAAAATGATGTTTGAAGACTCTTTATAGTTGTTCCCTTTTAAATGTTTAATTAACAATTTTACCCAATTTTCCTCCACATCTTAAAAACAGTAAGAGCTTAAGAAAAACATTGCATTACAAACTTAGAAAAATGTATATGCAACAATGTATTGGAAACTCTGCGTTTTTGTCTCGCCTGCGACGAAAGTCGCTGGAGGCGAGACATATGTATGGGAATCCGGCGGAGGCGGCGGCGGCGGCGGAGGCGTAAACACTTGACATCTTGCTTCATATCTTTGTAAGCCCAAGCCCTAGGTCCATCAAATTTGGTCCAGAGGTAGCTTATGATGAGTACTTGCCAGTCAGTCACCTGTCACCTGACCTTGACCTCAATTTCACGGTCCAGCGACTACGTTAAAGTTTTTGGGTTACGACAGTTCCTCTGTAACTACGCATGGTAGGATGACAATATTTGGTGTATAGGTTGCTGATGACTAGTACATGACTGTCTGGTAGGTGTCACCTGACCTTGACCTCAATTTCACGGTCCAGCGACTACGTTAAAGTTTTTGGGTTACGACAGTTCCTCTGTAACTATGCATGGTAGGATGACAATATTTGGTGTATAGGTTGCTGATGACTAGTACATGACTGTCTGGTAGGTGTCACATGACCTTGACCTCAATTTCACGGTCCAGCGACTACGTTAAAGTTTTTGGGTTACGACAGTTCCTCTGTAACTACGCATGGTAGGATGACAATATTTGGTGTATAGGTTGCTGATGACTAGTACATGACTGTCTGGTAGGTGTCACCTGACCTTGACCTCAATTTCACGGTCCAGCGACTATGTTAAAGTTTTTGGGTTACGACAGTTCCTCTGTAACTACGAATGGTAGGATGACAATATTTGGTGTATAGGTTGCTGATGACTAGTACATGACTGTCTGGTAGGTGTCACCTGACCTTGACCTCAATTTCACGGTCCAGCGACTACGTTAAAGTTTTTGGGTTACGACAGTTCCTCTGTAACTATGCATGGTAGGATGACAATATTTGGTGTATAGGTTGCAGATGACTAGTACATGACTGTCTGGTAGGTGTCACCTGACCTTGACCTCAATTTCACGGTCCAGCGACTACGTTAAAGTTTTTGGGTTACGACAGTTCCTCTGTAACCACGCATGGTAGGATGACAATATTTGGTATATAGGTTGCTGATGACTAGTACATGACTGTCTGGTAGGAGTCACCTGACCTTGACCTCAATTTCACGGTCCAGTGACTACGTTAAAGATTTTGGGTTATGGCAGTTACTCTGTTACCACGCTTGGTAGGATGACAATCTTTGGTATATAGGGTGCTGATGACTAGTACATGACTGTCTGGTAGGTTCCACCTGACCTGACCTCAATTTCACGGTCCAGCGTCTACATTAAAGTTTTTGGGTTACGACAGTTCCTGTATAACTGCACATGGTAGGATGACAATATTTGGTATATAGGTTTCTAATGACTAGTACATGACTGTCTGGTAGGTGTCACTTGACCTTGACCTCAATTTCACGGTCCAGCGACTACATTAAAGTTTTTGGGTTGTAAACGGCAGTTTCTCTGTAACTATGCATGGTAGGATGACAATATTTGGTATATAGGTTGCTGATGAATAGTACATGACTATCTATTAGTTTCCACCTGTCCTTGACCTCAATTTCACGGTCCAGCGACTACGTTAAAGTTTTTGGGTTACGGCTGTTGCCCTGTAACTATGCATGGTATGGTGACAATATTTCGTATACAGGCCGCTGCTGATATTTTATGCTATTTACGTAATGCTTATGACAAAATTTATTTTCGTTACTGATGCGGAATGCAGGCGAGACGTTTTTCTGTGTCCACACTTGTTTCATAGAGTGTTGTTCTATATATGCTTTTTTGCCCACTTTTAGCAGTTAAGTCCTAGGAGTCTCTTGTTAGTAAATCAGTCATCAACTATGTACAGCAAAATCACACATACTATATTCAGTTGTATTATGTCCATGATACTTCAGATATTAAATAAAGATCAGATGGTATTATAAAATTATATCTGTGTGTACAGACAGATAACTTTGGGAGTGGAAATTACAACATTGTTTGGTTAACTCATTCGACATTTATACATGTTATTTATCTGAACTATGAGTCTGTAGTGCAGTCTTCCCAAAATGTGCCGGTCTGCCAGACCCGACCGACAAAAAACAGGCAAATTTAACTCCGGTCTGGCAAATTAGTTAAATTTACAACAAAAATGTTAAATTGGTCCGGCAGTATTTGTGTTTAGGTCCGACAAGCCAAGAACTAATTTCGCGAAGACTGGTATTGTATTTCTAAATATCAAATGTTTAACTACCATCATATGGTGTATAGAAAAAATGTCAAATTTTTCTTTAGGCTAGCCCTGTGTCCAGTCCAGCAGTAACATCTACCACAGAAGGTGGTGGGTCAGGGTGGGACAATGATGAGGAGGAGGATGACAACTGGGGAAGTCTGGAGGATACTTCATCTGACACGAAAAATGTATGGTCAAATAATAGAAATGTTCATTCATTCAGTTCATCAAAGTATTTAATAGTAGTCATGTCAGATGACTCGATGATTTAATTGTAGTTTTGTTAATTTTTTTAATCTAATTTTTTAGATATCTATTTCTTTCATAAATTATTTGTAAAAGTCAATGATTGAATACAATTAACATTTGTAACTTCCAGTGTGATGTTAAAAAAGTATAGAAAAAAAAAATACTTTTTTACATGTATGGCAGGACTATTAAAGTTCAGTCAGCTGATTACAATTGCTTAAAAATAGATCTTTATACCCTCTGCAAACTTGTCTGGGGGTTATAGGAATCACCCTGTCTGTCCATCTGTCCACATCCCTTGTAACTCCTCCTAAACCACTTGATGAAATTTAATGAAACTTAGCATAAAGGAAGTACATTATATGTAGATGTGCATGAACAATTTTTATTGATAATATTATTTAAACAATCAATAGCTGCCTAATTGTAGCAGTCACACAAGTGCATACTTCAAATGACAAAGTCTGGCTTCATATTTATTCATAAATACAATTTTTTATTGTTGCATTGAAATTTTTGTTGAAATATTGATTAATTATAAATTGGACATTTTTAGAAGCCAGCCCCAAGTGGTTCTCATGCATTAAAACTAGAACATAAACCAAAGAAGCCAGAATGGAGTATGGATGAGGAATTTTTATCAACAGAAGATAGTGGTCTACCACAAGCTAGTTCCTACAGCTGGGGAAACACCAATCAACAAGAAGATGACTTCTTTTCTTCTGCTATGGGCTTACCGACAGTATTTATGATTTATATTATCTGCAAAACATGACTCTAGTCACAAATCATAAAAAACATGACACTAGTCACAAATCATAAAAAAACATGACACTAGTCACAAATCATAAAAAAACATGACTCTAGTCACAAATCATAAAAAAAACATGACACTAGTCACAAATCATAAAAAACATGACACTAGTCACAAATCATAAAAAACATGACACTAGTCACAAATCATAAAAAACATGACACTAGTCACAAATCATAAAAAAACATGACACTAGTCACAAGTCATAAAAAAACATGACACTAGTCACAAATCATAAAAAAACATGACACTAGTCACAAATCATAAAAAAACATGACACTAGTCACAAATCATAAAAAACATGACACTAGTCACAAATCATAAAAAACATGACACTAGTCACAAATCATAAAAAAACATGACACTAGTCACAAATCATAAAAAACATGACTCTAGTCACAAATCATAAAAAACATGACACTAGTCACAAATCATAAAAAACATGACTCTAGTCACAAATCATAAAAAACATGACACTAGTCACAAATCATAAAAAACATGACACTAGTCACAAATCATAAAAAACATGACACTAGTCACAAATCATAAAAAACATGACTCTAGTCACAAATCATAAAAAACATGACTCTAGTCACAAATCATAAAAAACATGACACTAGTCACAAATCATAAAAAACATGACACTAGTCACAAATCATAAAAAACATGACACTAGTCACAAATCATAAAGGCTTCTGTTGTAGTCATCTATCACTTAGTAAAATTAACACAACCAGTTAAAACTATTTTAAGCATTGTGGTCTTGTAAAATAAACACGACCAATTGTAACTAACTTAAGCATGATGGTCTTACGGGTAGTAAAAATAAACAACATGTTAAATGAATTTAAGCATGATGGTCTTACCGGTAGTAAAAATAAACAACATGTTAAAATGAATTTAAGCATAATGGTCTTACCGGTAGTAAAAATAAACAACATGTTAAAATGAATTTAAGCATAATGGTCTTACCGGTAGTAAAAATAAACAACATGTTAAAATGAATTTAAGCATGATGGTCTTACCGGTAGTAAAAATAAACAACATGTTAAAATGAATTTAAGCATGATGGTCTTACAGGTAGTAAAAATAAACAACATGTTAAAATGAATTTAAGCATGATGGTCTTAGCTGGTTCTCTAATATTTATATCACTAACCCCATTCCTGCAATCTCAAATCCCATGGACACCAATATAAACAATCTTTTATAATCTACTGTACACAAGTTTGTCATGTTGATGGACACCAATATAAACAGTCTTTTATAATCTACTGTACACAAGTTTGTCATGTTGATGGACACCAATATAAACCGTCTTTTATAATCTACTGTACACAAGTTTGTCATGTTGATGGACACCAATATAAACAATCTTTTATAATCTACTGTACACAAGTTTGTCATGTTGATGGACACCAATATAAACAGTCTTTTATAATCTACTGTACACAAGTTTGTCATGTTGATGGACACCAATATAAACAGTCTTTTATAATCTACTGTACACAAGTTTGTCATGTTGATGGACACCAATATAAACAATCTTTTATAATCTACTGTACACAAGTTTGTCATGTTGATGGACACCAATATAAACAATCTTTTATAATCTACTGTACACAAGTTTGTCATGTTGATGGACACCAATATAAACAATCTTTTATAATCTACTGTACACAAGTTTGTCATGTTGATGGACACCAATATAAACAATCTTTTATAATCTACTGTACACAAGTTTGTCATGTTGATGGACACCAATATAAACAGTCTTTTATAATCTACTGTACACAAGTTTGTCATGTTGATGGACACCAATATAAACCGTCTTTTATAATCTACTGTACACAAGTTTGTCATGTTGATGGACACCAATATAAACAATCTTTTATAATCTACTGTACACAAGTTTGTCATGTTGATGGACACCAATATAAACAATCTTTTATAATCTACTGTACACAAGTTTGTCATGTTGATGGACACCAATATAAACAATCTTTTATAATCTACTGTAAACAAGTTTGTCATGTTGATGGACACCAATATAAACAGTCTTTTATAATCTACTGTACACAAGTTTGTCATGTTGATGGACACCAATATAAACAATCTTTTATAATCTACTGTACACAAGTTTGTCATGTTGATGGACACCAGTATAAACAATCTTTTATAATCTACTGTACACAAGTTTGTCATGTTGATGGACACCAATATAAACAGTCTTTTATAATCTACTGTACACAAGTTTGTCATGTTGATGGACACCAATATAAACAATCTTTTATAATCTACTGTACACAAGTTTGTCATGTTGATGGACACCAATATAAACAGTCTTTTATAATCTACTGTACACAAGTTTGTCATGTTGATGGACACCAATATAAACAATCTTTTATAATCTACTGTACACAAGTTTGTCATGTTGATGGACACCAATATAAACAGTCTTTTATAATCTACTGTACACAAGTTTGTCATGTTGATGGACACCAATATAAACAGTCTTTTATAATCTACTGTACATAAGTTTGTCATGTTGATGGACACCAGTATAAACAGTCTTTTATAATCTACTGTACACAAGTTTGTCATGTTGATGGACACCAATATAAACAATCTTTTATAATCTACTGTACACAAGTTTGTCATGTTGATGGACACCAATATAAACAATCTTTTATAATCTACTGTACACAAGTTTGTCATGTTGATGGACACCAATATAAACCGTCTTTTATAATCTACTGTACACAAGTTTGTCATGTTGATGGACACCAATATAAACAATCTTTTATAATCTACTGTACACATGTTTGTCATGTTGATGGACACCAATATAAACAATCTTTTATAATCTACTGTACACATGTTTGTCATGTTGATGGACACCAATATAAACAATCTTTTATAATCTACTGTACACAAGTTTGTCATGTTGATGGACACCAATATAAACAGTCTTTTATAATCTACTGTACACAAGTTTGTCATGTTGATGGACACCAATATAAACAATCTTTTATAATCTACTGTACACAAGTTTGTCATGTTGATGGACACCAGTATAAACAGTCTTTTATAATCTACTGTACACAAGTTTGTCATGTTGATGGACACCAGTATAAACAGTCTTTTATAATCTACTGTACACAAGTTTGTCATGTTGATGGACACCAATATAAACAATCTTTTATAATCTACTGTACACAAGTTTGTCATGTTGATGGACACCAATATAAACAGTCTTTTATAATCTACTGTACACAAGTTTGTCATGTTGATGGACACCAATATAAACAGTCTTTTATAATCTACTGTACATAAGTTTGTCATGTTGATGGACACCAATATAAACAATTTTTTATAATCTACTGTACACAAGTTTGTCATGTTGATGGACACCAATATAAACCGTCTTTTATAATCTACTGTACACAAGTTTGTCATGTTGATGGACACCAATATAAACAATCTTTTATAATCTACTGTACACAAGTTTGTCATGTTGATGGACACCAATATAAACAATCTTTTATAATGTACTGTACACAAGTTTGTCATATTGATGGACACCAATATAAACAATCTTTTATAATCTACTGTACACAAGTTTGTCATGTTGATGGACACCAGTATAAACAGTCTTTTATAATCTACTGTACACAAGTTTGTCATGTTGATGGACACCAATATAAACAATCTTTTATAATCTACTGTACACAAGTTTGTCATGTTGATGGACACCAATATAAACAATCTTTTATAATCTACTGTACACAAGTTTGTCATGTTGATGGACACCAGTATAAACAGTCTTTTATAATCTACTGTACACAAGTTTGTCATGTTGATGGACACCAATATAAACAATCTTTTATAATCTACTGTACACAAGTTTGTCATGTTCATGGACACCAGTATAAACAGTCTTTTATAATCTACTGTACACAAGTTTGTCATGTTGATGGACACCAATATAAACAGTCTTTTATAATCTACTGTACACAAGTTTGTCATGTTGATGGACACCAATATAAACAGTCTTTTATAATCTACTGTACACAAGTTTGTCATGTTGATGGACACCAATATAAACAATCTTTTATAATCTACTGTACACAAGTTTGTCATGTTGATGGACACCAATATAAACAATCTTTTATAATCTACTGTACACAAGTTTGTCATGTTGATGGACACCAATATAAACAATCTTTTATAATCTACTGTACACAAGTTTGTCCTGTTGATGGACACCAATATAAACCGTCTTTTATAATCTACTGTACACAAGTTTGTCATGTTGATGGACACCAATATAAACAATCTTTTATAATCTACTGTACACAAGTTTGTCATGTTGATGGACACCAATATAAACAATCTTTTATAATCTACTGTACACAAGTTTGTCATGTTGATGGACACCAATATAAACAGTCTTTTATAATCTACTGTACACAAGTTTGTCATGTTGATGGACACCAATATAAACAATCTTTTATAATCTACTGTACACAAGTTTGTCATGTTGATGGACACCAATATAAACCGTCTTTTATAATCTACTGTACACAAGTTTGTCATGTTGATGGACACCAATATAAACAATCTTTTATAATCTACTGTACACAAGTTTGTCATGTTGATGGACACCAATATAAACAATCTTTTATAATCTACTGTACACAAGTTTGTCATGTTGATGGACACCAATATAAACAGTCTTTTATAATCTACTGTACACAAGTTTGTCATATTGATGGACACCAATATAAACAATATTTATAATCTACTGTACACAAGTTTGTCATGTTGATGGACACCAATATAAACCGTCTTTTATAATCTACTGTACACAAGTTTGTCATGTTGATGGACACCAATATAAACAGTCTTTTATAATCTACTGTACACAAGTTTGTCATGTTGATGGACACCAATATAAACAATCTTTTATAATCTACTGTACACAAGTTTGTCATGTTGATGGACACCAATATAAACCGTCTTTTATAATCTACTGTACACAAGTTTGTCATGTTGATGGACACCAATATAAACAATCTTTTATAATCTACTGTACACAAGTTTGTCATGTTGATGGACACCAATATAAACAGTCTTTTATAATCTACTGTACACAAGTTTGTCATGTTGATGGACACCAATATAAACAATCTTTTATAATCTACTGTACACAAGTTTGTCATGTTGATGGACACCAATATAAACAGTCTTTTATAATCTACTGTACACAAGTTTGTCATGTTGATGGACACCAATATAAACAGTCTTTTATAATCTACTGTACACAAGTTTGTCATGTTGATGGACACCAATATAAACAATCTTTTATAATCTACTGTACACAAGTTTGTCATGTTGATGGACACCAATATAAACAATCTTTTATAATCTACTGTACACAAGTTTGTCATGTTGATGGACACCAATATAAACAGTCTTTTATAATCTACTGTACACAAGTTTGTCATGTTGATGGACACCAATATAAACAGTCTTTTATAATCTACTGTACACAAGTTTGTCATGTTGATGGACACCAATATAAACAGTCTTTTATAATCTACTGTACACAAGTTTGTCATGTTGATGGACACCAATATAAACAGTCTTTTATAATCTACTGTACACAAGTTTGTCATGTTGATGGACACCAATATAAACAATCTTTTATAATCTACTGTACACAAGTTTGTCATGTTGATGGACACCAGTATAAACAGTCTTTTATAATCTACTGTACACAAGTTTGTCATGTTGATGGACACCAATATAAACAATCTTTTATAATCTACTGTACACAAGTTTGTCATGTTGATGGACACCAATATAAACAATCTTTTATAATCTACTGTACACAAGTTTGTCATGTTGATAGACACCAATATAAACAATCTTTTATAATCTACTGTACACAAGTTTGTCATGTTCATGGACACCAATATAAACAGTCTTTTATAATCTACTGTACACAAGTTTGTCATGTTGATGGACACCAATATAAACAATCTTTTATAATCTACTGTACACAAGTTTGTCATGTTGATGGACACCAATATAAACAGTCTTTTATAATCTACTGTACACAAGTTTGTCATGTTGATGGACACCAATATAAACAGTCTTTTATAATCTACTGTACACAAGTTTGTCATGTTGATGGACACCAATATAAACAGTCTTTTATAATCTACTGTACACAAGTGTGTCATGTTGCTTAATTGTTTTGAATTGTACATTTTCTTGTTTAAATATTTGCAATTACAATTATTTCATGACGACTATGTGAAATGTGATTTTCTTTAACTTAATGATTCCATAGTTAAATTCAGTACAGGAAATTTTGATAGTAATGACTATGTCTACATAATCACTGAAATATTGTATATTGATACAAGGAAGTAAGACCAATTACACTGAGGCATGTGTATTATAAAACTACTTAAAAAAATTTGTTGTGCGTTTTTTTCCTTATTCAGACTGAAGTCATATTTTCAGATAAGTATATAAATTTTTCAACATTATTGATAAATCGTGTGCTATCTGATGACCAAGAATTTTCTGTAAAGTACTTTGTATTGACGTGTGCTATCAGATGACCAAGAATTTTCTGTAAAGTACTTTGTATTGACGTGAAAAACATATATTACTGAAAACACAATTAAATATTTCAGAAAAAGGCAGAAAAACCTTCTAAACCAATTCCTTCATCTGCTTCATCTAAAAGCAGTTCACAATTGAGTGCAGGGCCCTCAAGTGCAAATTCTTATTCACCTCCAGCCAGGACATCCAGCAATAAAGATGCTAGTCAAACCAAACATAAGTCCCAGGAGGGCTGGGACACGGAGGATGTAGGATGGGGGGAGGAATCTTGGACTGATACCACAGTGTCTAGCAATAAAACTGTGACATCTCAAAATAAACAATCTGTTGCTAAAACAAGTAGTTCTGCTTCAGCGTGGGAGGATTCTGGTGGAGGATGGGATGACAGTGGGTGGGGGTCATTATCAGGTAAGTCATGTTAATTAATTAGTTCTGCATCAATGTGAGAGGTTTCTGGTGGAGGATGGGATGACAGTGGGTGGGGGTCATTATCAGGTAAGTCATGTTAATTAATTAGTTCTGCATCAATGTGAGAGGTTTCTGGTGGAGGATGGGATGACAGTGGGTGGGGGTCATTATCAGGTAAGTCATGTTAAATAATTAGTTCTGTGCCACTGTGGGAGGATTCTGGTGGAGGATGGGATGACAGTGGGTGGGGGTCATTATCAGGTAAGTCATGTTAAATAATTAGTTCTGTGCCACTGTGGGAGGATTCTGGTGGAGGATGGGATGACAGTGGGTGGGGGTCATTATCAGGTAAGTCATGTTAAATAATTAGTTCTGTGCCAATGTGAGAGGTTTCTGGTGGAGGATGGGATGACAGTGGGTGGGGGTCATTATCAGGTAAGTCATGTTAAATAATTAGTTCTGCATCAGCGTGGGAGGATTCTGGTGGAGGATGGGATGAAAGTGGGTGGGGGTCATTATCAGGTAAGTCATGTTAAATAATTAGTTCTGCATCAGCGTGGGAGGATTCTGGTGGAGGATGGGATGAAAGTGGGTGGGGGTCATTATCAGGTAAGTCATGTTAAATAATTAGTTCTGTGCCAATGTGGGAGGATTCTGGTGGAGGTTGGGATGACAGTGAGTGGGGGTCATTATCAGGTAAGTCATGTTAAATAATTAGTTCTGTGCCAATGTGGGAGGATTCTGGTGGAGGTTGGGATGACAGTGAGTGGGGGTCATTATCCGGTACATCCTATTAAAATAAATAGCACATTAGCCTGTCATTGTAAAATAAGATATATTGTGATTTTACATTGACATAAATTTTAGCAGTTATTTAACATTTGGAATAATTTTATGCATCCAGTTTATTGGAACAAATCTTCTTATAATCATCTTAAACATTGCATCTTTTGAACACAACTTAACGCTGTTTTTAAAATGTAGAAATATATTACTTGGATCAGAGAATATCATCTTTCGTTTTTAATACCTTACAAATGTAAATATCACTTGTCTCCCTTTATATTGTTTCTGTGTAAATATCAATTAGTCCCTATTTTGTCTATGTTAATATTGGTTGTCTCCCTTTATAGTTTTTTCTGTGAAAATATTATTTGTCTCCCTTTATATTTTTTCTGCACATAAATATCAGTTGTCTCCCTTTATTAGCTCACCTGACCCAAAGGGTCATGTCAGCTATTGTTATCACTTGGCGTCGTCGTCGTCGGCATCTGTAAACTTTTTACATTTTAATCTTCTTCTCTGAAACCACTTGGCCAATTGCAACCAAACTTGGCCATAATGTTCATTGGATGGACCTTTACAAAGTGTTTTTTATTTTGATTGGTAAACCAATATGGCCGCCACCTCAAGACTTAGTTTAACATAGGACCCTATGGGAAAAAAGTTTAAAAGGGCTTCTTCTCTGAAACCATTTAACCAATCAAAACAAAACTTACTAGCAATATTGTTTGGATGGTCCTCTATAAAGTTTGTGTTTTTTATGGCAATTGGAAATTCAAAATGGCCGCCACCGCAGGACTTAGTTTAACATAGGACCCTATGGGAAAAAGTTTTAAAAGGCTTCTTCTCTGAAACTGGTTAATCAATGGAAACAAAAACTTACTAGCAATATTGTTTGGATGGTCCTCTATACAGTTTGTGTTTTTTATGGCAATTGGAAATTCAAAATGGCTGCCACCGCAGGACTTAATTTAACATTGGACCCTATGGGAAAAAGTTTAAAAGGCTTCTTCTCTGAAACCGGTCAACCAATGGAAACAAAACTTACTAGCTATTTTGTTTGAATGGTCCTCTATAAAGTTTGTGTTTTTTATCCCTATAGGCAATTCAAAATGGCCACCACCGCAGGACTTTGTTTAACATTGAACCCTATGGGAAAAAAGTTTAAAATGGCTTCTTCTCTGAAACCAGTTAACCAATCGAATCAAAACTTACTACCAATATTGTTTGGATGATCCTTTATAAAGTTTATGTTTTTTAAGCCAATTGGAAAATCAAAATGGATGCCACCAAAGGACTTAGTTTTAACATATGACCCTATGGGGAAAAGTTAAAAAAGGCGTCTTCTCTGAAACTGGTTAGCCAATGTAAACAATACTTACTACCAATATTGTTTGGATGGTCCTCTATAAAGTTTATGTTTTTTATGACAATTGGAAATTCAAAATGGCCACCAACGCAGGACGTAGTTTAACATAGGACCCTATGGGAAAAAAGTTAAAAAGGCTTCTTCTCTGAAATCGGTTAACCAATCGAAACAAAACTTACTAGCAATATTGTTTGGATGGTCCTCTATTAAGTTCATGTTTTTTATCCCAATTAGAAATTCAAAATGGCTGCCCCTGCAGGACTTGGTTTAACATTGGACCCTATGAGAAAAAATTTTAAAAGGGCTTCTTCTCTGAAACCGTTTAACCAATCAAAACAAAACTTACTAGCAATATTGTTTGGAAGGTACTGTATAAAGTTTGTGTTTTTTATGGCAATTGGAAATTCAAAATGGCAGCTACTGCAGGACTTATTTTAACATAGGACCCTATGGGAAAAAGTTTTTAAAGGCTTCTTCTCTGAAACCGGTTAATCAATGGAAACAAAAACTTACTAGCAATATTGTTTGGATGGTCCTCTATAAAGTTTATGTTTTTTATGGCAATTGGAAATTCAAAATGGCCGCCACCGCTGCAGGACTTAGTTTAACATAGAACCCTATGGGCAAATAAAAAAAATCTTCTCTATACAACCTGTTAACCAATGGAAACAAAGGTTTTTAGTAATATTGTTTGGATGGTCCTATTTAAAGTTTATTGAAAATTATAGGACTTACTTTAACATCGGGGAAATGCCATTTTCATTGCCTATAAAATCAGGTGAGCGATACAGGCTCTTAAGAGCCTCTGGTATTTTTTCTAGATACAACTAAAAGTGATATTGGGAAAAGTAAAAAAGATGACAGAGAAGAAAAGAGACTACAAAGACAGCAAGAGCTTCAACAGAAGAGGGAGGCTAGAAAAGCCGGTGGTGGGATGAAATTGGGAGCCAAAAAATTGGCTGGGGACTGAGATTGACAGTATTTATCGAGTCATAATAAAATCTGTATACACACATGCCAAATTTGACTTAGTTTTCAGTGATTGTAACATGATAAGGAATTGTTATGAACATTACAATTATTTGGAAGCAAAAAGGCTGGACTTGGAGTAAACCTTATGAAAAGGAATTAAACCAAACTTGCACAGCTTCTAAGTGATGGTCTCCATATGGGTTTCCTCTGTTTTATTTTGCTCTTGTAGAATTATACTGGAAAAAATAGTAATTTTCAATTGAAAATGGGAAGAGTGGCTTCTCTTATCTTATGGCATACAGTGCACACTCGTTAAATTGACACCTTTGAAACCAGCCTTAATGGCAATAAGTGAACATGAACAGCTGCAAATTGTGCTGAGTCGGCTAAATTTAACAATTTCTGTGGTTTATGTGCACAGAAGTTGCCAATATGATACACTTCCTAAATGTTGATTGGTTGCTTCAATGATTGATTTATGTTACCTTAATAGAAAAAAACATGACATTTTAGCAGATTTCACACATTAGTGAGCAGTTAACCACAAATTTACCATCTACTCCCCTGATTGATGTTCCAATTTTTAGAAGTTTTAGGACACTTTGAGCCTGTAACACTCTGTTTATACATATTTCTCATATGGTCCTATGTTATTCTGTTTCATTGTGGAAGCCATCTTGGATTTATGGTAGGCACCAAAAACCAAAAACATAAAATAAGTTTATTGGTACATTTTAAGATCCTATTCCCAAGCAGTTTGTTTGAAACAAAAAGTGTTTAAAAAATTATGCATTGCTGTGGCAGCCATGTTGGGGTGCTTTCAATCAAGCTCAAAATTATAATAGAACATTCCTGCCAAGTTTGGTTCTGATTGGCTAAGTGGTTTTGGATAAGAATTTGACATTTAAAGTTTACTGCATGGGATACGGTGATGATGGACACCCACGTGATGAGGAAAACTCCCACAGAGTCACAGAGGGCTGAAAATGAATTTTTAATATTAATACACAGAAGAGCTCAGTAAAAATGAATTGGAAAAAATACAACCTTGATATCAGAAATAAATTTTTTCTATAAAAATGTTTATAAAACAAAACAAAAACAAGCAAAAATAGGGCAATGCTGGTTTAATATTTTTAAGAAAAAACTACTTTGAAGGTACAGATAAGATATTGTGTGGGTTAAATCAGTAAGGAATGCATGTGACAAGGAAAGCTACCATCAATTTTATCATAGCTCCATGTACTTTGAACCATGTGTGACACTATTTCACATTTGGTAGAACTTTATTCTTATAAATGGTAGATATTTTAGGCTCTACATGGTGATTGGTTAAATTTGAGGTTTTAGGAAATACATTCTGTTTGATAAATAGTTTGTGCAGGTTAAAAAAACATGTCTGAATGCAGTTGGTATTTTTACTGTATACACACTGTATTGATCTTTGAACATAACTCGGGTAAAACATAAACATCGCTTTAAATAGTAATTTAGATGAACCATTTGTTACCAAGCATTGATGTTGGTAGGATTTAATAGTAAATTGTATTGTTCCTGAGTTTATTTATATGCCGTTTTTGCAATTTTCAGCAATTTGTTAACTTTATCTTTTTGTATGTCTTCTTGTGAAAGGAAGCCAAAGTACTAGACAAATTAAAAGTAACCCTAGAACTAAGGGCCGTGACAATGAGTGTACATGTATGGACCATTTTGGTTGTTGGTTCTCAAGTTTTACGGTTTATTGGTCTTAATTTGTGGGTTGTCTTTTTTACAGTTTCCTTTCTGTTTGGTATTTTGGTATTAAATTCATGTACAAAGGTTCATCCTTTCGTTTAGAAACCAGAACGCCTTGAGCCATCTTTGTTTCTGATTGGATGAAGTTTTAAAACATTTTCCTTTGAAAGTACAGGTTCAAATGTTTTGTAACTTGGTACACATGATGCATTAGCTGTGGGACCGTAGCTAATTTTGGGTCCTTTGATATTTTTGCTTTTATTGGAACATAGATCTATGGTCCGACAAATAAAAAATAACCAAAAAACCTTCAAACATGCCAACTCGAGAAATCCTAATTTTATTATAGACTTAAATTTTGTATAATTCAACACTTAAGTAACTAATTCATTAAACATGTCCCGACTCGTATACATTATCCTGACTCCAAGCCCCATTAAGGGACCTCGGAAGGTAGTTAGTCATCTAGTATTGATCACGTGGTCTCTCAACACTGTGGTTGCGGGATCGAGTCTCACTGCAAGCCTGTAGATCTCGACTTCAATCTTATAAAGGACCAAATGAAACCTTTCCTGAGTATAAGTTGGTGTTTGACAGGGTATTAAATTTGTAAGTGTCTCATTGTTTAAATACAATAACTATTGTTCTGTGTACAGTTTTTATTAACGAAGTTTAAATCTGACAGATAAAAGTCAATCATTCATTGATTAATTTTGATGTGTTTGTTTTTGTTTGTTTGATGGTGTTTAACGCCACTTTCAGCAATTTTTCAGCTATATCATGACGTCCAGTTTTTATTGGGGGAGGAAGCCGGAGTACCCGGAGAAAAACCCCCAACCTGTGGTAGGAAAACTGCAATCCTTGTCAATAAAGATTGGAGTCGAGTATACCCTGCCTGAATTTTGATGTGGAAAATATTAAACACTCTAATGAAAATATATATGTCTATTGTTAATTGATAAATTTGGGCCTCGGTTGCCGAGTGGTTAAGGTAGTTAAACTATCGAACACCGAGATTGCGGGTTCGAGTCTCACTGCAGGCTGGATGCGCTCGACTCCAGACTTAACAAGGATTGCCAGTTTTCCCACCAAAGGTCCGGGATTTTCTCTGGGTACTCCGACTTCCTCCCTAAGACAAATTGGAAGCCATGATATAGCTGAAAAATTGCTGAAAGTGGCGTAAATCACCATTTAAAACAACAAACAAACAAGAGAAGATAGTAAGAGAAAGTAATTATTAAAACAACAATGAGATGTCAATGACTTTCTAAAGTAAAAAATGTTATTTGAACAGTATATGCAAACAATAATTTGCAAGTCCTTTCTCACTAATATCATAACTTGATGTCAGTTATATTTCCCATATGTGATATTAACAGATAAGGAAAACCCTCTCCGTGAAGGTGTGCAGATAGTAAGCCTAGCAGACCATCGTTGTGATTTTAATTTAGCTGCATGCTTAAGGCACATATTTTCAAGAATTGTGACAGTCAAATGCTCTTTTCATTAGTTTATTTCTTTTTCCCCAATTAGTTTATTGTTTGGTAAATTGTTTTATCCAGAATATTGCTTGCTACTTTGAAATATTGAGCAACCGTTCAGTCAGTTAATCAAACATGTTTATATTTCATACTTAGCAAGGTTATCTCTTTGAACTCATAATGATCCATAATCATGTACATATATATCAATAATAGCCAATTGTTCTGTTGTTCTTTTAAGTAAGTTACAAATAATGGTAGTAATTTGGTATTTGGTATTTTTTCTTCTTTCTAACAATAATATCATACCATATCCAAATACCAGCTTGCAGAGGAGTTTCAAATACAATTAATTACTAATTTTCATTATGACTGAGTTATCTCCACTTTATTTTCAATAATCACTTTCTTAACACAACTGTAAGTTTTTAAAGTAATGTATACTAAGAGGTAGGTCTTTTTTTGGATCTGGGACATGGGAAGACAAATCGCATGGTGAAGCATGGAGAGATCGACTGTGTAATACTAAACAATCAACAAGCTCATAATGTCTACAAATTAAGTGCACGTATGTATACACAAATTTCAATAAATATTTCTACAGAAATATGGTGGAATTTGATTACAGAGCATCTATATTTTTGGTCTGTTTGAAACATGATACAGGTATTTGAATACATTACAAAATAGATTGTAAAATTTTGGAAGAGTTCTGCTAAAAACAATTCCTCAAATGGTGCTTATTGCATATAATATACTAGTTCAGCATAACATGACAACAGTGTTGGTCAATGTATTTTCACAAAGAGATTTTTTGAAATCGGAAAATTAATCAATGAATGATTGATTTCTCCTAGACAAATTTAAAGCTCCCATTGAATAAACTAGATAGAGAACAATATCTAATATATTCAAACAATGAATGGGACAGTTCACTTTCCAAAAATTTAAATACCCTGACCAACATTTACTTTTACTACAGAAAGGTTTCATTTGGTCCACTGTAATTTACCAGGTTTGCCAGTTTTCCTACCGATGGTCGGGAGTACTCTCGTACTCCGGCTTCCTCTACCAATAAAAAAAACTGATCGCTACGATATAGCTGAAAAATTTCTGAAAGTGGCGTGAAACACCTTTTAAACAAACAATAAACAAACAGAGCCTAATTAATGATAAAGTACATCCAAATCAGGAATTTGTATTTGTAATATCCATTTTTTTATATAACCACCCCCTTTTCGCATTACATTTGATAAGACGGAAAGACTTCCATTTGAACCCCCACTAAAAATGCATTATTTCGAACATAAATAAACATAAACACTGGTGAACCCCACAGTGGACAGTCATGCATTGCCCATTGGGCAAATGCGAGCCTTGTGAACTCCATGTATCTTGTGATAGTCTAATGCATTGCGTTTTGTATTGGGGGTTCATATGGAAGTCTTACCGATAAGATATCTCAGTTGAACGAAAATTACAAATTAAAAATTAGTTTAAATGGGAACTCCCGACCTGCGGCAGGAGTCGAGTATACTCTGCCCGCAGTGAGACATGTTGACATACCACGTGATCAATACTAGATGACAAACTACCTTAACCACTCAACCACCGTGGCCCCAAAACTAAATATAAGTCCATGTTTGTTGAGATAGACCAATATTAACTAAATAATTATCTCTCTGAATTATCAAAATCTTTACCAAAGAAACTGGGACTTGAAATCTGACATCTAATCTGTTCAATCCTTATATACATATACGACGTCATATATAGCATTCATTCACAAAACATCGGCTTAGTATAAGAGGGTTTATCACTGTACAAACATAGAATAGTGGGCTGATTGTTGTTTTTTTTCTCGTGTGTAATACATGTACCTTCACTATGGTGCGATCAATACTAATTTTATGATCTGTAGTTGGAGTTCAATGAAAATAAAAAGCACGGTTTAAATCGTATCCGTTTTTCAAATTATGTAGGTATGAGGGCTCCGTATTTAATCAAGGGCACTCGGATACTGTGTTAATTGTACATTTTCATAGGCTTGACGAATATGTAGGGTTTTAGTTCGGGAAACTTGAAATTTATGTAGACTAACTACTTTTTATCCTTGATTGCACAACTTGTTGGGTTTGTTTAAACTATAAATGTGCTATTTCAGACATATCTGCAATCAGCTAGTATTACATAACGTAGTCAATTAACATGGACATGCATTAATGTATAGGTTTAAGTAAGTCGTCCATGTATACAATAGAAAAGCGTTTTAATATCTTATTTCCAAGTAAATATAAAGAGGAAGTCGTGTATTTACCATTGCAATGAAACCAAAGTCTTACAAATACCACCAATACTAGCAAAGAACACAGTTATCTCCCATACCAGTAAAATATATATATATATATATATATATATATATATATATATATATATATATATATAACATGGAACACAAACATAGATGAATAGACATCTGTATAGCACTTATGTCAAAACTTGTTTTAATTTGACTGACGAATTCATTCAATGACTGCAGGAGACCATATAATTAACGAGTATAACAAAATAAATATTGTACCCGAGATTCTTCAACCGCATTTCCGTGTTCGTCTAAGATTTTGTTTGTTCACTAACAAAAAATATAGTTGTAATTTTTGCAGTGGATTTGTGAAATTAGGTAGTTCTACGTAAATGACTATTGACATGCAGGGTTGTCATCATTATTCTAAACTGTTTAAATTGCCGTTATATGGCATATCGTACCATAACCAGACAGTCTGCAAATTTTTGGTCTTCAAATATAAGAAATAATTAAATACAAAATTTGTAAGATTCTTGGCGTTCACATGTCTGAAATCATAAAAACACGAAATAAATAGAAACTCAAGTCCAAAAAGTCCAAATAGTGAATAATATACTTTATTGTCATTTTCCGCTGTCACAAATAACACGGTTATTTGCAGTCTATTAACATGATTAAAAATGTTATCTGCGCTTGCGTTTTGACTGTGGACAGTAAAACGTGGATTTTTCTCAACTTCCATGCAATCAGATCCGATGCCACATTGGTTAAGCATTAGGACAGGTTTCAGAACCGATGCCACATTGGTTAAGCATTAGGACAGGTTTCAGAACCGAGATAAAAGATGTGTCGGTTTTAGCTATAGTTATGTTTTTCTGTGAAAATAACACCAAATGTTAAATGGTTTAATTATTTGCCAATAAGCGAAGGATTTAGACAAAATTATCATTTTTTACTGAATTGCTCTTTAAGTTCAATTGAATTTCCTTTAATGATTTTCCTATACAATTTACTTCTGCCTTCTTGTCAGTGAGATCGGAATAAATTAGATTATCAGTAGTTTGTCGAAATAGTGATAAATGGTTTGTCATGCACCTAGGTCTTAAATAAACATTTTAATTTTTAGTTTTCAAACTAAATAATGTGACGTTAGTATAACAGGTAAAATCTAGTATACCTGTGTTTTAGATGCGATAGTTGAGACTACATGTATATAAAATACTTATTTCAACGCGCACTGATGTCTGGGTCAAACTAAAATAGCACCTGATCAAACGAAATATCGGACTGGGACAAATATAATCTCGGCTTTAAATTCATTGATAAATTTGGTGCAAGTGAAGTGCTGACGTTGGATTTTTATTTCGTGACTGGATATATTTTGTATTTCGCCAGTCTACTAGAATCGATTAGAAATCATACTTAGATAAGGTAAGACATATGTATATTTTCAAATATAATGTTTTATTTAAAAGATATTTTATGTGCATATGTGGATGGAACCCATATTTATCCACGCCTTCAGTGGCTATACTATTTATGTTTCTTATCTATAAGTGCATCACACTGTGTATACAACGACGAGACAACTAAACGCACAGAAATTATATAGCTAATGAAAAACTAAACATATTACGTACGATTCCTCATTAAAAACTCGAAGCCCTTTTGAAACAACTTGTTAACCCTGTTTTTAAACAAGAGTTAAATACTGTGCACCATACTGTTTATAAAACGACAGGGCGACTTGTTTCAATTACTAGTGAACGCACACAAATTATACTGTAACAATATCAAAACCAGTAAACATTACGTGTACAGACACTAAAAAACCTTGAAACTAGTCTGAACAACTAGTGGCCCTTTTTTAACAAAAGAGGTACTCGCCGATGCACATACTTACTTTTCAATTGAGATTTGGTAATTTTGCGGTAAGCCAAATAGAAGTGGAGGTATGTATCTCGACAGAAGGAAACAAAATGCGCATCCCTGCTTGCAGATTAGTTTGTGTGCTTATTTAAAAACAAATTTATTCATGGGATATTTATAACTATTGACATTTTCAATACTTCAATGAATTTGCATCACTAAATAATTAGATTTAGTGGCATTTTACAATACCCTCATATCCTCCTGAGTTGGACATTTCCACCAGGCGCCAACTATTTCTTATGGGGAATATACTTTATGATTAAAATTATAAACAAATTTATTTGTTGCACATTTACTCTCTAAGATTTTTGTCATGCAATAGGGTTGTATTTACATAACCCAAAATATGGATTTCTCTATATGTATTAATACAGGAAATTTAGAGTGGTTTCGTTAATGATGCAGTAAAAAACTCTCCAGAGAAAATGAAGCTTTTAGAATTTCGTGTTATCTTTATTTTTATAGCATTCAAGCACTAACGGGGTATGATGTTTATATTTCAAAATTTATATGTTAGATTTCGCGATTGGTACTCTGATTTTTCTTAGTTGATGTTATCCCTTCAGTAGCCATTAATCCGTCACTACGACTTCATTGATCACTCTAATACCATCAGATAATGTAGTCTTTCCTCTTCCCCGATTGAACTTTCCCTGAATATGACTATGAATAACTTAACAGGTTTCTAATTCGAGGCAGTCGTTGCTTACTCTTCATACGGCCCCGACTGCACCCATGTTAAGTACACACTCATTAGGTTTTAGTTACACAGTTTGTATCTTTGTGTCATATGGGTGTCTGAATCTGCCCCTTCACTTTTGACACCTGTTTCTCTGTCGGTTGCCTCTCCATTTTCCCTTTTATCATAGCGAACGCACACAAGGAGCTATCAAATATAAAAGTAAACATTTGTCTAACATAAATTAATAGCAAGCACAGACACTACATGTAAACGTGAACGTTTACATAAAATGTACAACTGAAATTGCTAAAGAACGCTCAAAAAGGAGTTATCAAATATAAAAGTAAACATTTGTCTAACATAAATTACTACAGTACAGACACAACATGTAAACGTGAACGTTTATACTAAATGTACAACTGAAATTGCCAAAAATATGATACTCAATTTAATATTTATACATGTTATACAAAGAAATTATTACAAAATGGAAAGTACACGTGGTCGTTTGTAAGCTTGTTACAGTCGTACGGGGACTGGGAACTGTCACATCAGCTGGTAATACAATAATATCTGTAATTATTGTGACAGTAATTAGGTCTAATGTCGGTAATAAGGGACCTTTGTCATACTGCATCTTTACTGCAAGTTAACTGTTGATAGTCGTATTAATTTGAATTCGCCCTCGAATGATTCAGGGTCAAGTTCCATATTGTATATAGCAGAAAAAAGCCACTTAATAGAGTCTGACATTTAAATAATATTCTGATTGATAACATGTACTGGAATCCTGTCCAGTCCTGGATAATTTATTGTTTAGATTACGAATCGTAGCTAACTCCGTAGTTGAATAAAATTGTTTGGTTCACTCAACAATATAAAATTACCTTCATGTGACAAATTTGACAGGCTGATTGTAACGCACGTTAATTTGGATCATCATCTACTTTTCTTTTGAAAAATGTTGTCTAAAAATATAATTTAAACTATCGTAAAATGGGCGTAGTTCTTATGTTTTTGAAGGAACATAGCACGCCCTCTGTTAACATTTTGACATGCTTTAATACGAAACCACCAAATCAAATGGATATCTATTTACTTTCGTGTATCAACAAGCTTAATCGATTTACGATAATAATATAGCACAATACTAGTTTCCACCGCTGCTCAGTTTATGTTCTGTTTACTGTCTGATTACCAATAGCTCCTGTGGCAAAACTACCTCCTCCTCCCGCGAAAAAACAAATTGCTTAATTGATTGATTAGTTGCTTACAATCAGTGCCCAGTTTCATAAAACATCTCAAATTTGAGTATTTCCTCAACTTCTTCTCAACTAAAAAATTGACCAATCAGATTGCTTGAAAATTCAATTTTGAGGAAAATCTCAGATATTTGAAGAAAATCTCAACTTGAGAAGTTTTATGAAACCTAACATATTGGCAAAATTACACTGCCAATAGAAGAATATGAAGAATTTGGTATGGATGAAACATTTTACATTTTCAAAACTGTCCGTTTATAAACCCACTGATTTACGTTCAGCAACTATGCTATATAAAGCTATATTTAATGGAACATTGTATTACAGTTAATGGGTGAACAGAAGTCATTTCCTTTGAGCATTAGAGCTTTTGAGAAGCACATGTATCGTGGAAATATTGAACAACACCTATATTTAAACGACAACGAGCTAATACATATCATTTGCAAATCCATTACTTAGGCACATATTAAAGTGTAGAGGTTAACCCATTGTGCTAATTGGATTTGCAAAGTAGTCATTAATATATTTACATTAGTCGTTGAAAAATCATAAAATTGTTATTGTTGTTTTAATCCGGGTATTTACACGGGCTAGGTTAAGCGTATTTATTGTTTTAATGCCTTCTTAAACTTTATTATTTTCCAATGTAAACGAGCTATGGTTTTGATATTTTTAATTGGTACTTTATTTGTCTTTTGGGTGTTTTTGTTTTCGATTCCTAGTGTTGTGTATTAATTAAGGCTATAAAACACTGATCAACACTAGTCAGAATCTTGGTATTCTTTTGGAAACCTTTATCATTTCGTTAGAAATTATAACAAAGGGCAGAATATAAATTTATGACTTATAAAGACTTATAGAAGATTTCTTACAAGAGAATAAGAAAATACAAAAGTGTGGGGGGGGGGGGGGGGGTGGGGGGAAGTCACTATTTTGCCTGAATGTAGCCAATCAAAAGCTCGCTTTCATTCACGACCTGGTTAGAGTATATCCCAATGTCGATTGTACATAAACCAAACGGATGTTGCATAGACGAAGTGAAAATCAGTGTATTTTGTGCAGTAGAGTTATTAGTTTGTTATAACCGCGTTATTTATTAGTTGCGTTACGTTTTCTTCCCACTCAAGAATGAGTAAGAATGACTGCAGCCAAACACTTGCTTCTTTCAAGCAATTTCATTGGTTGATATTTTGAAGGTTTGACGTCATATGAAAAATCTTCTAGCCCGGGAATTTTCTTGCTAAGTTTGTCAGGGTGTTGTGGACACATTTAGACACAGAAACCCTGACTTGTGAGGATGCATGTTTGTCTAAATTCGTATTTGTAATCGTCCCTTGTTGCTTGGTCGATTGCCTAGCAATTATTCTTTATTGCAATTAATAGTGTATCGTCATCCAGACATGAAAGAGTTCGAGTTTTTACTCTATGTCATCATTGATCTTGTCCTTGAAAATGTCATAAGGGTCAAGGTTACAATCTAATTTGTTTACATTATGTTGTGGGCAGATGTCCTTCTTTACCATAATATCTACAGAACTGACATAGTTCATTATTGACCTGCAACAGAGACAAGGTCACAATGTTAAGAGGTCGAGGTTAAAGTCCTATTTTTCACATTATGTTGTGTGCAGATTTTTTACAATTTCCATGTATATGAAGTTATTATAAATGCTAGTTTTCGTGAATAATATATGAAATGAATATAATTAATTGGTCATTGACGAACCTTAACATCGCATTTTTTTACAATATATCTGAATTGTGTTTTCTTTATATGTTAATATTGTGATATTTGTTCAATTCAAACATAACAAGAATCGAGGTCAAAGTCATCCTGTTTCCAAATTTGACCATTCCTATTTTAACTGATACCTTAAAATATGTTAATTATTAATGACAAATTATTAATATTATTTAGAACTCAAATTTCACATAATATTGATAAATTTCACCGTCATTTAATTCTAGTTGCATGAAGTGGAAATATTATAATTCGTTTGAGAGAACGAATGAAAGTACGTTTATTACTGTTTTGTTGTATCTTTGTTTGTTTGTTTGTGTAACTTTTGATTGTACTTGAACTTGATAGGATTTAGTAAAGTTGATAAAATATCTAAATTTCCGTAGAAAAAAAAATAAAATAAAGTTTTTGTGTTTTATTTTAAGTGATTTTAAGTCAATGATTTGTGTGTTTATTATTTTAATATCGCAGTGTGGGTCATTGGTTATAGATAACAGATTGAGTTAATGAAGTTTTTGTCATTTATTGTTTATTTAACTTATAAACTATTGGTGGAATATAAACTATTGGTGGAATATAAACTATTGGTGGAATATAAACTATTGGTGGAATATAAACTATTGGTGGAATATAAACTATTGGTGGAATATAAACTATTGGTGGAATATAAACTATTGGTGGAATATAAACTATTGGTGGAATATAAACTATTGGTGGAATATAAACTATTGGTGGAAGTTCATTCATGCTTTTCTAGTTACATGGCGTCACGTCTAGATGACCGTCGATATAAAAGTTATAAACCCACATGTGTAAATATGGCGATATTAATCATTGAACAAATTGTCGTACCATCACTTTTTTCTGGCGAGCGACAAATCGCGAAACTAAAATATTACTTAATTTTATTACTAAATTATTACGGCACATCGCAATAACAAATTATCACCAAATTGTCGCACTCATTTATCATTGGAGCCACAATTGTCTTCATCTGTTAGTTTGTTATAACAAAAAAGTTAAAGATATTGCACCTTCGTGTTTGGAATAGCATTACAGTACGTTTTAAAAATGACCGTTTCTTACCTTTTCTAAAGCTGTGGAACTAACCCGACCCTCAGTTATAAAATCCGAGGGATTCTGAACACCGAAAATTTGTGGTGTTTTCACTGGACAAAATTTACTCATAATCCACAATATTTTGATGTTTAGTTTCACAATGTTTTTCAAAGACTTTTTTTTCAAATATACCCCAAAAGTGCCCCAAAGCAAAATAAAAAGCATTGGTAAAATGTGCAAAAAATACATTGTTGTGGGAATTTTAGTCGACAACGAGACGGAGCCAATGGCATTGATTGTGGTGTCGTACTCCGTTCTTCATTCCTCCTCAATCTATACGGAGGTTGGTGCAGAAGTGATTTAACATTATAATGTAGGAACGCCGTAACCACAATTATCGCGATGCTTTGAACAAGTATCGTGATGCTATAAATAAGTAACGCGATGTTTTTAACAAGTAACGCGATGCTTTTTAATTTTATGCATGATGTTTATTCATCGGCTTACTTTTCAAAAGTATCGCGATGCTATTAACAAGTAAAGCGATGCTTTTAACAAGTAACACGATTCCTTCTAACTTTTAACAAGCCAATAGAAACATCACCATCGTGACACGTGCGGTCATGTAGTTGAAACAAGCAAGCCGATGCTTTTTAAAAGCAAACCGATACTTGTTACACTATGCATAAAGTGTTTTCCATCGATGCTTTTAACAAGTATCGCGATGCTTATAACAAGTATCGCGAAAGAAAAATGCAAGCCGATAGAAACATCACAATTTTGACATGAACGACAACTATTTATCAGGGGAATGAACTAGTCAAAAATCAAATGAAAAGTTTTACTTTTATCAAAGTGAATATTATAGTTGTTAATTAATCAAGAATAACAATGCTAGGACGTCTTTTAAGATCTATAAATTGTCGTTGTCAGCTATCGACAGATCATAGTCAGACAGTTGTGTTGGAATATTAACGTCGTTGAGGTGGGTTTCACAGTCTAAGTGATTCATGTAAGTGTTATTTGAACGGTCGTTGAAGATTTATACACAAATGGTCGGGACAAAAAAGACCCCATGAACATGTATATTCTGAAATGTTTCATTGGACAATTTAAACGCGAAAAGTTTGTTATCTTTCTAGACTAAACATTATTTAAATTTCTTTATATTTATAACTTGGTTCAATTTTTGTATATCTTCTGTTGGGTTGTGCATGATCTCTACAAAATAGCAATTTAAGATATTAAGAATGACTTAAAATTTTGTTGCATTTGTAACCAATAATTTGATTGGACGATGCAATGATATTAAAGATAAACCACTAAACGAAATATTCATTCTAAGATGAACTCGATTTAAATCCGTTATTTTTTTTTGTGACCGCCAAACGTGGAAAAACAGTCCTTCTATAATCGACTGTACTTTATTTGGGACAGAGAAAAATTTAATTTGAAAGTAGTAAAGTTGAATTTATAGCGGTTAAACTGAAATAAATGCTGTTAAAATAATTTAACTCGTTAGTTATGCATAGCCATATATTGCTATATTGCGTAGTACTTGCACCTCAATCGCGTATACATAAATGACGATCATAGGGCGATACTATACAATTAATTACTATGATATAGGTTGCTATCAGCCCATATGAGAGAAAATGTAATCCACCGAGCTCCTATGCGAGAAAAACCAGGTCGATATTGGATTCCTTGATCACAAAATCAGCGGACAAAAAATTTCGATATTTTGATACAATTTAAGTACTGGTGCCATTTATCAGGTCATGATGATCGACACAGTACTAAAATTGCATCAAACATGGTTTTCTTCTCTTCGCAAGCGGTAAACTGAATCCAATATTGGCCTTTTTCTGATCGAATTCAAGTTCTCTTTTCTAAAATAAAATCTTGTGAACAACAATGGACATGTCTGATGCTGATAGATTTGCTCCGATAGACAAGGATTTGTTGGTTTTATTCATGTAATAAAACAGTTAATGTCTTTGATATGCGGTCGCTATCGGTATCTCTCCATCCTCATAAAATGAGGATGGAGAAATAATATATTCACTTCAATTTCCCTGGTTGACAACGAAGATACACTGTAGGTACAAAATACATGTACCAAACAACAAGGAACCTGTAAAAAAAAAGACAATTCACAAACCAAAGTCCCAGAAACCAGCAAACTTGAGAAGAAACAACCAAAACATATCAACTACAGCAATGGTCCTGACTTGGTTTAAGCATTTCAAAGGAAATGGTGAGTTAAACCAGGTTTTATGGCATGACATACCCCCAGCTTCCATTACTGTAGTGTGTGAGTTGGTGTGTTGATGAAAATGGTTAGGTAACATACACCTCTGGTCAGATTCCAATAATCATCGCATCATTCCACTATGTACTTAATTAAAAAAATTATAGTATTCAAAATTAAAATCGTCTCGTTTGTCGTCAATTCTTGTGCTGAGATGTCCATTGGCGTTATATTCGAGATATTAGTATAAACACGATATAGATGAAGCTGTTTCTGTGATTCTTAATTTCTAGTTCTTAAGCTATATTAACGGAGGCCACTCAGCAATTTGAGGGTTGCTAAATGAAGGGAGATCATCAATATATCTAGTATACTGAAATTAAACTCTTAGCTATAATAACCTGTTGACGAAATTCATTTTCATAAGAAACAGGAACCAATCGGCAAGGAGTATGGCGCAATTTGTACCGATTAGAATTCCGATTAGCTGCTAAAAAGTTACAAATATGTTGTCTATCAGAGAATCTAGTGTACTGTAAACCAGTTCCTCGCTGCACTTTTGCTCTGTAGTAGAAAAATACGTATTGTTGTAATGTTTACTACATATCTGTAGCATATGTGGAAGTGAAGGCTTTATGTATGATTTCTTTAAGAGAAATCACTATAGCCCTATATCTAAGTCACTAAATGTATATTATTTCGACTGTATGTCGTAATTTCGACTTGGCTGTATCATTGTGTTTACACAACATTTTTTATGTTGTAATTTCGAAATATTATTCGTTATTTCGATTGTAGCTATCATTTCTTCAGCATATTACGTCGTAATTTCGATATAGTTTGTCTTAATAACGACATTTTTTGGTATTCAATGATCCTTATCGGCTTCCGTATGTTTCTCTTTTAATCAGTCATAGATCTTGACAAAGGACAGAGATTTGGTGTCGTCTATCAAGCAAGTAATCAATCAATCAATCCAATATCTCTAATGACTTGCACCTTCTAAAGTTTGAAACTTATCATATCAATACTGTCTTATTTATGAAGAATAACATCCATGATCCTTAGATGCATAAATGCATATCTTCGGGTGCTTCTGCAAGGTATTGAATCCGCAATGCATGTTTTAACTTAATTTCCTAACAAGTTTTTTTTGTTTTGCGCCAAAGATACGATCTACAATGGCTACAAAACGGGTCATATAGCTGGTCTGGATTTATATAGTGTTAGGACTCCTTATATTGGGTAATGTTTACTCATTTACATAATAGGTACATTAAAAACCTGACAGATTTATAGACTGTAAAATGTAACGTAAATTATACGCAGTGTGCTTTTTAATAAAATGTTGATTTACAACACATAACATTTGAATATAAATACTTCTATAAACAGTTCATTCAAAACTGAATTTGTCAAACATATTTGTGTAAGCAATTAGAACATTGACGTACATGTACGTAGTTTTTAACGCAACGGCATCTGTCATTTTCTGTAGCTGCTTCTCTTCCTTCCACGACTGAGATTTGATAATTGTACCTCTACAAAGTTCGGAAAAGTATAAATTATCTGAGACGCTGTCTGTACAATTATATGACGTACTACAGTAATCATAATTTACAGATGTAAACCCAACACCAATGACTAAAGGACGTTAGATTTCATAAAAGAAGAAGAATCCAAATAATTAATGTTTAATTCAAGCATAAGGTGAACTAAGTTTTAAAATAACTACATAACAGTCTATCTATTCAATATCTAATTTATATTGACAGGTTGGTCTTAGGTAAATAATGTCCTCCTTTTCATAAATATTATGCAATTATATTTCGTGGGTTGTGATATTGAAATGTAATTCTATATAGTTCTGCAGATATTTTTAATTAATAATTTATACTGGTTTTAGAAAATAATAAGACGACCGAGAGGTGAATAAATTGTCTAGCAATGGTTGTGTAGATAATAAAATGATGAAGATGAACATCTGAATTTCATTATGCACTTACCTTAAAATGTGACATTTGGTAATCTTAATTACAATGTTTAAATTTAGCTAATTGTGCTAGGAACATTCGTGTTCTTTGTATATTTTCTCGATTGGAATACGTAAAAGGTTCTATGAGTTCGTCGAGGGTTTCACCAACCCAGTAGTCGCATAGCCATGTAACAGAGAAGGTTCTATGTCGAGGGTATCACCAGCCCAGTAGTCACACAGCCATGTAACAGAGAAGGTTCTATGTCGAGAACATCACCAACCCAGTAGTCACGCAGCCATGTAACGGAGAAGGTTCTATGTCGGGGTATCACCAGCCCTGTAGTCACACATCCATGTTACAGAGAAGGTTCTATGTCGAGGGTATCACCAGCCCAGTAGTCACGCAGCCATGTAACAGAGAAGGTTCTATGTCGAGGGTATCACCAGCCCAGTAGTCACACGGCCATGTAACAGAGAAGGTTCTATGTCGAGGGTATCACCAGCCCAGTAGTCACACGGCCATGTAACAGAGAATGTTCTATGTCGATGATATCACCAGCCCAGCAGTCACACAGCCATCGCCATGAAATACTTGCAGCTTGTAAATTCTGTGTTTTTGCTTCCAAGGGCTAGGTTAAATTTATTTAAACTATGGCGAGAAGGCTGTTATATATACTGATTTTTTGGTCTTCCAATGTTTTTGGTGTTTAGCGTCCTGTGTGTCTTCATTAGATGAAACCCCCTCCAGGCTAACTCCTTTGGTTCGGCCAATTTTGTGTCCCTTTAGTCTTCATTCGAGTTTGTTGTTGGTTGTTGACCTTGTTGTTGATTTTCCATTTTAATGTACAGATGACTTCTGACTATCAATACTTACATATACCTTAAAGTATAATGTACAGATGACTTCTGACTATCAATACTTACATATACCTTAAAGTATAATGTACAGATGACTTCTGACTATCAATACTTACATATACCTTAAAGTATAATGTACAGATGACTTCTGACTATCAATACTTAGATATACCTTAAAGTATAATGTACAAATGACTTCTGACTATCAATACTTACATATACCTTAAAGTATAATGTACAGATGACTTCTGACTATCAATACTTACATATACCTTAAAGTATAATGTACAGATGACTTCTGACTATCAATACTTACATATACCTTAAAGTATAATGTACAGATGACTTCTGACTATCAATACTTACATATACCTTAAAGTATAATGTACAGATGACTTCTGACTATCAATACTTAGATATACCTTAAAGTATAATGTACAGATGACTTCTGACTATCAATACTTAGATATACCTTAAAGTATAATGTACAGATGACTTCTGACTATCAATACTTACATATACCTTAAAGTATAATGTACAGATGACTTCTGACTATCAATACTTACATTTACCTTAAAGTATAATGTACAGATGACTTCTGACTATCAATACTTACATATAACTTAAAGTATAATGTACAGATGACTTCTGACTATCAATACTTAGATATACCTTAAAGTATAATGTACAGATGACTTCTGACTATCAATACTTACATATACCTTAAAGTATAATGTACAGATGACTTCCGACTATAAATACTTGGATATACCTTAAAGTATAATGTACAGATGACTTCTGACTATCAATACTTACATATACCTTAAAGTATAATGTACAGATGACTTCTGACTATCAATACTTACATATACCTTAAAGTATAATGTACAGATGACTTCTGACTATCAATACTTACATATACCTTAAAGTATAATGTACAGATGACTTCTGACTATCAATACTTACATATACCTTAAAGTATAATGTACAGATGACTTCTGACTATCAATATTTACATATACCTTAAAGTATAATGTACAGATGACTTCTGACTATCAATACTTAGATATACCTTAAAGTATAATGTACAGATGACTTCTGACTATCAATACTTGGATATACCTTAAAGTATAATGTACAGATGACTTCTAACTATCAATACTTACATATACCTTAAAGTATAATGTACAGATGACTTCTGACTATCAATACTTAGATATACCTTAAAGTATAATGTACAGATGACTTCTGACTATCAATACTTAGATATACCTTAAAGTATAATGTACAGATGACTTCTGACTATCAATACTTAGATATACCTTAAAGTATAATGTACAGATGACTTACGACTATAAATACTTGGATATACCTTAAAGTATAATGTACAGATGACTTCTGACTATAAATACTTGGATATACCTTAAAGTATAATGTACAGATGACTTCTGACTATCAATACTTACATATACCTTAAAGTATAATGTACAGATGACTTCTGACTATCAATACTTACATATACCTTAAAGAATATGTACAGATGACTTCTGACTATCAATACTTACATATACCTTAAAGTATAATGTACAGATGACTTCTGACTATCAATACTTACATATACCTTAAAGTATAATGTACAGATGACTTCTGACTATCAATACTTACATATACCTTAAAGTATGATGTACAGATGACTTCTGACTATCAATACTTACATATACCTTAAAGTATAATGTACAGATGACTTCTGACTATAAATATTTGGATATACCTTAAAGTATAATGTACAGATGACTTCTGACTATAAATACTAAGATATACCTTAAAGTATAATGTACAGATGACTTCTGACTATCAATACTTACATATACCTTAAAGTATAATGTACAGATGACTTCTGACTATAAATACTTAGATATACCTTAAAGTATAATCTTGTCATATATATGTACGTGTTGACTTAGAGTTGACTTATTAACCTTTGCATATACAAATAAGACGACAGGTTCACTGACCTTTATCTGTCATAAGTCACAAGAAAGTAGTGCGGTCATGTGGTTCTTCAAATTTACTCAGTTGTGTTAAATTGCAGTGAAGTACGCAGCAAGAGCGAATCCTGTTGTATTCGTTTTCTGTTAAGTATACAAAAGATAGAAAATATCATTTCTGTCCTACTCAAGTTAGAACAACTTACTCCGTTTAACTCATGTAACTTAAGACTTTATTATGAATTCTCAATTTCTCCCGAGATTAATCTGGAATTATAACTCTCTCTGTACTATAAACTGCTCCAGTCATTAGCTTTATGTAAAGCATGATTAAAAGTCAGACAGTAAATAAGTAGTTGTTTGAAATTCGAAATAAACAAGCCGACAAAATCTTGGGCAGCAATGAACTTCAGGGACATACAAAAATTTAAAACAACCTTATAAACACTTGGAAACACATGTGATGCAGAAGAGTTAATCATCGTGCATACACAGTATCAGATTCAAGAACATCATGAAAGATACGACACAAGAATTTGTTTACGTGGAATGCAGAATTTACACATATAGTGATCTACTGATATATATCGTCGTAATTTGTTGTTCCTTGGCAAAGGCCAAATAAACAGCGAAACGACTTCAAATTTCCAATCATTAATGGCTAGCTTCTGCATCGCCAATAAGGAGAAGACACACTGCATAAGTAAACAGTAGAACTTTAATAACGGAAACAGGGGAGATACAATGGTAGGGGAATGAAACGACAATCATGTTAACATTATTCAAAGTTGCTTTTAATCAAGTCGTCCCATAGTATGGCGCTACCACTTTTCCTCTTTATACATGAATAAGATAACACCATCATTGGGTAGACTTCCCTCTGGTGTATAGGGGGTTATTCTGCCCGTAAAACAAAACACAAACTTTCTATAGCTAAACCATCCGTCCGTTTGAACATGAAATCAGTTTCTGAAGATTAATGTACACAAAACATGATGATACACCGTCATAGGGTAGACTGCCCTCGGGCGTATAGGGGTTTATTCTGCCCCAAATCGCACACTAACTCCAAACTAATACATCACGTAATCATCGAATTTCTTTGGTTTAGTACGCTTTCGCATAGGCCTCTCGTAATCTGTTTTATTATCATGATTAGGTTCAACGTCATCTTTTTCAGTATCAGTGTCATAGCATAATTGATAATGGTTATTGGAACCATTAAACGTATCTTCCGGAGGAACAGATATAGCCTGTGGAATCTCTGGTAAAGACGGGGGTATTGTATCATGTTTAAATGTGGCAACATTGTCAATGAACTCTTCAACGTCAGAGGCAAGCAAGTCCTGTGGAACATATTTGGTTAACGAAGTTAGTTCATACGCTGTTGGGACTTTATAACAATCTGAAAGTTTGACACGGTACGAGTTTTCCCTTAATTGAGCTCCTGCAAATTTCCTCATGTTGCACCATGGATAGTCAATCGATGTAACAAGATACCTATCACGAGTCTTCAACTTGTTGAAATCACAACATAAGAACACAATGTCTTCAATTTGAAGATTTTGCTTTTCTGGAACTATTCCCGAAGGACATTTGGAAATTTCGCTACTCGGATGATTCTTCATACGAATTTTGTGTTGTGTGGAGATAAGATCACGGTCGTTGACAGGAAGTTGGTCATTACAGAATTGGTCTCGTTGAGTCCACATTTCCCTTGCTGAGATACCTCGATTTCTAATTCTCGTATTCAAACGTGCAGTCATTAGAGGCAATGAAAGTGGACTGAGGATATCGTTTGGCGGATTTGATCAGCGAATCTCGTCCTCAAGTTCCTGGATGGCCTTCTCTGCCACAGGATTTTTGTTTGTTTTTCGCACGTCCCAATTCGATGGATATACGATGACGAGTGAGAAGTTCATCTTTCACTAAGGCCTTGAAACCCGGAGCGGGATCAGTTCTCAAAACAGCGAATGGGCCATCAAGAGGGTGGACTTCGGCAAGGAGCTGCAATAGAGCATCCCTATAAATCGTGATGTCTTTCAGTGTCAGTGAGTTTGGAAAACGTATATGAGGTAACGGATTCCCTTAATACGAAGATTATTTGTCGCTCTCGCTTAAGAATATCTGCAGCATAGTTGGAGCCTACGGTAACTGGTGGATCGCAAGTGCTCTGTTCTTCGCAAAATGTACGTGATTTGAGCAATGATGCACATTGGTGGCACCCATTTGTAATCATTTCGATGGCTCTGTTCATGTCAAGAGCAAAATATTCGCTCCCGATGTGGTGCAAACGGAACTATCTTTTCTGCAATCAATAGACCATCTTTCCTGAGAGATGTAGCATTTAGGTAGCGTTTGACATCCCTTATGTTGGTTAGTTTTTTGGACGGTCTGGTTCCTTGGCGTAGATGGGCTATTGTTCGGCGTATGTCTGAACACTCGGATTGAATACTTAGCCATGCTGACCTGCTGGTAAACGGAAGCTTAACTTTCCCATCTAACACATCTGATGTTGTAATGTGATTGATAGTGGCATCCTCGTTATTTGCGATAAAATTGCAAATTTGGCAGTCAGGATTTGTGCACTCTGGTGCATAACGACTCGCAAAGTCAGATGGTAAAATTGATGATCCACATACGTGACGAATTGAGACATGGAAACGGCTCGCTGTTGATAGAAATGTAAGCACTCTTGGACTAGCTGAGAATTCCCCTCTACATAGTTTTTCATATGCTTGAACACGTGGTTTGCTATCAGTTAAGATGCAGGTGGATGGTTTTGACTGAATGATATAGGGGGTAAAATGTTTTATTGCTGCAGCAATGTACAATGCTTCTATCTCACACGGTAGCCATTTTCGTTGATTTTGTCGAAGTTTTGCACTAAAAAATCCACCAAGCATTAACTTTCCCTCCCTACTGACATACAAAGTTGCTCCAAGTCCACATGTTTTAAGTGCTCCATCAGTTACAATCCAAAGCTGATCATTAGACCTAGGGAGAGTGATTGATTTGTTGAATGTCAAAGCTTTTTGAGCATCGTTAAAAGCATAAGAAAGATTGTCATCCCACTGAATATTGTCTTTTGAAATGCTTCCTGTGATCGCATTTTCCAATTTTCCAGCGGAGAAACTAATCCAGACGTGTTTTTGACAACACGAGATAGTACCTTGTAAGCACCAATAAATGATCTCATAGCAGTTACGGTTTTGGGGGGTTGACAATTAGCTAAAGAAGCAATTCGGTGAGGGCTTGCACGAATGGTTCCTAATTCCCAAATCCAGCCCAACACGGTTGCTTGTTTTGGAGCAATGATCGTTTTCGAAGCAGAAAGGTTCAAATTGCATTTATCTAGGGCTTGAAGTACACGTTCGAGGTTATCGTGTAGCTCGTCAGGCGTGTTTCCACCAATGTATAGATCATCTGCGATCTTCGCTACTACGCCTTCTTGTACTAGATGACCATGAACACGGCATGTGGGCTCCTCCAAAGCAGTTTCGGATCCAGGCATACCCATAGCGGATCTTGTATATACACGTACTCCCTTGAATGGAGTGGCCACCCCGCAGTATTTCATAGAGTCCCGTGATAGCGGGATTTGGTAAAACGACTTTGTTAAATCGGTTATAGTTATGAACTTCCATTGAGCAATTTGGCGCAGTGTGGAGTCAACATCGGGCATCAAAGAAGGCTGGGGTTTATTATACCTGCCGACGTCAGCAAAGGCAGTAACAAGACGGAATCCACCTGTTGGTTTCTTAACTAGGAAAGACGGGTTAAGATATTCAACGTTCACATCGATGTCTTCAGGCCGCTTAAAAACTCCCATGGCTTCAAGTTCGTCAAACTTGTCTTGTAATAGGTCCAATTGGCCTTTGGAGTACTGGGGTAGACGACCCTTTCTTTGTGGGGGTTGAACTGGTCCCATATTGACTTTAGCTTGTAACGGACCAGCAGCGCCGTTGTAACCAGTAAATACAGGGTTGAATACATTATCATATCTACTAACAAGAGTTCTGAATTTGTTACTCATCGTGCGGTCTAATAATCCATCAGGGTCAACACGAACAATGTCGGAATGGAGAGTGTCATTCTTCTTGTCACTTTCAAGGTTTTGTACCGGGTTGCCCGGTGGTGATTTGCGGTTTGGTTCATATGTTGCACGAATTTTGCAAAGATGATTATTTCGTTTCAGCACTATCGGTTCTTCGATGAGATTAGGTACCCGAATGTGGCGGTTATCAGAGTAGATCATAGATGGTTGAGGCTACAAGTCACTAAATTTAGAGTCTATGTGAGGTTCAACGGAAAAAATGTCATCCTGAGAAGACATATCTTGAGGAATTTCAATGTCAATGTAATCACCTGGCCATAATGTAGATTCCACTGAAGCACGGGCTACATGAGCCCTACGAACTGAATGACTTGTTGGTTGGGTCAATGGTGAGCCATACGTGTAAAATAAGGTATCCCCAATACATATAAGTTTACGTTCTGGACGGGTCGAAACATCATTTCTTTCCATAAACGGAATCCCTGCTAAGACATCGGAGTCCAAATTCTCTACGACAAGGCCTTCGAAGTAAAGGGGGTGGTTATCGCGGGTAAAAGTCAACCTAGTTTCACCGACAATAGATAGAGGTGATGAACCATCTGCTTGACGAGCGGATTGAGATGAAGTTGTTATATTGGCATTGAGTTGAGTGGCAGTCAGTCGATGCACGTATCAGGTTTCCAGTAGCTCCACTATCAATAGTTAGTCTCACCGGGTTATACCCGCAATATGTATCAAAGTAAGGTGACTGACAAATTTGAACTCTGTTTGAAGAAACTGTGTTTTGTATGTGAACCAAAGAGTTATTGTAAGTACTGACAGATTTGTCGTCACTGTCGCTGTCCACATCTTGGACGTCCGATATAGCTCTAGCTCTAGCAAGAAAACGACGATCATTCTGAGGAAGGAAAGTACATTTGCTAAGGAAATGTCTGTCCGGACGGCCAGCTGTTTTGCACAGTGGACATGATTTTACAGTCGAGCGGTAAGTTGAAGTTGGTTGCTTAGAGACATGGAAATGTTGAACTGCAGCTCGCATAGCTTTTGCGTCGTCAGAGGTTCGCAATTCTTCGAGAAGGGAATCAAGGGCTTGTGATGTTTCTGGTTTAATTGAGGCTAAAGTACGAGTACGGAGTTCCGTTCCGTATCTCTGTTTTACTAGTTTTGGCAAATCCGGATTAATAAGACGTAGCCATGTCAAGACAACCATGTTTTCTACGGTAGGAGATAGTTCCTCGTCTTCTTGGATAGGTTTATCATTGTGGGAAATGCCCATATCTTTTCGGATAAGGTTATCCTCAATGAAGGCATTTAAGCGTTGGTATAGGTCCTCTGGGCGTTCCTCCGGGTCATAGCGAATAGCATCAAAATCAATGAAATGTGCCCCTGTGCTTTGAAAACCATAATGAAGTCGTATTGTCTGCCAAATACTATCTATGGAGGTTGAATTTTTGACAATTGTGTTGCGACTTATGATGGGACAGTAATTTGCTATTTGGCCAAGCATCAATTCGAGCATGCTAACTTTTTGCTCTTTGGTTAGTCTTTTGGCCTGGGCGATGCCTTCACCGTCATCAATAAATCCACGGTGGGGTGCTGTTTTGGTTTTCTTTTCCCATTTTGCGCCAGTGACAAGAAAAGGTGCACAGTTTTTATCAAGCGATAAAGTATATGTTAGGTTTTGTTTCCAATTCTCGAATGTGTTGACAGTTTCAGTCTTTGTTAAGCACCATTGTTTTGGTGCACGATTGGAAGCCATTTTCCACTACCTACTTGAGCGTTCAGTATAAATGTTTATACAGAGTGTATCTTGTAAACTTACGGGGCGTGGATAACGAAGTCTGCTGCCACCACGCCAATAAGAAGAAACACTGCACAAGTAAACCACAGGAATTTGACCCCATATCATTTGGGTCGAAATATGGCCAGACAACGAAAAAAAAGTATTGTCGCGAACGATGTGAGCGAAGGAGTCTAACGCAAAAGTAAACAATTCCTACCCCCCTACCTTTGTTGTTGAGTTTGATTTGAGAATTTGCACTGACAGCATGATTGTAGGTGTTCTACTTACTCACGGACATTTTTTCTTTAAGATTATGATATCGATTCCTTTAATATATCCATATTGTTGCAACCGCGAAACTTTTTCATAGACTGAAACACTTTCTTTACTTCAGGGAATCGTCCATGGAGATTGGTTCCGCAGTAAATGAAAAAAAGTTAAACGCGAAGTCGGAACCAGAGTAAAATTATCCGGAAATTGCAAAACCGAAAGAGCACATGGCTGATGTCATTGGGTTACATCCCTTTATCAACAGGTGCTAAAACATAAACAATTCGATTAAAACTCAATTTTACAAAAAATAATTAAAATTAGGATTTAAATATTATTTCATTTACATACAAAGCAAAGTTTTATTTTTACCGTTTTATCCCATTAATTTTTTGTCATTTACTGCGGAACCAATCTCCATGGACGATTCCCTGAAGTAAAGAAAGTGTTTCAGTCTATGAAAAAGTTTCGCGGTTGCAACAATATGGATATATTAAAGGAATCGATATCATAATCTTAAAGAAAAAATGTCCGTGAGTAAGTAGAACACCTACAATCATGCTGTCAGTGCAAATTCTCAAATCAAACTCAACAACAAAGGTAGGGGGTAGGAATTGTTTACTTTTGCGTTAGACTCCTTCGCTCACTTCGTTCGCGACAATACTTTTTTTCGTTGTCTGGCCATATTTCGACCCAAATGATATGGGGTCAAATTCCTGTGAGTAAACAGTAGAACTTTAATAACGGAAACAGGGGAGATACAAGGGTAGGGGAATGAAACGACAATCATGTTAACATTATTCAAAGTTGCTTTTAATCAAGTCGTCCCATAGTATTGCGCATTGTATTCCCGTAGCGGCTTACGGACTATATTCTAACAGTGATATCATAGACAGGAAAATGTTACTGACTAAAAACGTGATAAAGCATGAATTTCTGACGGTCGTTCAACTGTAAGTGTTATGGTAGCCATAATGATGTGGTTGACCTGTAAGTGGGATTGGTCACATAAATGATGACATTCTATATAGTCGTCTCTTCCCTCGCCGATTTGTTTATAATGTTACTCATGATCTGCTCACTCTTCCTGAACACCTCTGATATCACCCATATGTTCAGATGAGGTCTTATTACTTTTGAGTGTTCACTGCTTTTTGCGTTATTTATATGTTAGCCTTAGTTGTGTAATTTCGTACTGGATTTCATGCCTCGGTATCGTATGTTTACTCCACTGTTACAAATTTTCGTTGCAATGCTATGTGTCGCTTCTTTTATTGACTAATATTGCCAACTAAGTCCGGTCGAAGACTTGAATAATGTACGACTTTTCTTTGTTTCTTTTTAACATTCACAATTTTAAAAAGACAAGATTTCTCCGTGTAAGCTTACACTTAATAGTTGACAAATGTGAAAGACAGGATTCTATTTTTTTTTTGTGTGTCATTATATCTCTTCATTTGATGTTTATATTATACGTGTACTGATATACAGCAGAAGGCTGAAATTACACGGAATATTAAACAGTTATACATTAAAATCGCTGTCTTTTGTGTTGTGTTCGGATCGAGTTGACCTTTTGTGTTGTGTTCGGATCGAGTTGACGTCTTTATGTGAAGTATAACAATATTGTTTCTCCAGTATCGTGTTTTATTTCAAATATTTAGCGTATCATAGGTTTATTACCAGTGTCAACTTGACGCAACTTAAAAAATAATCGATTTACAACTTTGTGTAAAACTGAAAATTAGATCTACAATTTGCTTCAGTGTGTCGTTGCCAGTTCTTGTTAGACAATACAACCACCCAGAAAGACTGTTTTTTGTAAAATAAGGATAAGGAAAACTATATTTGGAAACTAAAATTCCTGACGACAAAAGTCAAATCGCTAAACATATTATGTTTATGATCTGGTTTGTTTGTAAGATCAGTTAGGTGCACGCGAAAATATTTTGGACATAATTATCTCCCTTGTTAAAAAAAAATATTATTCTTGTTTTCCCTTAACTCCATCAACTCGTTTTAGTTATTATTTGTTTAAGAACCTTTTAAAATTGATATTGTAGTATTTGTATAAGTATCTGTACTAAGATGTGCAGGAAAAATAGCGGCTGCCTCCTTAATCAGTAGGCGAGTAATGTATTTTGCCTGACAATGGTATCACATTGTGCTGGTTTTGGTTGTACTGTATAGTTAAATGCTTTAAAGTTTGACAATGTTATGTCTATTGGTCCGACAGTTTAACAATATTCTGTCTATTGGCCCAACAGTTTTACAATATTCTGTCTATTTGCCCGACAATTTAACAATATTCTGTCTATTGGCCCAACTGTTTGACAATATTCTGTTTATTCCCCCGACAGTTTGACAATACTCTGTCTATCGGCCCAACACTTGACAATATTCTGTGTATTGGCCCAACAGTTTGGCAATACATGCATTCTGTCTATTGGCCCAACAGTTTGGCAATATTCTGTTTATTCCCCCGACAGTTTGACAATATTCTAACAATTGGCCCAACAGTTTGACAATATTCTGTCTATTGGCCCGACAGTTTGACAATATTATGTCTATTGGCCCAACAGTTTGGCAATATTCTGTCTATTGGCCCAACAGTTTGACAATATTCTGTCTATTGGCCCGACAGTTGAACAATATTCTGTCTATTGGCCTAGGCCGAATTTTACTGCCGTTATAATCCGAAGTTAGTTTTGTGATTTGTTGGATAAACCAGATAAAAAGCGAGGGTACCATTATTCGTTCTATCTATTGGCCCAGTTGTTTGACAATATTTTGTCTATTGGCCCAACAGTTTGACAATATTCTGCCTATTGGCCCAGCAGTTTGACAATATTCTGTCTATTGGCCCAACAGTTTGACAATTTTCTGCCTATTGGCCTAGCAGTTTGACCATATTCTGTCTATTGGCCCAACAGTTGACAATATTCTGTCTATTGGCCTAACAGTTAAGAATATTCTGTCTATTGGTCCGACAGTTGAACAATATTCTGTTTATTGGCCCGAAAGTTTAACAATATTATATGTCTATTGGTCCAACTGTTTGACAATATTCTGTCTATTGACCCAACACTTGACAATATTATGTATATTGTAAAACATATCTGGGTTTAAATTGGATATTAATTAGCAGTGTGGAAAGAAACGAGTTCTTACTTATGCAACTTAGACATCCTCTTTGCTGTAGTCAAGGGTTACGATCCGATACGAAAACATTAAAATAAAAGAATATGTTTGTTTGTTTGATGATGTTTAACGCCATTTTCAGTAATTTTTCAGCTATATCGTGGCGTCCAGTTTTTATTGGGTGGAGGAAGCCGGAGTACCTGGAGAAAACCCCGGACCTTCGATAGGAAAATTGGTAATCCTTGTCAGTTAAGATTGAAGTCGAGTGCATCCTGCCCGCAGCGAGACGCGAACCCGCAACCTCAGTGTTGACAGTCCACGTGATCAATAGTAGACGAACTACCTTATCCGCTCGGCCACCAAGGCCCCGAAATCATAGAATAAAATACAAACAGATGGCAATGTAAATCTATATGATTCAAATTGCTGCTAACTGTTGCTGCTACTGTTAATGATTTTATCTGGGTCAGCAAATATTGTGTTTTGGAGTTTTTTTTTTTGTTATGCCCAGCTTGCTGTTTTTCCTCTGGTATCGTGTGTTTCGAATTAAGCATGTGCCATAAGGCGAGGTTTATCTTTTAAGGTTTATTTTCTATGCTTGTCGCTTTAAATCGTGTGATGTAGTTAGAAGGATAAATTTTGTCATAAATAATTTAAAAGACATAATATAATGATTTAAATTTAAATACACAGCGGTTAGGCGAGAGGTGTTGCGTTACCCCGACATAAAGACCTTTAATTGCATAAAGCGGTAGAAATACGTGGTCTCCAATTATCTACGCTAAATAGACAAGATGCTGATCTGTGTAAATAATGGGAATGGCGAAGATATGATATATATATATATATATATATTATAATGCAAAATGTGTTTAACCTGTATCTATATATATTATAATGAAAAATGTGTTTAACCTCTTAATCTTGCACCCGTAGGATGGTAGAGATCAAATCGGTCGATAACTTATCACATATCCCGGGGAAAATTGACAGAGAAGTGTCGCTTACTTTAAAAATGATAAATGTTTTATTTGATCATGGTATGCTGACTAAAAATGTAGCACTTACGATTAGATAATTTGATCAGGGTATGCTGACTTACACTGTAGCACTTACGATTAGATAATTTGCAAAATCTTATATGTTGACAGTATTCCAGCATCAAATAAATTAGGAGACCGTAAACGTCACTTGTTACGCCTTTTAAGAGCGTATGCAGTTTTTGTAATATTTTATTATTTGAGTTTCTGTCAGCGATTATATAAAAAGCTCCCTACGTACTGTCTTGCATCGAGACCCTGTTATGCATCTTATTACAGCCCGACGGTGAAGGAGCCAGATGGCGTACCACCACACTGACGGGACAAGATGACGTACGACAGTGACGGGACAAGTGACACAACCTATAGTCAAACATAAATTTGTAGCTAGTTTTAGATTAAGAGAAAGATTTAGCTACAATAATGTAGCTACCGTGACACAAATTTGAACAATTTTCACAGAAGCTTTATTTAGTATAATGTCCTATTAGGTTGTATAAGTATTTTAGAAAATTAGCATTTTAGTATTATTTTGGCACATCTATCTGAAATATGCGTTACCATCTTTTTTTAACGTTTTATTTAGCTGCGATATTTTCAGGTCAATAAACAGATTGCTTTATTATTTACAATACGGAATATTTTACCAAAGGAATACTGAGAAATTACCATATTTACGTATTATGATGTCCATTAAGCATGAATTAATATCATCAATTATAAAAAAATCTCTCGGTTGTTTAACATGACAAGATAAAGCTTCTAGTTGCCTAAAGTAAGTGACCTGACGTTACCTTGTCTTTCAAAAGCGTGAAAAATGTAATACAATACACAAATCATTATATGGTGACACCATTTATAGACTATATCTGTTTTCTTGTTCATGTCAATCAAATTATTTGTTGTGTTTTAAGTAAACAAGTGTGTGTTCGTTTAATAAAAACTATATTATTGCTAGATTTTTCTGCTATATTTGGCAAAATACGTATTTAAATTATAGTTAATTGGTAGGAAAACAGGTATACGAAATGTAGTCGGGGCCTACGAAGCACTCTCCTGTCATATGAAGCTGCCTAGCTTGTACTGTATTTGAATTGACATAATTTATAATTAAGTCTCGTTATTTTAGTAGTATTAAATAAGTATCTGTAAATTGTTAAGGATGTGACTTCCACATTATGTGTTTGTTTTAAAATGTGGCAGACACAACAGGTCATTGCGGGAAAATGAATGAGCCACGTGGAATGAGCACATAAATTGTTTCAGGTGGTCTGGTGAAATCACGGGGGTTTATTTATTTATTTATTTATTTATTTATTTATTTATTTATTTATTTATTTATTTATTTATTTATTTATTTATTTATTTATTTATTTATTTATTTTTAATTAATTAATTTTTTATTCATTCATTTATATTTTGTTATTTATTTTGTGTTATTTAATTTCAAAAATTACAAATAAATTTAACGGGAACCTTACGCTTCGGTATGTATACAGCACCATATCTGAAATGGGATGATTTCGTTGACGAAATCGCAAAATGCTAACTGTTATCAATTATTGACTTTTGGTGATAAATGATAATATTTTGACTTTAACTTTAGATCAAACAGATCAATTTCCGTTTGATTGATAAAGATCAAAGAACACACAAAATGTTTATTTACTGTCATAGAAAAATATTGACATCATATCCACGGCAAATTATACCTTACATATTTTTCCTTTATATTTTCTATGATTTGCATAACTTTGCTTAAGTTTTTTTTGTTTTTGTTTTTACGGGATTTAACGCCTCTTCCACAATTTTTTTCAGCTATACCGTGGCGTTCGAAAGGGTTAAAAACCAATGACATTCGGCAAAAAACTGCAAGTGTTCTAGTATATTAAGGGTTGAGTTTACGCACACCCTGTACACAGTAAGGCTCGAACTCGCACCTTCTGTGTTAACGGTGAGCACATGATCAATAGTATATGAGAAACCACCCAAACACTCGGCAACATAGGCCCCTCGATAATATTTAAGGTGTCATCGGATCATATGTCTAGAACTCTCACGAACCCAACTGAACAAAGTTGTGATATCGATGTTCTGGAAGATTGAGAATACCCTGCTTCACTAACGACTTCCATCGTGCTACCAGGGTCGTATCTATGGGTATTTAGGACACCACCAGCCAACTATTCCCGTGGTCGTATAAAGGGTACGAAAGCCACCACCAGACAATTATTCCCATGTTATATCAAGGGAAGTAAAGCCACCACCAGCTAACTATTCCAGTGGTCGTATCAATGGTAGTAAGGACCCCACCAGACAGCTATTTCCATGACGATTTCAGACAATTATTTTCATGGTCGTATCAATGGGACACCACCAGACAACTATTCCCGCGGTCGTATGAATGGGACATAAACAAACAACTATTCCCGCGGTCGTATCAATGGGACACCACCAGACAACTATTTCCATGTCGTATCAATGGGACACCACAAGCCAACTATTCCCATGGTCGTATCAATGGGACACCGCCAGACAACTATTCTCATGGTCGTATCAATGGGACACCAACAGACAACTATTCCCATGGTTGTATCAATGGGACACCACCAAACATCTATTCTCATGGTCGTATCAATGGGACACCACCAGACAACTATTCCCATGGTCGTATCAATGGGACACCACCAAACATATATTCCCATGGTCGTATCAATGTGACACCACCAGACAACTATTCTCATGGTCGTTTCAATGGGACACCACCAGGCAACTATTCTCATGGTCGGATCAATGGGACATAAACAAACAACTATTCCCGCGGTCGTATCAATGGAACACCACCAGACAACTATTTCCATGTTGTATCAATGGGACACCACCAGACAACTATTCCCGCGGTCGTAACAATGGGACACCACCAGACAACTATTCTCATGGTCGTATCAATGGGACACCAACAGACAACTATTCCCATGGTTGTATCAATGGGACACCACCAAACATCTATTCTCATGGTCGTATCAATGGGACACCACCAGACAACTATTCTCATGGTCGTATCAATGGGACACCACCAGACAACTATTCCCATGGTCGTATCAATGGGACACCTACAGGCAACTATTCTCATGGTCGTATCAATGGGACACCACCAGACAACTATTCCCATGGTCGTATCAAATGGGACACCATCAAACATATATACCCATGGTCGTATCAATGGGACACCACCAGACAACTATTCCCATGGTCGTATCAATGGGACACAACCAGACAACTATTCCCATGGTCGTATCAATGGGACACCATCAAACATATATACCCATGGTCGTATCAATGGGACACCACCAAACATCTATTCCCATGGTCGTATCAATGGGACACAACAAGACAACGATTCCCATGGTCGTATCAATGGGCACCATCAAACATATATACCCATGGTCGTATCAATGGGACACCACCAGACAACTATTCCTATGTTCGTATCAATTGGACATCACAAGATAACTATTCATATGGTCGTATCAATGGGACACCACCAGACAACTATTCCAATGGTCGTATCAATGGTAGTAAGGACACCACCAACTATTCTCATGTCGTATCAATGGGACACCACCAACTATTCCCATGTCGTATCAAGGGACATCACCAGACAACTATTCCCATGGTTGTATCAATGGGACACCACCAGACAACTATTCCCATGGTCGTATTAATAGGACACCACCAGACTATTCATATGGTCGTATCAATGGGACACAACCAGACAACTATTCCCGCGGTCGTATCAATGGGACACATACAACTATTCCCATTGTTGTATCAATGGAACACCACCAGACAACTAGTCGTATCTATAGGGCACCTCCAGACAACTATTCCCGAGGTCGTATCTATGGGACACCACCAGCAACTATTCCCATGGTCGTATCATTGGGACACCACCATGATAACAATTCCCATGGTCGTATCAATGTGACACCACTAGACAACTATTCCCATGGTCGTATCAATGGTACACCACCAGACAACTATTTCCATGTCGTATCAATGTGACACCACTAGACAACTATTCCCATGGTCGTATCAATGGTACACCACCAGACAACTATTTCCATGTCGTATCAATGTGACACCACTAGACAACTATTCCCATTGTCGTATCAATGGGACACCACCATGATAACAATTTCCATGGTCGTATCAATGTGACACCACTAGACAACTATTCCCATGATCGTATCAATGGTTCACTACCAGGAAACTATTCGCATGTTTGTCAGGGTCTAAAGCCATAAAAACATATCTAGACAAATGTAATGGCCATTTGGGGTATATAGAAAATAAATACGTCCTATTCCTATGGATATTTCCAAATAATAGACCTACCTTTGGGGTATTCAGAAAATTAAACTGCCCTATTCCTAGAGGTATTTCCATCAAATGGCCCTTCCTTTGGGTATAGAAAATAAACCAGTCCTATTCATATGATATTTCCATCAAATAACTCTACGTTTGGGGTATATAGAAAATAACAGACCGACTCCTACGGGTATTTCGATAAAATAGCCCCATCTTGGGATTTAAAGCAACAATAGGGCGATATATCTTTGGGGGTATTTGAGGGGTCTAGGTGATGCCGATATAGTGCTAAACTAATTTTGAAACGACGGTTTCGTTATAAGTGTCTTTAACAACACTCGAGTCACTGTCCCTCATATAATGTGTGTGGCCTTCGTTAAAATGAACGACGTTTTATCACTTACTTATATTAGTTAACGGATCGAAATAATTTCTTGGACTGGCTTTTTTAGTTAAAAATAAAAACTTTTAAAAAATTCCTCGAAACAAAATCTATGTATAGCTGTATATTGCGTGGTGCAGGTGTATGTCTCAGCTGTTATTTTTGTTGGTCATTCCTCACAGTTGGACTTAAAATTAGATGTATTAATTCACTGTAGATTCTGTCTAATGAAAAATCCTTTCTTTGTGTTGTGCTTTAATGAGCCTGACCTGAAATAAAGCGACAGATGTATGCTTGTACTTGTCTAAGATTAACAACATTTTCCATGTCTCAATGTCACACCTCCAGGCAATTCTACGATTATGACAATACAATAATTCAAACAATAAAGAAGTTTTATGCTCGTTTTTGGAAATGAAAATCCCATTAAAAACGTCCGTCTGGCGCAAGAGGCATCTATTCTGTGATATTTGCAGGCTTTCTTTTGTCTCATTTAACATATTGACATGCAAAGGCTCGCAAGTAATAAACTCCGCAAACAAACGGAGGACACAAAAGATTCAATGTGTGCAAAATATAATTATTTTTCTCATTGGTGGAATAAATTTTGAAACATCACCAATTAAGTTAGTAATTTTAACATAACGAAACATATTGCCATAATTCTTTTAAATTTTCTGCAAGCACATGTATGAATATCCTACATCAAGTTTTGACATTCATTTCTCATCTAACCATTCGGACATGCAAAATAGACACATTAACTGGTTGAACAACATGTTTTGGTTTACAACATCGGGACGACAAATCACCTGATAAAAAAGGAGATCTTATTTGTACAATCATTTCAACGACAAAATGAAAACAAACGTTTTATATTCATATAGAACTGATTTGGTTTTATTTATATGCTCCACCAGTTTATTTTTTTTTCTATCATTTTATAGTTGTCGGCGTACCAATCCCCGGATGCATCGCTAAACTGTGCCATCCATGTTTGCTGTAAAATGAGGAATAACCTCCTGGTATGGACTTTTACGGTTGGATTTCAGACATTGGTGAGTGTTTAGTTCCATTCCGCAAATCCGGGACTATAGTATAAATAACTTGATTTATAGTTTCCTGTGTAAAAGTAATGAGCGAGCGAGTTAATACTGATTTTCTCTAAAAATATATTATTTTACCTTAGTTTGGTAAAATAAAAAAAAAATGAAAATGTTTGCGTATGATCAGATGATATTTAACGTAAATAAACAAAATTATTAAATAAAATCATTGAATTCGGCAGTCGCTCTAAAATTCAGTCTTACATACCTCGTTTTAAATAGGTAGTTGCTATTTGTCCGGCTAGCCGGAAAAATAGCTATGAGACTATTCGCCGGTTATTCCGGAAGAATAGTCCCTAGGCTATTTGTCCAGCTATATATGATCTAAAGAATAACTTCTTATTTATATGCCCGTTGAGCTTATTGTTTCATGCTCTACCCTTGGCCCATCCTCACAAGTCAGGGTTATGTGGACACAGAAACCCTCAGACTGGTGAGGATGCCCATGGCCAAGTTTTGATGAATTCAAAACTCATGCTTTATTGGATAGGATCTAATAGGTTTAAAGTTAATGCCCCTTTTCCTTGCCGACAATATCGTGCGGGAATCTCTTTTGTAAAATTCTTTATTTTTGCTAATTTCAAATTGACGGATCCATTCTTAATTGTAATTCTTCATAAGAAGAAAATTTATATGGATTTCACCATTTTCAGCAATAGCAAGAGAGATAAGAGATAGACGCGGGATCTTGCCTCTGCTGGACGCTCGTGACATGCGCATTTCTAATGGCCGAGCGAGAGCTATTTTTTCGGATAGCCGGACAAACAGCCACTCCGTTTTAAATATATATCATTTAATTTCTCCGTCACAATATCCTCGAATCCTAGTCAACTCACTCGTACCCTACCAACTCGTTACTTTACCAACTCGTACCTTTGCATTATATGGTAGAATGAAAAAGGACACAATATGAAAATGGCTGAAATTATGTTAAACTAAAGCTACAAATTTGTAATATTTATTATTATTTATTATCATATATATAGTACAACACTAATAAACTAACAAAAACAAAGCAAGCAACAAAACCAAAATGAACAATTCCGCCTGCATGTATTTGGTAGTGGAACTCTGCTGCCGACTAAGTTTAGATTCTGTGATCATTTTCAGTTTGGTGGGTAGAAGAGTACCTTCTTCTTGCAATTTTGGAAGTATGGCAAGTAAAACGGCTTCTTCTCATCGCCGGATCTCATTCGACGAAAATAGAGACTACCGGTACTTAGGCAAAAAATTTAAAATGTTGAATTGACTAAATATTATCAAAAACATTATTGGGGAAAATTTTTATTTCACATCTATTTTTTAAAGATCTATTCCTTTTTTCGATAATGCAAGTTAATGCATGTTTACAGGATTAGTGGCACGCACGTGTGATAATTAATTTATGGTGTTTACGCGTGTCAAGGTAAAAATAAAATTATTTTCTATTCTTTTTACGCAATACACCTCCCCATTTTCTATAAAATATAGTGTTTTTGTTTTAATGCAATATTAATAAAATAGTCAAAACAAAAAATACAATTTAAATTGAATCGAATACTCTGGATAAACAGCGAAGGTGTATATCGTTGATTTTAAAAGAAAAAAATCTCAAGCTTGAATAAAAACTGTGAAATTATTAACTACATGCACAAGAAAAATAAGCGTTCGACAATTAAAAATAATAATTGGATCCCTTTCTTTGTAATTAATTGTTCAAAAAGCGTAATCTGTTTCCAAACTGCAAAATTTAAGTAAAAACTTGCAATTATTAAGTACGCAACAAAAATGAGCGGTCGTTATTAAAGAACAAATAAAAATAATAATTGGATCCCTTTCTTTGTAATTAATTGTTGAAAAAGCGTAATCTGTAATGTTCGCAAACTGCAAAATATTTGTAAAAAGTTCGAATATTTTAAAATATTTGTTATCTAATATACAATATATATTTTTATTAAGAACATTCTAAATTTACTATATTAAATGCAAAGGTACGAGTTGGTAGAGGTACGAGTTGGTGGGGTACGAGTTGGTCGAGGTACGAGTTGACCTGCACCCATATCCTCAACCTATAGTAAGTACCTGTGTGTTAATGTGCTGATGACCTTTTGAGAGAACATGTACCTCGGATGGACGATTCTGGATATTGATGGTGTCGGTCCAAAGATAAGAACTTTAAAGTGTTGAAAATCTTCATAAGATTTTTTTACCGCAGAAACTCTCCGTCGTTTGTTTTTAATTTATAATATATCGCGGGAAATTATGATCACCTGACCATATGACAACATGTGTAGTCTGCTTATCAGATACTGATTTGTTGCCTGTAATTTTACGACCATTTGGGATCCTGTCAAAATAGTCCCAACCACAGTCACAGTTTTACACCTAAACCCAAAAATCCGCATCAAAATGATGTTGGGGTTTATCAGTATCATTTGGTTACACGAGCTGTATGACCAATCAAACTGTCAGTCCAAGTATTATATAGTTGTTGAAGGACCAATGACAATGTTGATACTGGAGTAATTTTTGGCACAATTTTTTCAGGTGTCGCGCCTGGCTTCCAATGTTGATACTGTAGTAATTTTTTGGCATGATTTTTTCCGGTGTCATGCCTGGCTTCCATTGATGAGTACTCTGAGTAATTTTGTGGCACGATTTTTTCAGGTGTCATGCCTGGCTTTCAGTGGTTGGTACTCACAGGAGTAATTTTTGTCATGATTTTTCCATATGTTGTGCCTGGCTTCCAATGTTGATACTGGAGTAATTTTTGGCATTATATTTTTTCAGTTTCGTGCATTACTTCCAGTGATGGGTACTGTTATTTTTGGTCTGATTTTTTTCAGGTGTCATGCCTGTCTCCCAGTGATGGGTACTGTAGGAATATTTGGCCTGATTTTTTTCAGTTGTCATGCCTGTCTCCCAGAGAAGGGTACTGTAGTAATTTTTGGTCTGATTTTTTTCAGGTGTCATGCCTGTCTCCCAGTGATGGGTACTGTAGTTATTTTTGTCCTGATTTTTTTCAGGTGTCATGCCTGTCTCCCAGTAATGGGTACTGGGGCAATTTTGGAGAATGCTCCAGAACATGTGGTGGTGGCATACAGTCCAGATATTGTCAATCAAATAAAAGGTAAGTTAATGTTTCCTGTATTGTGTGATTAATACTGTACTTCAAGAACAACAATTCATTAGGTTTTCTAGTCACTATTTCTTGAATAGAATGGCAGTTTTGAAATTTCAGTTATTTAGATGATACAGCTGACAAATTTCTTACCCCATGACATGTTGCTAAGCAGTATAAGGGCATTGGTGACCAAGTGGTCTAGTTATTTAGACATGCATGTACAACTGGCCAGTGTAGTTGTAAATGTATTTAAATCTGCCTTCTGGCAAGTTGTTCTTAATTCTAGCTTAATAGACAAGGCTTGCCTGTTTTACTCACAGCTTCCTTCCTAATGTTAACCGGACATTGTGATTTAACAGCAACAATTATAATAGTATGCTACAAAACAAACAAACTAATATTATTTACAAACATGATTCTTTTTCATTTTTTTGTTTGTGAAATGTTATTGTATTATTAACTGCATGCAATGTGTTAACATTTTAGAGGAACTGAATCTTGTCAAGGAGACCTAATAGACTATAGATCTTGTAATATTCAGGTAGGTTAGTTTCCCCCCCCCCCCCTCATCATACCCCTTTAGACACACACATACACACGTACATGTCACTATTGCAATATTTTAATTTTTTCATTTTTTTTTTAGAGAGTTTCTTCTTTTATAAACAAAATCTTGACAAAATCTAAGGGTTTAATTTCAAACACCTTTGTCTAATCACAAATAAAACACTTTCATTAATACCTATTACGAATGTCACCAGAAGTTGTCAAAGCATGTATGCCTTATGTGTTGCACTGTCAGACAGCCTTGAACATCATTTATCATTAAACATGGGCAAAGCCAAAGAGGTCAACATTTGATATTTGTAAATTGAAATATAAGCCATAGTTTTATGAGTGTACTGTATAAAATTTAAACTTTTTCATTAATGCCAGTTTAAATAGTTAAAATATTTCACATTAATTGGAGTTGTTAATGGTATACCTGTTAACCAGTTTAATGAAAGAATTAATGTCATTGAAAATCATTACAATTTCTGTAGACTTGCCACAAGTCCCTTTGAATTTTTTGCTATTAGAGAGATACACCTTTATTTTCAACATTTCCTATATACTATCAGGTTCTGTACACAATGTTGATAATACAGGTGTATCTCTCTAATAGCAACAAATTCAAAGGGACTAGTGGCAAGTCTACAACTTCTGTACAATAAAGGTAGCAGAATACATTTTTTCTTTATTTGGCTGTGCTGAATTAAATCTCCTGGTCCCCTTGTCCTCACTTTAAACATTATTTAGTATTTTGTTCTGGTTTACAAAATGTTGTCAAATACAGTATTTGTTTGTGAAATCAGGTTATCACTAGAATATGAGATGAAAATTTCAAGTCAGAAATCAGCTAGAAGTGTACTTTTTTCTTGTTATTTATGAGTATAAAATGTATTTATGGTTGCAGGATAAAAACAATATTCATACATTGCCAGAAAATTTAAAGTTTACTTGTAGTCTGCAGAGCTGCACATTTCTACATGTTTTGAAGGCTCCTACAAATAAATTATGTATTATTTTTTTAAATGTACAAATACTCTACCTATCACAAGTGCTAACAAATTACATATATTTTTCCATCCCTAATTCTATAAGTTTATCTTAAGAAAATTTCATCTTTTGATGACAAGTTATATCTCTGTTATATTATTGTTTGAGGCATACTTTGTAGTATTTATTAATATTTACAGGAATGTCCCATTAACTCGGGTGATTTCAGGGCGGCCCAGTGTGCAGAGTATGATTCTATACCTCTAGATGGAAAACTTTACAAATGGTTACCATATTATGAAGGTAATATTGTAGAGTTGTCATAATTGTTGTTTATGATTTTATAACCATGTATTAGAAAAAACCCTTAAAACATGCTACTGGGGAATGTCCTCTGAAATGATTGGACTAATTTGGAGCTCTACAAGGATTATTGCATAAGAAGCTTTTTTCAGAATTTCATATGATTTCTGCGATTCCGGACTTCCCAAAAGCTTAAAATGTCTGCCTGACATTGGGACAGCAATTTTAATTGGGACTTCGATACTTTTTTTCCCAGACATTCGGTCAGAAATCTTAAAATTGTCGAATCATCCTCTTTGCATCACAGTTTTTTTTTTACCATTTTTACTTGGACACTATAGCTTGCATAATGTTTTTGTCTTGTGTAGGGAATGATGAATCAGCTCAATGCCAGTTGTATTGTGCTGCCGAGGGTAATCCATTTTACCAAAAGTTGGCAGATAAGGTGATTGATGGGACACCATGTGGTCCTGATACAAAAGATGTATGTGTTGATGGTCAGTGTAAAGTAAGTATTAGGCAGTTGTCTCCCTTAAACACCATGTTGTCCCGATACAAAAGATGTGTATGTTGATGGTCAGTGTAAAGTAAGTATTAGGCAGTTGTCTCCCTTAAACACCATGTGGTCCAGAAACAAAAGATGTGTGTGTTGATTGTCATTGTAAAGTAAGTATTAGGCAGTTGTCTCCCTTAAACACCATGTGGTCCCGATACAAAAGATGTGTGTGTTGATGGTCATTGTAAAGTAGGTATCATGCAGTTGTCTCCTTTAAACACCATGTGGTCCCGATACAAAAGATGTGTGTGTTCTGTGTTAGCGCTAATAGGTCGCCACAGTCGCCAATGAGAATTAAACTTTAATGTGGCGAAGTGTTATTCATTCTCGTTCGCCACGTTGGCGAAGTGAAAGCGAAAGTAAAATGTTGACTGTCGAAATCTAAAATAAATCTTTGAGATAAAGTTCGGAGCGGTAACGATATATATCCGGGAAATTTCAATGCGTAATTGTCTATTCCGTAAAAACATTACCCTTGTCCGAATTTGTTTTCGATTTTACTCAATACCGAACTGGTTCCCATTGCAGTAAGTGATCTTAATTCCAGTTTAATTTTGTCAAGCATGGCGAAACGCCAGCTTTCAATGCTTTCGTTCTTACCTAACGCTGACGAAAAGAAACAAAATCTATTTTATTTGATTCCACTCCACAGATGTACAAGGTGATGATATGACATTTTTAAGCATTCCATGACTTTTGTAATGATTGGATTTGCACAGTTATTATTTCTTGACTTGTTTAATAAAGTTTACTCTATTATCATCTGGTTAAATGTTTTCATTTAAAAGTTGAACCTCAGCACTAAATCTAAATTCTTCAAATGAAGAACAGTTGTAAAAGACCTGGTTGTGACCTATGAATGGAATTAATCCCAAATTTTAGTGTTGCTCATCACATATTCCCCCTTTTCTATACAAGTCATTTAAATTTACAGCTTCCATATTTTGCACACACAAATTTTGCTGAAATGTTGTGGCTAACAAATTTCAAATGTGGCTAAGTAAAATTTGGATGTATTAGCCACATTGGCTAATGGAAATTTTGAGGTAGTGCTAACACAGGTGTTGATGGTCAGTGTAAAGTAAGTATCAGGCAGTTGTCTCCCTTAAACACCATGTTGTCCTGATACAAAAGATGTGTGTGTTGATGGTCAGTGTAAATTAAGTATTAGGCAGTTGTCCCCCTTAAACACCATGTGGTCCAGATACAAAAGATGTGTATGTTGATGGTCAGTGTAAAGTAAGTATCAGGCAGTTGTCTCCCTTAAACACCATGTGGTCCAGATACAAAAGATGTGTGTGTTGATGGTCAGTGTAAAGTAAGTATCAGGCAGTTGTCTCCCTTAAACACCATGTTGTCCTGATACAAAAGATGTGTGTGTTGATGGTCATTGTAAAGTAGGTATCAGGCAGTTGTCTCCTTTAAACACCATGTGGTCCAGAAACAAAAGATGTGTGTGTGTGTTGATGGTCATTGTAAAGTAAGTATCAGACAGTTGTCTCCCTTAAACACCATGTGGTCCTGACACAAAAGATGTGTGTGTGTGTTGATGGTCATTGTAAAGTAAGTATCAGGCAGTTGTCTCCTTTAAACACCATGTGGTCCAGAAACAAAAGATGTGTGTGTTGATGGTCATTGTAAAGTAAGTATCAGGCAGTCGTCTCCCTTAAACACCATGTGGTCCCGATACAAAAGATGTGTGTGTGTGTTGATGGTCATTGTAAAGTAGGTATCAGGCAGTTGTCTCCTTTAAACACCATGTGGTCCAGAAACAAAAGATGTGTGTGTTGATGGTCATTGTAAAGTAAGTATCAGGCAGTTGTCTCCCTTAAACACCATGTGGTCCTGACACAAAAGATGTGTGTGTTGATGGTCAGTGTAAAGTAAGTATTAGGCAGTTGTCTCCCTTAAACACCATGTGGTCCCTATACAAAAGATGTGTGTGTTGATGGTCAGTGTAAAGTAAGTATTAGGCAGTTGTCTCCCTTAAACACCTTGTGGGCCTGATACAAAAGATGTGTGTGTTGATGGTCATTGTAAAGTAAGTATTAGGCAGTTGTTTCCCTTAAACACCATGTGGGCCTGATACAAAAGATGTGTGTGTTGATGGTCATTGTAAAGTAAGTATTAGGCAGTTGTCTCCCTTAAACACCATGTGGGCCTGATACAAAAGATGTGTGTGTTGATGGTCATTGTAAAGTAAGTATTAGGCAGTTGTTTCCCTTAAACACCATGTGGTCCCGATACAAAAGATGTGTGTGTTGATGATCAGTGTAAAGTAAGTATTAGGCAGTTGTCTCCCTTAAACACCATGTGGTCCCGATACAAAAGATGTGTGTGTTGATGGTCAGTGTAAAGTAAGTATTAGGCAGTTGTCTCCCTTAAACACCATGTGGTCCCTATACAAAAGATGTGTGTGTTGATGGTCAGTGTAAAGTAAGTATCAGGCAGTTGTCTCCCTTAAACACCATGTGGTCCTGATACAGAAGATGTGTGTGTGTGATGGTCAGTGTGAAGTAAGTATTAGGCAGTTGTCTCCTTTAAAGACTTTGTTGTCTGTGTTGATTGTCATGGAAAAGTATAATATAGTTGCCTCCCATGAGTTAACACCATGTAGCCAATACCCAGTATATTTTGTCGGTTCTTTTGAAGTATTAGCCTGTTGTCTCACTGGAATAAACACCATGTAACCAATACAGAAGAGGTTTGTCAATGATTCCTATTAAGAATTATGTCGTTTTCTCTGTTGAACAAACACCATATTGCCTGAATTTTAAGATGTGTTTGTCTATGATTTGTGTACACTAAGTATAAGGCAGTAATTTCCAGTGAAGGAACACCATGTAGTCCTGATACAGTAGATGTGCATTTGTTGTTGGTTTAATATGTGTAAAATAAATGGCTTTTATTCTGACTCGGTTAAAAATATCATCTTTTGATTGGCTAATGTGTGTTTCACAATTATTGTATTATGTCTCAGTAACATCACATGGTTTTCTACCAACCTTGAAATATTTTTTACATCCGGTCTCCACTTGACTGGCATCCATCTTCCTTGGATTCAAATGATTTAGCAAAAAGATATGCAAACAATATGGTAGATGTCAGATTTGGTTTGTATAGCAAGCATAAAATTGCTTTCTAAGGAGCAAACTAAAGTTATTAAAGGAATGAAATTTAAATTCTGGGATAAATTGTTTATACAGTCTGTTACAGTGGATATTATATGTTATTCGGGAACTTCACAGGGGATACGGGTTCATATTCGTCTGTGTTTTATATTCCCTGAGCCTCCGGCTCAGGGAATATAGAATACAGACAGGGAATATGAACCCGTATCCCCTGTGAAGCCTGAATAACAATTATATTCTGTTGAAGTCTTCTTGTACTAATATTCTAGAGTATATAATTAGATTAGACATTTCTCATGCTTTAGTTTGGACCACTCGACTATCGGAGAACCTATCATTCAACACATTTAAGCTTCCAACGAAACTTTTTATTGCATTTTAAAATTTTATAACCTTTATTTTTTAAGCCTTTTATTCCCAGCTAAACTTTTAATGATAAATTTCACTTTCGAAGTGAGATGCAAATGCCTTTGTTTGCCATTTTGAAGACTTCACGTTATCGGTTATCTCCCTTGTTAATTTCAAGACAAATCGCAGACGGAGATGAAAGATTCCGTAAAATGCATGTATTTAAAATCGATATTTGATATCTTTATATTATGTTTAACTATTTATATTGTGTAAAACAAATAAATTATTCAATGAATAGACGCCATTTTGAAACTGGTTTCAATATCCCCGGCGTTTCTCAGAGAATACGGTATGATATCCCAGTCTTGATTAACCAATCAAATTGTAGGGATTCACTAGATACATTACTTCAACAGAATATATGGAAATATTTGGAGTGCATGAACAAATTCTTGTATTGGGGCTTGTCTAAGGCCTCATGCAATAAGAAATTTTTTCATGCACTCTTCTGTGTCCCTCTGTAACAAATAATGCAAAGTTTTTTTTTCAATAAAAATATCACTGAATGTTTTCATTTGCCTTGTAGAGTGTAGGATGTGATGGAGTGCTAGGTTCCAAGAAAATAGACGATAATTGTGGTGTTTGTGATGGCCGGGACCATTACTGTAAAACTGTCACAGGAACTATAGGACATAAAGGTCAGCATTCTAACCATATAGTTCTGAATTATATAAAGTCATGGCATGTAACCAATTAATAACTGTTTTAAATAAGAATAAAAGCCTGGGTTAGCTTTTGCTATTACAGTGGAGTATTTTAGGTAAAACCTTATAAATTTCTTGAAGTTAACAAGCTAGCCATCGTAATTGTTGTGCTAGGGTATCTAAAATTTAGCATTCAAAATAAATTCTTCAATACAGTAACCAACTAAAAATATTTGGCTTGAAGTATTGAAATGACTTAGGGATTACAGTTTATTCAAGTGAAGGGCCTTGGGTCTTTAAAGTTAGTAAAGGCCTAAGGAAGTCCAAAATTTCTCAGTTTTAAGTGTGAAATATGTTTTTCTTCTTGAGAACTGAAGATGTAAATGTTAAATTCCATCAAACTGAAGAGGCTCTTAGATAGTACCTAAAATTATGTCTAAACATAAACTTGTTTAATTCTCCCAACCCCCAGGATGGAAATATATATTTTTTTATGTAGGCGGTCGTATGTGAATTTTTTACGGTGGTGGTCCACCAAACCTAGATTGAATTATTTGTTAATGGTTGAGTAGTCTCCCTTACCACAGTTGCAGAGAAATGCACTCAACAGGTTGAAAGTAAAACAAAGCAAGACTATCAAATAATTCAATGATCGATTATACAGTATTTAAATTTATGGTTTTGAGAAGACTGTTATAAAAACAAACAATAGATTTTCATAAAACAAATATGCATAATTTGTGTTTAAGTTCAGTGAATTGTTAAGTTTGTTCCTCCTAAAAATCTTAATGGAAAGGGAGACCACTCAACCGTATGCCATTAATACTTAATGCTTAAAGGAACACATGGACCAACCACCAACATAATTTAATTCTTGGTTTAGTGGACTACCACTGTTAATAAAATAAGATTCATTCTAAAGCTGGCTCACCTTGCAGCACATACCTGTACCTAAAAATAGTAATATATACAAATTGTTTTTAAAAATAATTATGGTGGTTTGCGGGGGGTGGGGGGGTGTGTTTGTTACTGGAACTTTACAATTCTATGCCTCGTTGTCATACAGCTTAATTAAAAATAAAGGTAGGGGCTTAATTTTATTTTCAATTCTATAGGTGGTGGGGTCTAAAAAAATGTGCCGTCCTACGGGAGGAGATAGTATTTTCTGGAACAGCCCTTACCAAATGTTTGTGATATACCTGGGGTTGTACCTTTTCAGAATTACATTTTTTATTCAGTCTATAATCAAGAATTATTTGAATTATTTTGCAAAGTAAAATCTCTGAGAAACCATTCAAGGCTTGTGTTCAGATCATTTTCTGCTAAAAATCAACAAGTAACAAAACATCTTAATAGTAATTCAGGTGAAATTTCTGCTAAAAATCAACAAGTAACAAAACATCTTAATAGTAATTCAGGTGAAATTTCATCACCCGCCATTTCTGTTATTTTTACTAGTTCCTGTTGATAAAATGTGACCTTATTAGTTATTATTTAATTTGTTGTTCGCAGGTCATAATAAAGTTTTGCGTATACCAGCGAATGCTAGAACCATAAAAATTACCTCGCATGAACCAGGCCAATCATATCTAGGTTAGTAACAGGATAGAGTTATCTCCCATATTACAACACCATTTATCCAGGTTTTTTTGTGCAGTCAAAGGAAATACAAACAGTTACCTAAGGTATGAAATTTTAAAATTTATTACAAGCTTTTGGGTTCATATTTTGTTAATGAGGTAGTATATATTTTTTCATACAAGTAAATTGTTTAATGATTCCAGGATTTTCTGGATTTTGTTAATGAGGTAGTATATATTTTTTCATACAAGTAAATTGTTTAATGATTCCAGGATTTTCTGGATTTTGTTAATGAGGTAGTATATATTTTTTCATACAAGTAAATTGTTTAATGATTCCAGGATTTTCTGGATTTTGTTAATGAGGTAGTATATATTTTTTCATACAAGTAAATTGTTTAATGATTCCAGGATTTTCTGGATTTTGTTAATGAGGTAGTATATATTTTTTCATACAAGTAAATTGTTTAATGATTCCAGGATTTTCTGGATTTTGTTAATGAGGTAGTATATATTTTTTCATACAAGTAAATTGTTTAATGATTCCAGGATTTTCTGGATTTTGTTAATGAGGTAGTATATATTTTTTCATACAAGTAAATTGTTTAATGATTCCAGGATTTTCTGGATTTTGTTAATGAGGTAGTATATATTTTTTCATACAAGTAAATTGTTTAATGATTCCAGGATTTTCTGGATTTTTTTAATGAGGTAGTATATATTTTTTCATACAAGTAAATTGTTTAATGATTCCAGGATTTTCTGGATTTTGTTAATGAGGTAGTATATATTTTTTCATACAAGTAAATTGTTTAATGATTCCAGGATTTTCTGGATTTTGTTAATGAGGTAGTATATATTTTTTCATACAAGTAAATTGTTTAATGATTCCAGGATTTTCTGGATTTTGTTACTTTATGATATTTGTTAATCAGTGTTGATTCCATGGTTTTATAATGAACATATTACTTTTTCAGCCATTCAGCAGGGTACAGAATCTCTCATATTAGACAGAAATATTGGAGACGGCAAAGTGATGCTGTCCTTAGCAGGAGTTGCATTTAAATACTATATATCTGATCAGGGTAAAGGTACACAAAAGTTAACAGCCTCAGGCCCAACCAATGATACGTTAGTTATATCTGTAAGTTATACGTTAGCAGCCTCAGACAGAACCAATAACACATTACCAATGCAATATGTTGCATATGAGTATTAGGCTATAAAGAATAATATATCTATTTAAGGTTACATGCTAGGAAAAAAATATGGTAGGTAGGTAGCCATTTTCATTTTATTTTTTTTCATTTTTTGTACAAAAAGATCAATGTTTTTTTTGTCATTAGTACACAAGTTGAAAGAATTAATGAAGTAGAACTGCAGGTAGGAAATCATTGTCAAACATATATTATGTATTTTTGTAAAATACACTTTTACAAATATTTGAAAAGATTGAAATTTAATTTTTTGAAAGTGTCTGCCTGAATACTCATTTTTATTATGTCTAAATCTTTGCAGTAGTCAATTAAACACGAGCAGCATAATATTTTTGCAATCTTCGACATCGAGTTCATATCCAGAAATAGTCCATATTTAATTTTTTTCCGACACGGTCTGTATATTTTCTAGTTGTGACCTTTGAACTAAAAGACGCTTACCCATGGTTAAGTACTGTTATTGAAGACAATCTCGCATTCTGATTGGACAAAAATAGCAAAAAATTCTGCGTTCGAACAATCTACTATGGTGTACTCTGAAAAGCATCCCTATTTGCATTTATCAATTATTATTTTAGCAGACATGTGTTTTAAAACAATTGGTAGTCGTTATTAAACTTTAGAAAATGATTGTTATGCCAAGGAATGCCATTCATAAGTGATAAACAATAATTACATGATAAAACCTATACGTCGTGTAATTTCTGCGCATTTCGTCTGTTTACTTCGTTGGCCATCGTAAACAATCCTCACGCCAGTACACCATACTAAAATGACCGACTACGATTTGCTCAAATCGGACATCAAAAAAGTAATATTGTATAATAATCACTTGTTGGACTTAATCCCTTTAATTTCTTCTAGAAATATTTGTATTAAAAAATCAACCCTAAGGCTATTTCCTGTCACTGACATGTGTTTATTGACCACCGACTGGTGATTACTTAATGGTAAACAGGTGGTGACCGATCTGTTTCATCCATATCGTAAACATACTATTGCAACAACATTTTGAAAATACAGAGATTGAATATAATAGATTGTTTCTATTTCACATTTCTAAGAAAAAAAGAAAACTTTACAGTATTAGTGGTACACGCAACTTTAATTAAAAACACGTGCGGTCAAAATTGTACACTACGCAAGCGCCAATGTAACTAAACGTTACATAAATCAAAAGAAAACCAATTTGAAGAAAAATTCCTTGAAAATAAGGAGAACAAAAATGATTATTCATTTAATTATAAAAAACTTGTTAAAAGAATCCATCGCAGATTAACGCATAAATTCAATTCTGGCCGAACTTGTTGCAATTATAGGTGACAACTTCCTATTTCCGGTAAATGAAAAACTCGCCGGGATATTCATCAAAACAACGTTGTTTGCCATTATTTTGTTGCAAAGACAACATGTCATCTTACAATAATGATTTTTTAGGCAGGAGATTGTATCTCTACATATATTTTCGCTTACTCACACTATCGTGGCGAAACGACCGACGTGCAAACAAGTTTCGGTACGAAACGACCCCAGACTAATATTCACTACCATTTCAGCAATATAATACGATGGTAGATCATGTGGGTGCACTTCTGAAACTGTTTATTAGATTGCTTTGATATTTAATAGGATTAATTGTTGTGATGTGTAGATTGCAAGCAAATTTTATCAATCACTCTACTATAGTTCCACATTCTGATGAAGTTTTCATGTAGTTGCTTAGTGCCTCCCAAATACATGTCCAATAAATAATAATATTACATGCTCATTATTTTATCATGAAACTACTAAATGCATCAGAAATATATTTTTTCCATTTTATTTGTTCACACCTCAGTCAATTTGATGCTGCAGCATCGGGGACACTTTTGTCTACGTGTAGCAGTCAATTTGATGCTGCAGCATCGGGGGACACTTTTGTCTACGTGTAGCAGTCAATTTGATGATGCAGCATCGGGGACACTTTTGTCTACGTGTAGCAGTCAATTTGATGCTGCAGCATCGGGGACACTTTTGTCTACGTGTAGCAGTCAATTTGATGCTGCAGCATCGGGGGACACTTTTGTCTACGTGTAGCAGTCAATTTGATGCTGCAGCATCGGGGGACACTTTTGTCTACGTGTAGCAGTCAATTTGATGCTGCAGCATCGGGGGACACTTTTGTTTACATGTAGCAACTTGTCCATGCTAACCACCAATTGTCGTCTTCTGATGAATATTAAGAAAACCTGGTAATATGTCACTTTTTAAATGTTTTAGATGGTCAATGAAATATAATTTGATTGAATTGTATTGCTAGGCAAATGATGGCCATTGTGGCAATGGCCATTTTTTTTAAAATAAAGTATTTGCTTGTCTTTTAAAAGGAATGATTATATTATAGGATTAAACACCGTTTTCAATGGATTTATCGGTATATCAACAAGACCAACTCACTCACAAACTTTAATCCTTATAATTCTTTAAAATTCCATTAAGAAATTAATTTATCTGTTTTTCTCAACTTCATATTTCTTGTGTATTTGGTAGCGGGATTGACTGAATATATGAATATTTTGTTCATTTTTAAACGTACGATTATTTCCATAAACCATTTTCCGATTTTAATCAACACAATTTTTAGTTTTACATCAATATGTAACCTTATTTTCTGTATCGAACACAAGGAAAATTTAAATTTAACAAATCATTAATGATAATTCATCAAACAAATAATTTGTAAGTTGATCGCTACTTTCGATATTGAAAGCCGCCATCTTTGTTTACATTGGTTACGCTAAAAATAGTTCGGTCAACGTCGTTTATCCTAAAATAAATGGAGTCGACTTCATTTATCAAAAAATATATTTCGTTAAAAACCTCAACCGGAAGTAATCTAGACCAATCAAATAAACGTATTTCTATATGCAAATCATATTAGAATTATTGTATTCTAGATAATCAAACAAGATGAAGACCATGCAGTATACCACTATCAGTATTCTTTAGTTGACCGAAGTTCTAAGGAACATGTCCCTGATGGCAGAGCAACAGATTCTAGCAGAAGATCAAAGGAGCATTCCACTGACAGCAGTGCAACAGATTCTAGCCGAAGATCAAAGGAGCATGCCGCTGACAGCAGTGCAACAGATTCTAGATATGCTTGGTTAACAGGACATTGGACTACCTGTTCTACACCTTGTGGAGAAGGTAACAGGGCTCTACAATAACTTTTTTTTAAACTTGTCCCTTTGGACAAGTAACTTTCAAAATTTACTTATCCGAATGAAAACATCACTTGTTTGAAAATTTTGACCCAGAACATCCTAAATTTGTATGTTTCAATGATTTGGTTAAAAGCAATACATATTATGCTTAGCTAACATTACGATTTTTTTCTTGGACATCATAAAACCGAATTTCCAGATCCATGTGTGTGTTGATGTTTCGATGTCAAATTAGTTTTACAACTATTATTGGCAAGCTAAGTTCCTTCAAGCGTTTTCTTGATCACGAAAAACTTGTAAATACTGGTTCCATCGCAGCTTGTAGTTAGGGCTATGCATACGTAGTTTCAAACCAGTGCTAAGTAATTTGCATAAATTTGTTGACATGTTATCGGCAATGAAAAAAACGTAATGGATAATAAATTCAGAAAAATTATTGACCAAACTCGCATTATTGAGAAAAGATACTTCAATTCTTCATGATACTTCATTAAAGGCTTATTTTTTTAACTTGTCCTGATGGACAAGTGAGTACTGAGTTTAACTTGTCCGACAGACATTTCCACTTGTCCCGGGCAATCAGACAAACGTTATTGTCGAGCCCTGGGTAATTTAAAAGGTTCCCATGGCGACAGAGGTGTTCCCAGCATGTTGTGTTTCTTTGACTAACAACTAACCTATAAGTTTTATCAGTTCATTTACTATAGACTCTTGGGATAATCACACATTATCTTGTTGATATAGAGTTTTCAATAGAGACATGTGCTTATTGCGTAAAATAGTATACTGGGTTCTCAAAATATGTGGGGAATTTCATCCTTCCTGTTGACCTCATCTCCAGCAAAAATATGCTTGGTTGAATAAATCACAAAAGTGCTACAGACTTTTGTACCACACCTAATAAGATGTGAGTAACAAATTTTGTGTTTATTTCACTCCTTCATTCTATTGGAGTGAACTACATTGGATTTCCTGACAGAGGATATATGTTGTATCTCTGTGGTAACAAGATGGATGTTGGTCTAATGCTACAATGGCACCAGTAAATCATTCGGGTTGAACAGGTTCTAGAATTTATGGATTTTTAACCTTTTTAAAAATTTAGTCTCCTGTTTTCTAAGGAAAAGCAAGCTTTTTATGGCTGCATTTCGAAAACGATAAAGTGATTTCTATTTATTCAGGGGCGGATCCATGAATTTGTGTTAGGGGAGGCGTAAAAGTCCAGCCAGGGGTTCAGGGGGTCCAGTGGGGCCAAGCCCCCCTGCAGCTCCAGGAATCTTAGCATTTGGTTGACATCCAGACCAAGTTTTTCTAGACTTGTTTTTTTACTTTTGCCCCTTCTTTTAGCTAGCTTTATTTTTCAACCATGTCCATGAATAATGAATTTTCTTTAATGAAATATCATATTCCTTTTCCTTTTCTCTCGTTTTACCCTTTTCGTTCTCTCGCTCTCTCTCTCTCTTTTTTTTTAGGGGAGGCGTACCGTTACGCCTTTCCTTGGATCCGCGCCTGTTTTTATCTACACTCAAATTGAATTTAAAGGTATTTTTGGCATCAAAGGGAATACAAGTTGATATTCCCTATAAACCAATGCCTTGTGGATACAGAATATCGTGTGTGGATAGATAATATTCTATACGTTTATTCTGTGGATACAGAGAGTAGTCCCACCTTATGAGGTGTTGGTTAATCCCCATTTATGTGGATACAGAATATTGTGTGTGGATAGATAATATTCTATACGTTTATTCTGTGGATACAGAGAGTTGTCCCACCTTATGAGGTGTTGAATCCCCATTTATGTGGATACAGAGAGTTGTCCCACCTTATGAGGTGTTGGTTAATCCACATTTCTGTGGATACAGAGTTGTCCCACCTTATGAGGTGTTGGTTAATCCCCATTTATGTGGATACAGAGAGTTGTCCCACCTTATGAGGTGTTGGTTAATCCCCATTTATGTGGATACAGAGAGTTGTCCCACCTTATGAGGTGTTGGTTAATCCCCATTTATGTGGATACAGAATATTGTGTGTGGATAGATAATATTCTATACGTTTATCCTGTGGATACAGAGTTGTCCCACCTTATGAGGTGTTGGTTAATCCCCATTTCTGTGGATACAGAGAGTTGTCCCACCTTATGAGGTGTTGGTTAATCCCCATTTATGTGGATACAGAATATTGTGTGTGGATAGATAATATTCTATACGTTTATTCTGTGGATACAGAGTTGTCCCACCTTATGAGGTGTTGGTTAATCCCCATTTCTGTGGATACAGAGAGTTGTCCCACCTTATTAGGTGTTGGTTAATCCCCATTTATGTGGATACAGAGAGTTGTCCCACCTTATGAGGTGTTGGTTAATCCACATTTATGTGGATACAGAATATTGTGTGTGGATAGATAATATTCTATGCGTTTATCCTGTGGATACAGAGTTGTCCCACCTTATGTTGGTTAATCCCCATGGATACAGAATACTGTGACATGATTTCAGGAATCCAGAGAAGAGCTGTATCCTGTATGGACACCAAGAGTCCAAAGGTTGTGACACCTCAGTATTGTAATGGAGTAAATCCTCCTCCAAGTCAACAGAAATGTATAGGAAAAATCTGTGATGATTCTGCCGCCCTTAATGTGTAAGTAAATGTGTATGTGTATCCTGCTGGGAATAACCCAATATCTCAATGGATAATATTTATATCAAAAGGCCAAACCGAAATGTTATGTAATAGAATGTTGTTAGATCTGGCCTGGGTTTCATAAAACTTTTCAAATTGAGATTTTCCTCAAATATCTGATTTTTATGCCCCCGCAACGACATGTCAGGGGGGCATTAAGTTTTACTCATGTCTGTCCGTCCGTCCAAAAATAATCGTGTCCAGGCTGTAACTTTTTTATCTTTTGAGGTAGGCTTTTGATATTTAGAATGTGGGTAGATAATATCAAGGAGATGTGTGGCATACCGTGGTTGATCACCTTTAACCTTGAACTTTGACCTTAAGGTCACATTATTGCTTTCTGCATGACAAATTCATGTGCAGGCTTTAACTTTTTTCTCTTTCGAGGTAGGCTTCTTATATTTGGAATGTGAGTAGATAATATCAAGGCAATGTGTCGCATACCATGGTTGATGACCTTTGACCTTGAACTTTGACCTTAGGTCACATTATTGCTTTCTGAATGACAAATTCATGTCCGGGCTGTATCTTTTTTATCTTTCGAGGTAGGCTTTTGATATTTGGAATGTGTGTAGATACATGTAATATCATGTGTCGCATACCATGGTTGATGACCTTGACATTTAACTTTGACCTTTGGTCACATTATTGCTTTCTGAATGACAAATTCATGTCCAGGCTGTAACTTTTTTATCTTTTGAAATAGGCTTTTGATATTTTGAATGTGGGTAGATATTATCAAGGTGATGTGTCGCAAACCATGGTTGATGACCTTTGACCTTGACCTTAAGGTCCGTGGGGCCAACAGAGATAGGTACCATCTCACTGATATCTAGTTATACAAAGAGATGAGGTTCTTTTGTTTTAAATTTAGTGGTTTTTCAGATAATGTTGGTCATGAATAACTTGAGAGAAGAATTATGTTGTATAACTTAAAATGGCTGATCCAAGATTTATTATTTTTGCTGTATCTGTTATTCAGACAGTGGGATAAAGGTGACTGGGGACCATGCTCAACATCATGTGAAATAGGGGACCAGTCAATGCCTGTGTTTTGTAAGGCAGTCAGGTCTGATGGATCCAGTTTTATTACAAGCGATCAGAGGTGTATAGAAACATACAAAGTGAAACCACAGTACATGAGATCTTGTAATGAGGAAGTGAGATGTCCAGAATGGCAGACAACACCTTGGTCCAAGGTACGTAACGAGAAAGTGAAATGTCTATTTTGGCAGACAACACCTTGGTCCAAGGTAGGTAACGAGGATGTAAAATGTCCATATTGGCAGAGAACACCTTGGTCCAAGTAAGGTAACGAGGAAGTGAAATGTCCAGAATGGCAGACAACACCTTGGTCCAAGGTAGGTAACGAGGAAGTGAAATGTCCATATTGGCAGACAACACCTTGGTCCAAGGTAGGTAACGAGGAAGTGAAATGTCCAAATTGGCAGACAACACCTTGGTCCAGGGTAGGTACTGAGGAAGTGAAATGTCCATATTGGAAGACAACACCTTGGTCCAAGGTAGGTAATGAGGAAGTGAAATGTCCAGAATGGCAGACAACAATCTTTTCTACCTTGGACCAAGGTGTTGTTTACTTTTGATTTGTTTTTATGAAGTTACAGTATAATGATTTTATATTTAATCCTATACTTACTTTATGCAAAGTACAGTGCAAGCTTTAAGATCAAACCTTGTACATTTCAAGCTGTTTACATTAATGTAGAGATATTTGAACATGCCAAAACTGTGGTTGCAGGTTCAAGTCTCACTATGGGCAGGATTTTGTGCGACTCCAATCTGCATTGACCTGAATTGCAAGTCTTCATACCGAAGGTCAGGGTTTTCTCCCGGTACTAAAGCTTTCTTCCCCAATGAAAACTGGAATAAGAATATGAAAGCATTATTTTAAATTCTGTGCATTATTACAACAAACATAAGCTTTAGTGAGCTTTTAACCAAATACTACAATATAGCTGGAAAATGGCTGAAAGTGGTGTTAAACACCAGTGACCACTCAAAACAAAACAAACACTTGTCACTGAAAGTGGTGTTAAACACAACGCAAAACAAAACAAACACTGGTCACTGAAAGTGGTGTTAAACACAAATCAAAACAAAACAAACAATAGTCACGTTCAAATGACTTCTTTCTCTGTTAACTCAGTTATAAAATCTCTTGCTTCATCACATTAATTTATTATTTGACTGGTGTATAAATTGATCTGTATGTTTGAACTCAGTGTAGTAAAGATTGTGGAATGGGAGAGAAATCAAGGCGTACCTACTGCCAAGGAACTGACTCGGCTGGGAGGACTGTTATACTGGATTCAACGGCATGCTCTATGTTGGATAGACCTCTAGAAAGTATAAGTTGTATCGAGAACCTCAGGTGTGACGAGACAGGAAGTTCTGAGGTTAGTCATATTATAATTGCAGATAGTATATAAAAAACTGATGTGATAAGGCTGGAGGTTCTAAGACGAGTCATTATGGTACAACTCTGGTTGTTTGTTTGTTTGTTTGATTGTTGTAAGGCACATCACTATGGTACACCTCTGGTAATTACCAGTTGTATTTAGAAGTGTTTAGAGATTAATCATTTTATTATAGATTTATAGAAAATATCGTATTTTATCATTGTTTTGAGGTCCTCAGATGTAAAGAGTCAAGGGTGAGTCTTATTTATGATATTTAGAAAACAAACATGTATTAAGAACTTTAATAGTAAGGACACTGGAGGTGTAGAGGTGGGTCATATGCTGCTAGATATCTAGAAACAGGGTTTATTGGAGATCCTCAGATGTGATGTGACCTGAAATGTAGCATGGAGCCATACCACATGTAGTCTGAGTATCTGGTCAAATGAAACCAAGTGAGATACAGTCTGTTAGAGGTATAGAAATGGTTGCATTGCCAATCCAACAAAGAGAAAAATTTCAGTGCATTTGTAAATTTGTTGGGAGGATTTGTTTGACAAGGTCAGTAAATGAATACAGGATTCTTTAAGGTAAGTAAACCAATACAGGAAAAAGAAATGTTTTATTTTAATATATCAGCTTCCACTATTCCAGACTTCTTAAACAATATTTCAAGAAATGCATATCAGTGTGTTTAATATTGTCAGAAATATGTTAAAACATTTTTCAGGTTATGTATTTTTAAAATGGATTATCATTCAGGATTGGGGCCTTGGTGGCTGAGTGGTCAAGGTAGTTCGTCTACTGTTGATCACGTGGTCTGTCAACACCGAGATTGCAGGTTCGAGTCTCACTGCAGGCAGGGTGTACTCGACTTCAATCTTAATTTACAAGGATTGCCAGTTTTCCCACCGCAGGTCGGGGGTTCTCTCCGGGTACTCCGGCTTCCTCCCCCAATAAAAACTGGATGCCATGATATAGCTGATTAATTGCTGAAAGTGGCGTTAAACACCATTAAACAAACAAACCATTCAGGAGTAATTCTGATTGAACATATACAAATATAGCCTTTAAAAGCTATGTTGTATTCCAATAAATTGGAGTTATCTCCCATGTATCGTTTTCTTGTTTTTAAACATAATAGAAATTTATTGAAGTTGACTAAGTAGAATCCTGTTTGTCTTTAGAGAAGAGAGCCTAATTGTCTAAACAGTGTGTATGGTTGTTGTCCTGATGGTGTAACTCCAGCCCGGGGATTTAATGGAGAAGGGTGTAGCCGAGGTAAGTCGACTTGGTTTTATTGTAAGTGATGTTAACTGTGTATGTTGGTATCTAGCATTTTGTCTGTACAGTTATTTCGTCATCATTGGTAACCTGCTACTGATTCCATTATGCTCCTACGATAACATTGGGTTCATACTGGAAGCTTTGTTTTGAATTCACTTTTCCACTAGCCCAATCATAATTTTACTGGCCATGGGACAGTGGAACAGAAGTTGAGTTGACCTTGGTAATATCTTTTTTACAAAATCAACATTGCGGCTATTCCCAGTCATATTGACATCAGTGTTTATTGTTTTTATTATACCTATGCACTTTATGGTAATGTATTGATAAAAACATTTTAAACAATAATGGTGGAAGATAAAAATTTTAACATTAAATATTTCTATGACAATAAGACTTGTAACTTAATCAAAAGGTGTTGTCAAGGTGGAACACAGCTTGCACAGACCTAACAGTGGCAAACCAATTTCATTTGAGTGTATTTAAATTGTAGTGATTTATGCCTGTACAGAGGTTTAATTTGATCTAGTTGTCTGTCTGAACAGTGGTTTTATTTGAGCTGTATGTCTGTAGAGTGAATTCATTTGATCTATTTATCTGTTGAGTGGTTTCAACTGAGTTATCACACACAAGGCACTTGATTTGCATTCTTGATGTGGACCATTTGTTTAATGTTTGTTGTAGGCCACAATTGAATATTTCAGTTTGCACAATAGATAGTTAGGCCTGTAAAGGCAAAAGTAACATGCTTCAACCATACTCTTCAACAGGGATAGGAACATTGAATATTTCATGTTTTTGCAGCAGGCCTAATGTTCAAGCAGACAAAGAACTTAAGAAAAATTCAGAGTTGTGTTAATAACCGTTTGCAATGATTGCGTCAATAATTGTTCAGGAAATGCCTAAATCTTGCTTCCTACAGTCAGTAATCCATGGTTGTTCTTAATATCTGGGAAGTTTTTCAACCATTTTTATACCCCCCCCCCCTGCAAACTTGTTTGGGGGTATATAGGAATCACCCTGTCTGTCCACATTCCTTGTAAGCGCTTCTCCTCCTAAACCGCTTGACAGAGAGATGATGAAACTTTACAGGAAGGAAGAACATCATATGTAGATGTGCATGAAGAATTTTCATCGCTGTCGGATATTATTCAGGGGAGATAATTTGACTTAGACTTTTTAAATATAGTATTCAGTGTGAGACCTCGTAAGTGCAACTCCTCCTAAACCGTTTGACAGATTTTGATGAAACTTTACATGAAGAAAGTACATCATATGTAGATGTGCATGAAGAATTTCGGTTGCTGTCGGATATTATTCAGGCGAGATAATTGGACTTGAAGCGAAGCGGGGGGTATCCCTTTGTGAGCGTTCTCACAGTCTACACTTGTTTACTTCGGCATTAATTGCCAATGTTTTTTTTGTTTCCTGCATTCTCTGACATAGACATAAAAGATAGTCAAACGAATCCATCTGTAAAGGGACTAGACAAATAAATATAACTTAGAATTGCCTGAATTTCATAACATAATTGACTAAATCATTACAGGGGGAAATATTGCTTATATCCTGTATATAATGTAATGTAAATGAATCTATGGTAAATTACGCCCTGAGTAATAGTGTTAATGACTACAAGTCTATAACAGGAATGTTTCATAAAATAACAATGGTATTAATACATTGTACTTTTAAGTAGAATTTGGAAACTTAGGAAATTTGTCATGTTTGGAAATGTATTACTGGTGACATTATGTTTCTAAAATATTTGTTTTTTTGTCAACTTGTGTTATTCTGTGATAGTGGACAATATGCCTTTGTTCCATATATAATCTGGCTGTACTCGAATGATCAAGGATATCCCAGCAAGTCATTGAAAGGTTAGTTATCAATTCCTACTTGACAACAGGTGCTTGTCACAACAGATTTGGCTTGTAAATGATGTTCTGGATTTTATGAAAAGAATGACAAATCTGAAAACAATCACAGCCTATTTTAAGACAATTTAAAACAACATCTGTACAATGTATAAAGAATAAGGAAATAGTACAACTCTTTTTGTTCATGAAGTTTTTTGTATGCAGTAGATTTCTTAATAGTGGTATTGGTACATACTTTTATAGGGTATTGTCAGATTTGGGCAACAGTAACACTTAGTATGAGCATTTATGAAGTTGATAAGTATTACTTTGTATGAGATAATGTACTGTCTCATAAGTATTTTCTAAGATGATGAAATAGCATTTAGTTGATAGTAAACAATGTTTTTCATTGTACTGTAATAAAAAATAATGTCATAATACATGTGGGCGCAAATTGACGCCACTGAACGTCCACAATTATGTGACCTGATATTTTTCATCAAAGATGTAGGGTTTACAAACAAATACAATGTACACATTTTTGGCCGGGTTGCATGAATTGTAAACCCGGGTAATAGTGTGGTGAAGTCAGGCAGGCGAGGAAGATAGGGTATCTTTTTTGTGTAATCAACTAATCCTACAGTTTTCAACCCAGATCTCTAAAACTTCACAGAAACATTGCACATGTATTGAAGTTGTGCACCTGCTATTCTGGAATTGTTCCAGGATTTTTTTTCCCTAATTTTCCAGAAACGGAAACTTAGTCATTTTTCAGAACATTTGCAAAAGACGGTACCTATTTTGTGTTATCAACTCCTCTTACGTTTTAAGATCATTAAAAAAAAAGAATCTTGGCAAAGTGTGAAACTTATAAAAAGGAGTTCAATAAAGGTAATGTGCACATACATCCAAAGACAATCCAGCATTAACTGCATGTAAAATATTTAGAAGAGTTGTTCGTAAGAAAATGGTTGTATGAGATGGTGAACAAAAAGGAAAGACTTACTTGATGTCATGAGTGACGAAGGTGGACTGTGCATCAACACTGGAACCATGTTATCAGCACATATGTTGTGTTATGTCATACTGGATTACCAGACAGTATCTCCTTGGTACCAGTACATACTTTGTATTGGTGCCTCGGTGGCCGAGTGGTTAAGGTTATTCGTCTGCTATTAATGTTATAGTCTTTAATTCTCACTGCAGGCAGGGCAGGCTTGACTCCAATCTTATTTCACAAAGATTGCTAGTTTTCCCACAGAAGGTCCACAGTTTTTTCTGGGTACTATGGCTTCCTCCCCTAATAAAAACTGTATGCCATGATAAAGCTGAAAAATTGCTGAAAATGGCGTTAAAAAACATTCAAACAAAGAGAAACGATCATACTTTTGTTGAGATATTTTCTCATGTCATTGCCAGCACATATGTTATTTCTGAGATAATTTAATTAAAAAAGGCCAGTTAACATAGGACCCTTTCGGAAAATGTTCAAATGATATTCTCAGAAACTGCAAAGCTAATTAAAGCCATACTCCATATGAATCTTTATTAATGGTACTCTCCTATTCTAAAAGTCACTGTCTGTGTTGAGGTTTTTGCAAGACAAATGAAACTACTTACCACATTTGGTCAAGCTTATGCTTCTTTTGTATATCCAAAAATGTGCAAATTAAAGTCAACAATTTTTTTCCAAAGTTAATCAGCGCTTTGAAATGCGGTGTTTTTTCCTTTTTACAGAGGGATTTTCTATAGTAAATTTTGACCTAAATTAGGATGGAACTGTAAACTACTGTCTGTTAGAAACCTTTTGAACATGTAGTTTGCAGTTTTGGCGGGAAAAGTCTCATGGATTGTCCGAATACCATTGAACGTCACGAAAGCAAGGTCCCTCCAGAAACAAAAATGGCAGACTAACTGTAAAAAAAGTCCAAGACTATTTGTGATATGTAAGCAACAGAGGCACAGTATAAAATATGGACGTGTTATCAGAGTCAAAATTTTTTCTATTGGATTTTCAATACAATGGTACAATTTGGAAAAATAAAAAATGCAGGCAAAAAACTGAGTGCACACGGGTTTAGTATACATTTTTTTTTCTATTAGAAATCCAAAATGCCTGCCACAGTTAAACTTAGTTAAAAATAAAATCCTATAAGGAATTTTAAAAAAGGGCTTCTTATCAAAAACCATTGAATCAGTTGCAACTAAACTGCCATTTTCAGTAGAAATTCTATTTATGTAATATTATTATGCCAATCAGATAATGAATTGGAGACTTCTGCAAGACTTAGCGTTTATCATAGGGGATCACCTTCAACAATGCCTATATAAATTAGATGAGCAATACAGGTTCTTAAGTTTGTGAAGTGCAGACTCAGTTGTTATGAGAAGTCAAATATAAAAGAAGCACACCTGCATCTTGAACACAACATTTGATTGGATTTTTGTGTATTGGTCAGGGGATGTTTTTGTGTATTGGTCAGCGAATGCCCTAATAATCATAATTAAATATTTGTTCTTGACTTGTTTTTTTACTTTGTATGAAGAAAATTTGTCTTCATGTCAGGTGACTTTTGGCTGTCCCCAGTTTTTATTTAGGAAGATGTACCTAACCTTTTGGCTGTCAATAGATCTGATGTAGTTAACTGTTGGAAGAACATTTTGTTTCATTTTTTGTTTAATTTACCATTGCAAAGATATGTGAACATTAATTATTTCCTCCAATTGATCTGCAGAAAATGACTGCAAGTAATATATAATGTAAATAATTACTTAGTAATGAAGACATCATCTGCTGTTGACTATATTACAGAATTATGCAATTTTTGGAATGCCTTCCACTCAAGTAAAAAGATTTACACAAGATTTTGAAGCATGGGAAACTTTCTATTTGTCTTAACAAACTGAACATCAATAAAAACAACTATTTTAATGACAAAAACATGGCTGAACACAAGTTGTTATGTTCTTATTTTTTATACAAATATTTAAATGATTTGTAATTATTCATATTTTTTCTCATGGGAGGGTTAAACTCACATTGATATTATGTCTATGAATGGAGCACTCACCTATTTCCTTCATTTGTTACATGGTCAACATAGCATGACCAAAAATACAGTTATATACATGATTAAATGTTATCTTTGTACTAAAGATGAATTTAACAGAACATATAGCAACAGGGGACCATTCAAAGAATGTAGCGTTAACTTCATTAGTGATCACATTCTATAATGAATTAAATACAGACATTATGGATACAGTTAAAAATTCTGTATCACCTAAGATGTAACATGCTACATGTGACTTATAACATATATTAATTTCACATTGAGCAACCACTGCTTAAGTTTTTTATACACTCCTGCAGCATTTTTTATCATACAGCCTGATATCACGCAAGGTCATTTATAAACATCTGAAATATTTTGGCCATTTATAAGGTTGCAATAACTTGGCCATTCATAAGGTCATTTATTATTATACCCCCCGCTTGAAAAGCGGGGGGTATATAGTGTTCATGGTGTCCGTCCTTCCGTTCGTCCGTCACACTTTCTATTATTTGCAACTCCTCCTACACCACTGAAAGGAATTTGATGAAACTTACACAGAATCTTTGTCTCATAGTGCCATTGTGCAGGAGATATTTAACATTTTGATCAGAATGATATTTGGGGTTTCCCATAGAAAAACATGGACTTTGTCATTGACCTAAGGGGGTCCCTATCTCTTATGTGCAACTCCTCCTACACCACTGAATGGAATTTAATGAAACTTACACAGAATGCTTGTCACATACTGCCATTGTGCAGGAGATATTAAACATTTTGATCGGATCGATATTTGGGGTTTCCCATAGAAAAACATGGACATTGTCATTGACCTAAGGGGGTCCTCAACTCTTATGTGCAACTCCTCCTACACCACTGAATGGAATTTAAAGAAACTTACACAGCATCCTTGTCACATAGTGCCATTGTGCAGGAGATATTAAACATTTTGATCGGATCGATATTTGGGGTTTCCCATAGAAAAACATGGACATTGTCATTGACCTAAGGGGGTCCTCATGTCTTATGTGCAACTCCTCCTACACCACCGAATGGAATTTGTTGAAACTTACACAGAATCCTTGTCACATAGTGCCATTGTGCAGGAGATATTTATTATTTTGATCGGAATGATATTTGGGGTTTCCCATAGAACAACACGGGCTGTCATTGACATAAGGGGTTACCCATTTCTTATGTGCGACTCCTCCTACACCACTAAATGGAATTTGATGAAACTTACACAGAATGTTGTCACATATTGCCATTGTGCACTAGATATATAACATTTCGATTGGAATGATATTTGGGGTTTCCCATAGAAAAACATGGACTTTGTCATGGACATAAGGGATACCCATCTCTTATGTGCAACTCATTCCTACACCACTGAATGGAATTTGTTGAAACTTACACAGAATCCATGTCACATAGTGCCATTGTGCAGGAGATATTTAACATTTTGATCGGAATGATATTTGGGGTTTCCCATAGAAAAACATGGAGTTTGTAATGGACATAATGGGATACCCATCTTTTATTTACAATTCCTCCTACACCACTGAATGGAATTTGTTGAAACTTATACAGAATCTTGGTCACATATTGCCATTGTGCATTGGATATTAAACATTTTGATCAGAATATTATTGGAGGTTTGCCATAGAAAAACATAGACTTTGTCATTGACATAGGGGATGCCATTCTTTGGGGGATTGGGGAGGGTTACATGTATTATCTGCAATTTTGCCTCCACGTTTAACTAGATAAAGTTTCAATTTCATATAAACACCTGAATTTTCAAAGTAATTGTGAAGCGGGGGGTATCAATGGTGAGCATTGCTCACAGGTGTTTTTACTCTAGTTGTCAGACTTTTTTGCATCATCTTAAATTTAAAATACTTTTGTGTAGTTTCATGAATTATTTCCCCATTTGGCAGTTATTTAATTCATTTCACGCAGCCAGCATTGGACAGAATCATTGTTAATTGTACATACTAAAGCTGTGTTGTACAAAATCATATTAAAACTGATATTTTTCTAATTGTTGTCTAATTTATTGTTAGGTACCTGGGTTTGTGTCTGTGTTTTTAATTATAAACTAAATTCAGCCAATATTGCTTAATTAAAGTTTAAGATGACCTTTGTATCAGCTTAATGTCCACTTAAAGAAATGGAATCAAAAATAGAATGGGTCCTTAAATCTTCAAAACACAAAAATGTGTAAACACATGTGTATCTTTAAATAAATTCCACAGTATATAATTTATAAATAAAGAAATCAGAAAATTTATTGTTCATGTAACAAATTTAAAAATAATTGACAATTATTTGGCATATCATGGAAATTATGTAATGCTTTAAATGATGAATTTTATTTCTTGTTTCCTATTTAAATAAAATATTAGAAAATCATTATTCAAATACTTTACACAAACTTCAAGAACACTTACTTGTAAAAGATAGTTAAATTCTTAAATCTGTCAATGTCTGAAATTCTAAAAGCAGTTATTTAATTTATAAAGCAGTGGTAAGAACACAGTTACTTAAACCTGTTAGATGTATAGTTCTATTGTAAAAGATTAAGTTTGTGTAACTTGACGTTTAATTTTTGTTGTAATGGTAATTGGTTTTGTTTGGACATATAGAATAATGATATTAGCAGGCAGGGTGGCATTATTCTGTTCCAATGGTAACCTTTATTGCATGAGATACTTGATTTTTGTTCTAGCCCTAATTTTATACCATAATTTGATCATTGACCTGGACTTCTAGGTGCTAACAGTGGTAAGATCAATTCATTGTTGTCAAATTAATTAAAAACAGAATTTTAAGTGAATAAAAAAACCAAATTGAATGACTTATCATAATTCACACATTTTAAAGAAATCTTTATTTGCATTAAATGCTACTGTCCTACCACAATTCAACAGCGGTCTTAAAACATCAGTGTTACCTCAGTGTTGATAAACTGTAGTTGGTCGTCTTTGAACTGTGTAATGTAATTGCCAGTGTTTGAGTGATTTCTCCTCACTTCACAGACACTTCTTTACTACTGCAAAGGAATCAATCTCTCCAATCTTCACAAGTAGTGCAATTAATATAACATAACTAAATAATTATCTGTCCTTGGATGATTTTTTGAATTTACATTGTGAAGAACTTTAAAGTTTTTCCTTGGATGATTTTTGGACTTTGCATTGTGAGGAACTTTTAAGTCTTTCATTCAACGATTTTTGATTTTACATTGTGAGGAACTTTTAAGCAGCATCTTGAACATAGAATAAACTATAACCTAGAGAGACAATAACATGGCCGTATTAAGACAAGTAGTTTTGGGTTGGATTTTGCTCATTTTTGCCAAAGAACAGTGGGTACTTTGCCAAGATGTTGTCGGAACATGTGAACCCATCAAAGTTGATATCTGCAAAGGAGTTGGTTACAACTTAACCTTCAGCCAATCAGAAAGTCACCAGTCGGAACAGGAAGCCAAATTACTGAAGATGAAACCATTATTAGACTCTGGATGTTCAAAGGATATTCAGTTTTTTCTGTGTTCATTTTTCTTTCCACAATGTGACAATGAACTTTTTAGTTTAATGGGACCTTGTCAAGAATTATGTTCTGATGTTGCAGAAAGCTGTAAAAATGTTCTTGAAGAAGATGGTTTAAAATTAGATTGTTCTCAACTTCCTTCAGAACATGAACAACCACGGCAGTGTTTACAGGTGGAAAATGTGGAGGTTGATTTTCATTCAAAAAATGCTGTGCTGATTGATAAAGAGAAAGACACCTCTAAAGAGGAAGCAGATTCTTCTATGAAATCATCTGAAATTTTTTATTCATTAGTAAATGAAAGCACTGTAGCCAGTACTTCTGTTTTAGATCACCAGACTATAACTATAGCTCCTATTGTCAAAGAATCGGGATACACAGAAAATGAAATAAAATCAGATTCTGATCCAGAACAAAGTCAAGTTGAAACAAAAAGAAATAACACAGACATTGACCCTGATAAATCTGTTGACCAAAAAGAAGATATAGTGGATGAAGTTGAAGAAAACAAAAACACAGTGGATTATGTAAAAGAAGATGAAATCGAGGTGGATGAGGTGGAGGCAGTGCAGGTTAAACCAGTGGAATTTGGCCCTGCTAAGTCCAGTGATAAAGGAATGGCAGTTAACCAACCCAATAGAGGAATGACAGTATCCACTGAAAGAGGAAACCAGCCTGTATCCACATGTGAGCCATTACATGTTGACATGTGTAAACAGTTTGGATATAATCATACGAAGATGCCAAACTTTGCTGGACATGTCTCGCTAGTAGAAGCTACCTTGGAACAGTCAGCATTTATCTCCCTTGTACATACAGGATGTTCTAGTCAGCTAGCCTTTTTACTATGCTCTGTTTATACCCCAGCTTGTCATGATCGATTCCCAGATCCAGTTCCTCCCTGTAGATCTGTGTGTGAGAATGTTAGAACAGAGTGCTTGGCCATTTTAAATCAGTTTGGTCTTTCATGGCCAGCTGAGTTAAATTGTATGAACTTTCCTTTGACACAAGAGGAGAAGTGTTTACAAGGCTCAGCAGATATATTCCCTGTCCATTGGCAACCAAAACTGAAAACTGTGGAGAAAACTCAGACTTTTGTCGTAACAACAAACAATACTGTCGTAAAAGGAAGTACACAGATCAACAGGACAGCAACAGACATACGTAAGCCAATTTTTTAATGTACAGTACAGTGTAATTTCAATATTATATAGTTTTGTTTCCATACAAAGTGGGGGGGGGGGGGGGGTAATTATGTGATACCCTCCGTATGGATATGGGTGCCCCTCCGTCTGTTTGTCGGTGCCTCAGAATTTTTTATTGGAACAAAACTATAATGTTGACATATTGTCTTTTTGCGCATATCATTATTAGCATTCAATTAGTTGGTTCTAGAGTTTGCCAGTCAATTAGTTGGTTCTGGAGTTTGCCAGTCAATTAGTTGGTTCTGGAGTTTGCCAGTCAATTAGTTGGTTCTGGAGTTTGCCAGTCAATTAGTTGGTTCTGGAGTTTGCCATTCAATTAGTTGGTTCTGGAGTTTGCCATTCAATTAGTTGGTTCTGGAGTTTGCCAGTCAATTAGTTGGTTCTGGAGTTTGCCAGTCAATTAGTTGGTTCTGGAGTTTGCCAGTCAATTAGTTGGTTCTAGTGTTTGCCAGTCAATTAGTTGGTTCTAGTGTTTGCCAGTCAATTAATTGGTTCTGGTGTTTGCCAGTCAATTAGTTGGTTCTGGAGTTTGCCAGTCAATTAGTTGGTTCTGGTGTTTGCCAGTCAATTAGTTGGTTCTGGAGGTTGCCAGTCAATTAGTTGGTTCTGGAGTTTGCCATTCAATTAGTTGGTTCTGGAGTTTTCCAGTCAATTAGTTGGTTCTGGAGTTTGCCAGTCAGTTAGTTGGTTCTGGAGTTTGCCAGTCAATTAGTTGGTTCTGGAGTTTGCCAGTCAATTAGTTGGTTCTGGAGTTTGCCAGTCAATTAGTTGGTTCTGGAGTTTGCCAGTCAATTAGTTGGTTCTGGAGTTTGCCAGTCAATAAGTTGGTTCTGGAGTTTGCCAGGCATTTAGTTGGTTCTGGAGTTTGCCAGTCAATTAGTTGGTTCTGGAGTTTGCCATTCAATTAGTTGGTTCTGGAGTTTGCCATTCAATTAGTTGGTTCTGGAGTTTTCCAGTCAATTAGTTGGTTCTGGAGTTTGCCAGTCAGTTAGTTGGTTCTGGAGTTTGCCAGTCAATTAGTTGGTTCTGGAGTTTGCCAGTCAATTAGTTGGTTCTGGAGTTTGCCAGTCAATTAGTTGGTTCTGGAGTTTGCCAGTCAATTAGTTGGCTCTGGAGTTTGCCAGTCAATTAGTTGGTTCTGGAGTTTGCCAGTTTATTAGTTGGTTCTGGAGTTTGCCAGTCAATTAATTGGTTCTGGAGTTTGCCAGTCAATTAGTTGGTTCTGGAGTTTGCCAGTCAATTAGTTGGTTCTGGAGTTTGCCAGTCAATTAGTTGGTTCTGGAGTTTGCCAGTCAATTAGTTGGTTCTGGAGTTTGCCAGTCAATTAGTTGTTCTGGAGTTTGCCAGTCAATTAGTTGGTTCTGGAGTTTGCCAGTCAATTAGTTGGTTCTGGAGTTTGCCAGTCAATTAGTTGGTTCTGGAGTTTGCCAGTCAATTAGTTTGTTCTGGAGTTTGCCATTTAATTACTTGGTTCTGGAGTTTGCCAGTCAATTAGTTTGTTCTGGAGTTTGCCAGTTTCTCGGACTTTGAATTATGGATTGCCTTTTTTTACAGTTTTCCTGGTGTTCCATTCTTTGTTATTATCTTCACCTTATATTAGAAATAAATTTTAAAAAACAAAGAAATGGATGTGAGTGTCCCCCCATCCGTCCGTCTGTCTGTTGCCTTGTCAGTGCCTCTGAGGTTTCTGGGTCAACAGATTTTGTTTAAACTTTGCACAGCTGTTAAGTACTATATAAAATGAAATCAAGTTAAATTTTCAGCACAATTTATAGTTTTTGAATTGGGCAAATTTAAAATTATTTTTATAGGTCCAAAGTAAAATTGTCTGTTCCTTATTCTGATTTGTAATTAAGTAAAATGTGTTAATGAACATTAAAAACAATGCAATATGGGGGGCAATCATTTAATGTCCCATAAGATGCCCTATTTTTATCTATTTTAACTCATTGTATAAACATTTATGAAATTGTATTTATTTTCTTGGTTTGATATGATGAAAGAAATAATTTACAGGGATGAATAAAATTTTTTTTCAATTAAATCATCAAGTTTATGTGTAGATGAAAGTAATATTGTCTATAACAACAGCTTTGACACCATGGAAACCTGTTTTTGCAATGCATGCAGACACATGCTACAGCATGAATTTGTTAATTATAGTGGTGTCGTATCGTTTGATCACAGTATGTAAATACTTAGAATTAATTGAGTTGTGTTGATTCTATTAAATCCAGAAAAAAATGTTCATGTAGTCATAGATCACTTTATCAGTACAATATATGGGTCAGTCGTTCTCAATAATGTGCATCATAAGTTAATACATGTATTGGTTTTTATATAATTAGAGTTCACTCCCTTCTTGTTTAGATAGAAGGCCTCATATTATTGCCAGTATTGTGGTAACCCCCATCTACATGGACCTGATAAAAAGGCCTCATATTATTGTCAGTACAGCGGTATCCCCCATCTACATGGACCTGATAGAAGGCCTCATATTATTGTCAGTACAGTGGTATCCCCATCTACATGGACCTAATAGAAGGCCTCATGTTATTGTCAGTACAGTGGTATCCCCCATCTACATGGACCTAATAGAAGGCCTCATGTTATTGTCAGTACAGTGGTATCCCCCATCTACATGGACCTGATAGAAGGCCTCATATTATTGTCAGTACAGTGGTATCCCCAGTCTACATGGAGCTGATAGAAGGCCTCAGATTATTGTCAGTACAGTGGTATCCCCATCTACATGGACCTGATAGAAGGCCTCATATTATTGTCAGTACAGTGGTATCCCCCATCTACATGGACCTGATAAAAGGCCTCATATTATTGTCAGTACATTGGTATCCCCCATCTACAAGGACCTGATAGAAGGCCTCATGTTATTGTCAGTACAGTGGTATCCCCAGTCTACATGGAGCTGATAGAAGGCCTCAGATTATTGTCAGTACAGTGGTATCCCCATCTACACGGACCTGATAGAAGGCCTCAGATTATTGTCAGTACAGTGGTAAACCCCAGTGTACATGGACCTGATACAAGGCCTCATATTATTGTCAGTACAGTGGTATCCCTCATCTACATGGACCTGATAGAAGGCCTCATATTATTGTCAGTACAGTGGTATCCCTCATCTACATGGACCTGATAGAAGGCCTCATATTATTGTCAGTACAGTGGTATCCCCCATCTACATGGACCTGATAGAAGGCGTCATATTATTGTCAGTACAGTGGTATCCCCCAGTCTACATGGACCTGATAGAAGGCCTCAGATTATTGTCAGTACAGTGGTAAACCCCATCTACATGGACCTGATAGAAGGCCTCATTATATTATTGTCAGTACAGTGGTATCCCTCATCTACATGGACCTGATAGAAGGCCTCATATTATTGTCAGTACAGTGGTATCCCCCAGTCTACATGGACCTGATAGAAGGCCTCAGATTATTGTCAGTACAGTGGTAAACCCCAGTGTACATGGACCTGATACAAGGCCTCATATTATTGTCAGTACAGTGGTATCCCTCATTTACATGGACCTGATAGAAGGCCTCATATTATTGTCAGTACAGTGGTATCCCTCATCTACATGGACCTGATAGAAGGCCTCATATTATTGTCAGTACAGTGGTATCCCCCATCTACATGGACTTGATAGAAGGCCTCATATTATTGTCAGTACAGTGGTATCCCCCATCTACATGGACCTGATAGAAGGCCTCATATTATTGTCAGTACAGTGGTATCCCCATCTACATGGACCTGATAGAAGGCCTCATATTATTGTCAGTACAGTGGTATCCCACATCTACATGGACCTGATAGAAGGCCTCATATTATTGTCAGTACAGTGGTATCCCCATCTACATGGACCTGATAGAAGGCCTCATATTATTGTCAGTACAGTGGTATCCCCCATCTACATGGACTTGATAGAAGGCCTCATATTATTGTCAGTACAGTGGTATCCCCCATCTACATGGACATAGAAGGCCTCATATTATTGTCAGTACATTGGTAACCCCCATCTACTTGGACTTGATAGAAGCCTCATATTATTGTCAGTACATTGGTAACCCCCATCTACTTGGACTTGATACAAGGCTTGATATTATTGTCAGTACAGTGGTATCCCCCATCTACTTGGACTTGATAGAAGGCCTCATATTATTGTCAGTACAGTGGTATCCCCCATCTACTTGGACTTGATAGAAGGCCTCATATTATTGTCAGTACATTGGTAACCCCCATCTACTTGGACTTGATACAAGGCTTGATATTATTGTCAGTACAGTGGTATCCCCCATCTACTTGGACTTGATAGAAGGCCTCATATTATTGTCAGTACATTGGTAACCCCCATCTACTTGGACTTGATACAAGGCTTGATATTATTGTCAGTACATTGGTAACCCCCATCTACATGGACCTGATAGAAGGCCTCATATTATTGTCAGTACAGTGGTATCCCCATCTACATGGACCTGATAGAAGGCCTCATATTATTGTCAGTACAGTGGTATCCCCCATCTACTTGGACTTGATAGAAGGCCTCATATTATTGTCAGTACATTGGTAACCCCCATCTACTTGGACTTGATACAAGGCTTGATATTATTGTCAGTACATTGGTAACCCCCATCTACTTGGACCTGATACAAGGCTTGATATTATTGTCAGTACATTGGTAACCCCCATCTACTTGGACCTGATACAAGGCTTGATATTATTGTCAGTACAGTGGTAACCCCCATCTACTTGGACCTGATACAAGGCTTGATATTATTGTCAGTACATTGGTAACCCCCATCTACTTGGACTTGATACAAGGCTTGATATTATTGTCAGTACATTGGTAACCCCCATCTACTTGGACCTGATACAAGGCTTGATATTATTGTCAGTACATTGGTAACCCCCATCTACTTGGACCTGATACAAGGCTTGATATTATTGTCAGTACAGTGGTAACCCCCATCTACTTGGACCTGATACAAGGCTTGATATTATTGTCAGTACATTGGTAACCCCCATCTACTTGGACTTGATACAAGGCTTGATATTATTGTCAGTACATTGGTAACCCCCATCTACTTGGACTTGATACAAGGCTTGATATTATTGTCAGTACATTGGTAACCCCCATCTACTTGGACTTGATACAAGGCTTGATATTATTGTCATGGATCTATAGAAAGCTTCATCATATTACCAGAATAAACCCCAATCTACATACACCTGATTTAAGCATTAAGGAAAACATGTTATGTCTTCTCCAACATGTTTGCCATCCTTATTGTGGCAATTAGTGACAATTAACTACTGTTTGATGCATTAGTGGTTAGCATGTTTAAAAATGTGTTTCTTTATTCTTTATGCAGTTATCATTCCAGTGAAATGCTGAATTTGCTTTTGTAAGAGAAAGTAATCATTGAAATGTTGAATAGATAAGTTACAAATTGGAGTTTTTTTTATAACCTTGTCAGACATAAGAACTGATAGCTGATGATTATCATTTGTAATTTACACCTTGTGCCCCATGACTGACAGACCAGGCTTATCATAAACAAATTATTCACACCGATACTATCAGTTGGCTGCAGTCTATTGTGGTTAATCTGTGAATTATTGTTAAAAAAGGGAGATAATTACAACAATGTCATGTTAATGTCTCAGTTGTACCCATTTTACACTTTACTTGCAAAATATGTAATATAACTGGTACAATATGTTTCTTATTAATGCTTAAAGGTTTTTATTTTGTTTTGTTTGAAATTTTATTATAAATTTTGTAAGTTTATGACAATGACACATGTTTGATTCCATCAGTTCTGTCAAGAAAAGCTGATAAAATGTGAATACTGTTGAAATACAAAAAACTCCAAAACTATAAATACTGTGACAGAAATTACTAACAGAACTAGAAATAATTTTATTTTCTAGAAAATACAAATGCAAAACTATAAATGTTATGACATAATTTTGTAATATTATAGACTTCATTCCTAAATATGACATGGTAGCCTGTCATTACAGAAGCTTTTTGTATTTAGAGAATTATTTTGTATTTTATGGGTCATGAATGTTCTAAAATATTTGAAAGCATTTCACCAAAAATTTCAGTATTTGATAAAAATGGGTATTTTGTTTGTGACTCACCAAAATATAATTTATAATTATTCTTGAAGTAATAAATGGATTTCCTAACTGGGGCCTCTCCTTTAAATATATCCATTACATTGTTAGTTTGTTTACTGTAGTATAACAATTGATCTCCAACTGACCATTACCTGTTCTTGGGTACCTGTCTCTGGTCATTTCCTATAGATGTCATAAATATTCATCCATTATTATCTGTTCACCATGAAATTGAAAAGTAAATTGTTTATTTAATGTGATATATGATATGTAGCTGTTTAGCATGTTCAGTCATGCGTGTTAAAGCCACTTGACATGGTCTCCTGTGGTCCACAGTACAGTAAAGTCAAATAATTAATGACTGACCGCAACCATTGCTTGTGATAAGCTTAAGAAATAATTCATGGCTGCCCCAATTTTATGGATTATTTAAATATGGGTAGGCATTATATTCATGAATATTTTGCCATGAGCGTTAGCGAATGGTAAAATATCATGAATATAATGCTTACCCATATTTAAATAATCCATAAAATTGGGGCAGCCATGAATTATTTCGATTCTGATATGAAAATACAGAAATTTTACATTTCGCGACTACCTAGGTAAAGGTTTATTTTGGCTGTTCCAATTTCCGAGAACCTCCCTTGTTTCGAAATTATTATATTTCTCGTGTAAAACTTAGTAGAAAAAACGAAGAAATATAAATTAAAAACAATCAAACATGTTTATTAACATTTAAATAAAATTTAACAAGCAAAACAAAGAACGACAAAATTAAATGCTTCATGACATCAGTCGCCGTGTGGCGTGTCTGGGATTGTTCATGTGTTGCTGTGTTTGCGTGAGAAATCAAAACCGCTTACCGCATTTGGTCGATCTTATGCTCCTGTTTTAGATCCACAATGGTGCAAATTTAAATCGACAGTTATTTTCCACAATTAATCAACATTTTGAAATTCGGTTGCGTTTTCATTTTGATACGTAACGGTAAATTTGTTTGTGGTGGGGGCGGGAAAAGTCTCGCGGTTTGCATTGAACGTCATTGTAAACAACGCAACGTCCCTTGAATACACAACGTAGCTAAAGTCAAGGAAGACTTGTAACATGCAAACAATAAAGGCATAGAATAGAAAAAGGACTTGATATCGTGAAAACGTGTTATCTATTGGATTTTCTTACAAAGGTACAAAATAAAATAAATTTTAAAGCAAAAACATCAACACACGGGGGTTTTTGAAATGGCTGGAACAGCCGTATTTTGTTGAATATTTAAATAGAGGTGTGTTTCCAAAGCGTTTGAAGGATGTCATATTAGAATTAACTGTAACAAACACTTACTACATGTAAAACAGAAATTTATGAGATGTTTTTCCCCTGGATTGTATTATTGCCTATCTGTTAAATTCTTATACATGTATTTAGTTCCCAAGTACTATTTTTATTTACATTCCTTGGCAAATTAGAGATGTATGTATTACTATTATGTAATTCTTTTTTTTTTATGGTTACATGTTTATTTCAAAAACACATGTTTATTTCAGAAACAGTCTAAGTTTTCTAAGTTATCTCCCATTATACAGTCTTTATGACTTTCTAAAGGTAATGTTTCATGCCTTTTGGCTTTTTTGTGTGATTTTTTATATTTCATGACATTTTTTTTACCAAAAGGAAAGCCCTTTATGTGGTTATTATCAGGGTAGCTAGGTCCAAACCTTTTGATATTTTTACTGCTTCATTTCAACTTTATGAATATTAATCACTGTTGAATTTTGATTTTTGCAATAATTTTTGTATTTCAATATGAAAACGCTCTCCTTTAAATTTGATCCCAATACAGTCTACCGTTTCTGTGAGACAGTACAACACACTTTGTGCCCTGTTTCTGTGACTGAGACAGTACAACACACTTTGTGCCCTGTTTCTGTGAGACAGTACAACACACTTTGTGCCCTGTTTCTGTGAGACAGTACAACACACTTTGTGCCCTGTTTCTGTGAGACAGTACAACACACTTTGTGCCCTGTTTCTGTGAGACAGTACAACACACTTTGTGCCCTGTTTCTGTGAGACAGTACAACACACTTTGTGCCCTGTTTCTGTGAGACAGTACAACACACTTTGTGCCCTGTTTCTGTGAGACAGTACAACACACTTTGTGCCCTGTTTCTGTGAGACAGTACAACACACTTTGTGCCCTGTTTCTGTGAGACAGTACAACACACTTTGTGCCCTTTTTCTATGAGACAGTACAACACACTTTGTGCCCTGTTTCTGTGAGACAGTACAACACACTTTGTGCCCTGTTTCTGTGAGACATAGCAACACACTTTGTGCCCTGTTTCTGTGAGACAGTACAACACACTTTGTGCCCTGTTTCTGTGAGACAGTACAACACACTTTGTGCCCTTTTTCTATGAGACAGTACAACACACTTTGTGCCCTGCTTCTGTGAGACAGTACAACACACTTTGTGCCCTGTTTCTGTGAGACAGTACAACACACTTTGTGCCCTGTTTCTGTGAGACAGTACAACACACTTTGTGCCCTGTTTCTGTGAGACAGTACAACACACTTTGTGCCCTGTTTCTGTGAGACAGTACAACACACTTTGTGCCCTGTTTCTGTGAGACAGTACAACACACTTTGTGCCCTGTTTCTGTGAGACAGTACAACACACTTTGTGCCCTGTTTCTGTGAGACAGTACAACACACTTTGTGCCCTGTGAGACAGTACAACACACTTTGTGCCCTGTTTCTGTGAGACAGTACAACACACTTTGTGCCCTTTTTCTATGAGACAGTACAACACACTTTGTGCCCTGTTTCTGTGAGACAGTACAACACACTTTGTGCCCTGTTTCTGTGAGACAGTACAACACACTTTGTGCCCTGTTTCTGTGAGACAGTATAACACACTTTGTGCCCTGTTTCTGTGAGACATAGCAACACACTTTGTGCCCTGTTTCTGTGAGACAGTACAACACACTTTGTGCCCTGTTTCTGTGAGACAGTACAACACACTTTGTGCCCTGTTTCTGTGAGACAGTACAACACACTTTGTGTCCTGTTTCTGTGAGACAGTACAACACACTTTGTGCCCTGTTTCTGTGAGACAGTACAACACACTTTGTGCCCTGTTTCTGTGAGACAGTACAACACACTTTGTGCCCTGTTTCTGTGAGACAGTACAACACACTTTGTGCCCTGTTTCTGTGAGACAGTACAACACACTTTGTGCCCTGTTTCTGTGAGACAGTACAACACACTTTGTGCCCTGTTTCTGTGAGACAGTACAACACACTTTGTGCCCTGTTTCTGTGAGACAGTATAACACACTTTGTGCCCTGTTTCTGTGAGACAGTATAACACACTTTGTGCCCTGTTTCTGTGAGACATAGCAACACACTTTGTGCCCTGTTTCTGTGAGACAGTACAACACACTTTGTGCCCTGTTTCTGTGAGACAGTACAACACACTTTGTGCCCTGTTTCTGTGAGACAGTACAACACACTTTGTGCCCTGTTTCTGTGAGACAGTACAACACACTTTGTGCCCTGTTTCTGTGAGACAGTACAACACACTTTGTGCCCTGTTTCTGTGAGACAGTACAACACACTTTGTGCCCTGTTTCTGTGAGACAGTACAACACACTTTGTGCCCTGTTTCTGTGAGACATAGCAACACACTTTGTGCCCTGTTTCTGTGACTGAGACAGTACAACACACTTTGTGCCCTGTTTCTGTGAGACAGTACAACACACTTTGTGCCCTGTTTCTGTGAGACAGTACAACACACTTTGTGCCCTGTTTCTGTGAGACAGTACAACACACTTTGTGCCCTGTTTCTGTGAGACAGTACAACACACTTTGTGCCCTGTTTCTGTGAGACAGTACAACACACTTTGTGCCCAGTGTTTCTGTGAGACATAGCAACACATTAAATTTTGTTTGCCCATAATCTAAAAGATTTTTTTAGAACAGGACACTATTAGTAACAGTATTTTGTACTGTTTATGACCACTTTAGTACTTTTACTGATGTCATTAATGGTCTGAAGTATTTAGTACTTTATTTCCCATAGTGAGTAAGCCATTCAATCACTTCCAGTACATATTTGTTTTCTTATGAAAATTACATGTTAGTTCAATGACAGAATTCTAAACACCATTTCCTGTCCTGTCCTTTAGCAGAAATATACAACACTTACGTAATATTAAATACTTATGTCGTAGATTGATGTATGCATAGGTAAATATGGTGCCTGTAAATAGAAGTATCTTCTGCACTCTTGTCTATGGATTATCCTTATGACAATGATTATAATGTATCTCACTTCCTCAGCCTCCGTGGCTGCAGTTGCTGACAACCAGTTTAAAGGAACATGCAGTTGTAACTTATTTTTATATGCTGTATATTCAAATCTCCAAGGGAAGGATCACATGGTGTATTAATAAATTTCTTCATGTATTAGGCAGTCAGTATGATAAAGTAGATCAGCTGTAGGTTTATTTGTAGGAAGATTTCATTAAAAAAATTTCCTCTGTGCTTTAAAATACACTAATATTATTAATGTTAATTAGAAAAACAGGGAACCAAGTGGATTTTTAATTGCATGAGAATTGTGAACATTACATAATCCTAAAATCGGTTTAGTTTTAAGTTGCCTGTACTTTTGGCTTGCAATAAGCTTCTGATCAGTGCAAGTCATTTAAGTCTTGTTTATTTGTTTGTATGTCTCATAAAACACCATTTATATTTGGCTGTTACTTCATTTAATTCTACATTAATAGTTATGTACCACAGGGAGGGTGTCCATACATCAAAGGAGGACTGAAATGTAATAACTATTTAATCTTTTGTATAATATATTTTCTTTGTAATAAAAGTAGGTGTATGTGTTCTGTTTAAATCAACCTTTATTTTACATTGGACATCTGTTGTATGAATTATACAATTGTACTTCATATATCAGAGTCTGTATACACTGAGGTTGACTTGAGTTAATGTGTGCTCGACCTTAACTGACAAAGGGGCCTCAGTGGCCAAGTGGTTAAGGTAGTTTGTCTACTATTGATCACGTGGTCTGTCCACACTGAGATTGTGGGCTCGACTCTCACTACAATCTTAATTTACAAGGATTGCCAGTTTTCCTACCACAGGTCCGGGTTTTCTCTGGGTACTCCTGCTTCCTCCCCCAATAAAAACTGGACGCCATGTTATAGCTGAAAATTGCTGAAAGTGGCATTAAACACCATCAAACAAACAACAACTTAATTGACAAGAACTGGCAGTTTTCTAGCCATAGGTCCTGGGATTTTACAAGGAACTCTGGTTTCTTCCCTAAATAAAAAGTGGGTGCCATGATATTCTTTAAACATGGCTTGAAACAAAAAGAAATCGTCCCTCTGTGTACAAAATTACAGTTGAATTTTTTATATTTTTCACTCCGTAGGGAAATTTATATTAAATTATTAATAATTTATCACTTTATGATATTTAATCTGAATGTTTTGTTTAAAAAAGTGTTTGCTAAACAGATTTAGCCAGAGTTGGAAGTCCCTTTACAAAGTAGACCATATTTGTACAAAAGATTAAGCCTGCTGTTATCTTGTATAAAATATCACTAATAGAATATAATAAGCAGTATAGTACTGATCATTAAAGAAAGATTATTTTTCTGTTTAAGTGTAAACAGGATCTGAAGTAATGCCTTAAAATATTTTAAGGCATAAATATATTTGCATTAAAAAATGTTTTTATTATGAGTCCAATATTTTGGTGAAAGTTGACAGAGTTTGGTAGATTTTTGACATACAAATTGTACATAAATAAACCTTCTGATCTTACAGGTGACAACTGCTGGAGCTGCAATACACTATTAGCATTTCAGCCATTTGGTACAAATTTTCAAATGTATAAATTCTTAACCTTTTTACATCTGCCAACATGGTTAGAGTCACACAAAAAATAAAGTATCTAGACAACTTATTTCAGAGTACTTTTCATTAATTTTTATGGAAATAAAATTCTCCAATTTTAATACTTTATATTAGATTCTCTTGAACAAATTAAAATTGTTCTAAACCCATCCAAAGAAATTCTGTCCAGTGTGTACAACTTTATAAGCAGCAATCATTAAAATCATGAACATATGTTCATATTAGTCAGGCTACCCCCCTTTTTTAATACTTGATAATGTTTAATTCATGTGTTTTATTGCTGTGCCCAATAGGGTTTTATATGCAATAAAGATTATTATTATTTATTAATTAAGGAATATATATACATGGATTTGTTAACATGTTAGAATTTTCTACTCTTAGGATAATTTAATAGCTAAACATTAGAAGGTAATGGTCTGAACAAAAATAAGGTGACATTAATGACACATCACATGTTCCTCATTGTATGAATGACCATTCTAGATTATAAGCCCTGATTCTAATCATAAGCATTATAACTATTAATCACACATCAAAGAAAATTACATTGAGGGAATCATAAAACCTTTAGACAGGACTCATTCAATGATTTACTGGTCAGATATTACAATAGAAAGTGACATTTCTACCTGTATCAAAATTTGAGATAAAATCTTTAAATGTTTGTGGGACTTTTGACAAGAATATTTAATTTTATGATAAAAAAATATATTAAGGTATATGAGAAATAAGTTGCTTGTAAAACTAATGATAAAATGAGTGACCATATTGGCCGATCTATGATAAATGATTTCAAGTCTTTTAGATCGGTTGCTTTAATGTGAGATATTGAAAACTTCTAAATTTACAAATTGTGGCTTAATTTTACTTTAGGGGATCCACCATTTATACATACATCTACTTAACTTACCATAATCCTAACCATAACCTTACCCAAACCCTAAACTTAGCAGTCCCATTAGGCACATAATGTAATATAAGGTACTTGAAAGAAAAAAATCCCTGAAAAAGAAAAAGCTGGTTCCAGGCCAGTTTCATAAGAATGCAGGCTATTTGTTCTGAAATCTTTTTGACAGAGAAAATTTCTTAACAAGCACAAACATTGTGTCATATTGTACACTGTACTAGCTATTACAAAGAAAGATCTTGAGGTAACAAGTGTTAGATCTGACAGACACAAATTGAGAAACTGAGGCTCCTAAATTCTGATTTACATGATAAATTGTGTCTGTGCTCTAAATTTCATTCACAGTTATGTGTATTTTATTTTGAATTAATTGCTATATTTCTAATAATTAAATGTAGACAAATGTTAATGAGAATTACATCAAAGGGACGTTTTAAACTGGGTTAACAATCTTGTCAGCAGACAGTTTGTCAATGTTTTCCCTTAAGAAAACTTTGACTGTGATAGACACATCAAAGCAAACAATATAATGCAACAAAATTCTAGACATGGAAGATAAATTACTGTGTGCCCAATGTTTGAATGAGCAGAGTTTAGCTATGTCAATAGATAAGAGAGAACACTGGACATTGGGCAGGTAAATCTGACCATTCTTGTCAATTATACCTTGTGTTGACACACATAACTCAAGCTGGCAGAATACACACTGTTTATTTGGGGTCCTTAATAGTGGGATCAGTTCAATGGTGCTTTTTAGAATAGTATTTAAGTTGTGTTTACAACCTATAGCATTATATTTATATCATTTCATCTTTGAAAACCAAAGAAAATTACACGAATATTCCCCATAAAATAGCCTTCAGTGGCCAGTAGTCAACACAGTAATTTTATATTTTCTAATCTGTAGAAATTTACTGACCTTTTCATCAACTTGAAAAGGTTAAAGGGTCAGTCTTAAGACACCTGGACTCTGTTACATCATAAAGTTACTAACCTGTACAGATTTACTGCATTTATATAATACTCATTAAGCTTTTAATAGGCTTTGTACAAGCAAAACAAGATAAGAAACATTATCATCAAATACTGTATATATTCATTATTGTTAATGTTTTCCTGACATGGTTGCATTAAAAAATTCATCCAGTGAATGAAATTATACACTGAGGTATCGCTTGACACATTTTTGACATGTATACAGAAATTCCTTTTACACACCTCTGTTTATCATTATTTCATAACATGTTAAATATTTTACTGGTCTATCATTAGGAGTTCTCAGTTATTTTTACAATATTATTATAAATACCATTTTGTTTACTTTCTTTATTGAAGTATTTAAATCCAATCCAGATCTTAGTAGTGAGTAATTTAATTAATGTTTAAATCTATTCAACATTCCCCTTTAACCTGGCCTCACATTGACAATAAAAGTTAAAGAGGTGTTACCCTTCTAAAGCTGGGGATAAATACCCAATAAAATCTCCAGTTCTTGTTTGTCTTATATACATGAATAAACAAAAACGTCTCTGCAATGAACTTATGTATAGCCACTGTCAAATATCTCTGGCAAGAAATACCACATCAGAAAGTGCTATTACTCTGTCTATCTACCATAGCATACTAGGATTAAATGCATGAATAATATTTAAATCATAACAGTTGGATTTTACTGTGATAATTCAGCTCCTGCAGATTCTCTGTATTGAATTTGGTTGTTGTACCTGTGCTTGTGAAAGTGGAATTTTTAAATATAAAAATAAAAAATTTATGTCAATTCACTAGACATTATTTCATTCATAAATTATATCAGAGTAAAACACCAAAGTTTGGAGATTTAATTTTGTACTTGGTAGTTTTAAGTGTTGTATGAATGTCTATTTCCTATTATTGTTAGTAGGAGTAGAAATTTTTGAGTGAATCAGTAACGAACTTGGCATTGTCAGCTACTGTATACAGACATTTAAAAGTGACAGTATGGGATTTGCTTCAAAACTTTGGATTACAATATTTATTTTAACTTTTTATCAATGTTGTTTTGTTGCCTCAGACTCCTCAGATGTGTGCCTTAAAGACAAAGAAACTGGACCTTGTTCCAACTACACTATTAGATGGTTCTACAACAAGGACCAGAAAGGATGTCGCCAGTTTTGGTATGGAGGCTGTAATGCTGGAGCAAATAATTTTGAAACCAGGGAAGACTGTCAAAAAAAGTGCGAGGAGACTAAATCAGGTTCGTTTTTTAAAGTTTATCAACAATTTTTTATATCATAGGGGCATATAATTTTTAGTTTGTACAAAAAAATTCTTTCACTTGGAGCCAACAAATTATATATAAAAAAAATGTATTGGTTTGTTTAAGACAATATTGTAGCATTAGATGACAACAGCTTTATGTTCAGACTAGAGACAAGTTTTTGAAAGTATCTCCGACCCTTTATACCAGACGAGAAACTTATATCATTTTTGCATATTTGTAAAACATTTCTGTCTTCAAAGGCCATTTTCTCCTTTCAATAAATAGAGCTAATGAATTTATAACCCCTTTTTTTAAAGCTGTATGATTGTTTATATATTTTATTTCTCCATGGCGATTTGATATAACATATTTGTATATATGGCATATTGTACAATTTATGATAACCATGGCAACAATTAAGTAATTACATGATATAAATAACTTCTAAGATTTTAGTTTGAAGTTGTGACTTCAAAGTACTTTTTGTGTCCATAAATTATATGAAAGCCTGACTTGAAATTATTTCATATGCACAAAATTTTTACCGATTACACTTTTGACTCTAAATACTTAGCTAAGTGCAGATGCAGACAATATATACATGTACTTCCCCTCCCCCCTGGGGGTTGGGGACATAGTTTTCTTTGGAATTTGATGCAGTGATCTCTCACTACAGTGTGATTTACCATCATAATATGTAAACTTGAAATGTTTTGTCATTTGCAATAAATTTGGACAGTAAATAAAGACAACTAACCAATGAACTTCTAGCAAGTCTAGATTTCCTGTTTTTGATTCATTATACTATGATTTTGCATCTTAATAGTTCTACATTTGATAGATATAAGTGTTGGATTAACATTACTAATTAGTTGTTCTGTATAAGTGTATTGGAGTGTTAATTAATTACCTGTAATGTGAGCCAAATTTTATTGGTTCATCGGAAAGTTTCATTTTAGTGTCTGTATCGTACCATGCCCTGTAAAAGGCCCTTAATTGTAACATAGAAAGTTTTCTGTTGGTCTCTGTATCGTACCATGCCCTGTAAAGGCCACTTAATTGTAACCTAGAAAGTTTTCTGTTGGTCTCTGTATCGTACCATGCCCTGTAAAGGGCACTTAATTGTAACATAGAAAGTTTTCTGTTGGTCTCTGTATCGTACCATGCCCTGTAAAGGGCACTTAATTGTAACCTAGAAAGTTTTCTGTTGGTCTCTGTATCGTACCATGCCCTGTAAAGGGCACTTAATTGTAACCTAGAAAGTTTTCTGTTGATCTCTGTATCGTACCATGCCCTGTAAAGGCCACTTAATTGTAACGTAGAAAGTTTTCTGTTGGTCTCTGTATCGTACCATGCCCTGTAAAGGCCACTTAATTGTAACATAGAAAGTTTTCTGTTGGTCTCTGTATCGTACCATGCCCTGTAAAGGGCACTTAATTGTAACCTAGAAAGTTTTCTGTTGGTCTCTGTATCGTACCATGCCCTGTAAAGGCCACTTAATTGTAACGTAGAAAGTTTTCTGTTGGTCTCTGTATCGTACCATGCCCTGTAAAGGCCACTTAATTGTAACGTAGAAAGTTTTCTGTTGGTCTCTGTATCGTACCATGCCCTGTAAAGGCCACTTAATTGTAACGTAGAAAGTTTTCTGTTGGTCTCTGTATCGTACCATGCCCTGTAAAGGCCACTTAATTGTAACGTAGAAAGTTTTCTGTTGGTCTCTGTATCGTACCATGCCCTGTAAAGGCCACTTAATTGTAACGTAGAAAGTTTTCTGTTGGTCTCTGTATCGTACCATGCCCTGTAAAGGGCACTTAATTGATAACTATAAAGTTTCACAGAGTTGGCTTGATAGCACCTACTGTAAATTGGAGAAATGTCATTACATGAGAGGGTTTTTTGTGTAGATATAAAAATTCAAAATTGTTTAGTATGTATATAATGATTTATAGCACATAAAGACAGATGCTAACTAAGCATACAAGTTCAGTGTAGTCATCTGGAGTCGACATTAAAAACACATGGACAAAGAATTATACAATACCCTCTATTGTCTGCTGGTATCAGTAAATTTCATCAGGAGGAAAATTTTAGGTGGAGTTTGTAAGCATTATGATGGGAGATAAGCAAGATTCCTATTGTATGATGATGTCAGTTGAAACACCATAAAACACATGTTTAACTTTTAGTAACTTTTGGAATATATGTTGGCCTTGTTCAAGAAATGTATATCATTGGTCCCATGTGTGTGCAAAAAATATGGTACTTGGTACCAGTAAATTCCCGAGCCTCTGACTAAACATGTTCTGGCTGTAACTGTAATGTGATTCTGTTGTCAAATCATATCCTAATAACAGAATATAATAATAATAATAATAATATTTATTAGTGTAAACACATTTACAATAAATGGTTATAACTCAAATAACAAACAAATAAAAAAAAAAAACAAAACTATCCAATAAACCAATATATTCCAAACTTGGTGCTTACCATGTAACCCCTTACTTACTTACCATAAGTGTAAGCTACTTAGCACCAAATTTTGACGAGATTTTGATAATTTTTCTAATAGTGTAAACCTTCCATATGCTTAAAGTATTTGTATATTGGGTGAAATAATTTAAAATTTCCTTGCACAGCTTAGCAGTGATTTTTCAAAAGTTTACTGCTGTAATTTAACTATAAAATATATAGCAATTATTTACCAGTAGGTCTAAAGGGTAATTGAATAGAAAATTGAATCCTAAGATAATGTTTCTTTATTGGCCAGATCTAATCGGTTTATCTGTGATCTTACAGAGCCCTTATCATATCAAGACAAACAAGTGTTGACATTCATAGACAACTAATCAGAACAAACTTAAATGTCACTGGCTCTTAAACATTTTTTTTTAATTGGCAGTGTATGCTGTTTGATTTAAAGTTGCTATTATAATTAAACAGTTTTTCAGTGTCCAAGTAAATTTATAGTGAATTATATCAATTTATGAATAGATCTCTCTTTTAACTGAACTGTTTCTGGAATACTTGTATCTCATTTCAGTGGCTACAAAAAGCCTTCTCTTTTTAAAACCAACAAAAGGGGTCTTTATTTGAAATGAGTTTGGCACTTTCCAAACACAGAACCCACTATCATCTGGAAAACTTTTTTTTGGTTGAAATTTTTATTTTGGCATAACAAACTGGAGAACTACACTGTGTCAGTTGGACATTATTGGGTTGTACCTAGTGTGAGTAATTTAATGTCTAGTTTTAATAAAACGAAAAGTGGTTTTTATGGTAATGTCTGGAGTACACAAAAGTTGTATTGTGAATAATATAACCATTAGTATTCTGTAAGGTGACTGACCTGTTGAAGAAAGTCACACATTTACTCTAAACCACTGCTCTAAACTAGAAGTCAAAGAATATCGTTACAAACCAGGTTAGACAAATTCTAACTCGGAGTTGTTTTATGTTTCAACTGTTTTTGGTAACAATAGTTAATGGCTATATATATATAACTTTATTATATTTTGATGGTAATATGAGCTGTTCAAAAGTTTAATTATAAAATTTAAGTACTTTCTGAATGAACTTTAATGTGAGAATAATTATCACAACATATATCATAATGTTTCCTTTTGTAATGGAAAAAAGTAGAAATATACTGCTTATTATGGAACCAGTGGTGACATGCATGTCTGGACTGTTATGATCTTAGTCCATAGTAGCGTAGTGCATTTTGTAGTAAAAATTACCATATTGCCTGTAATATAGCATTTACTTCGCAGTTGCCATTTTAAAGAGCATTTTTTCAATAGACTGTTATATATAGGTTTTATTTACTCTTACAATTACATTTGATTAAGGGTTTGCCACGTTACAGGTTGACAGGAGTATGCCCATTTGCTTATTGTATTGCAACCTCACATGTGATAAATAGTAGATGACTAACCACTCTGCCACCAATGCCACGCCTGACTAACCACTCTGCCACCAATGCCCCGCCAATATTTTACAGTAATTCCCAAGCTGTCTTTCCCTATAAAACTGGATCCCATGAAATAATGAAAATCTGCTGAAAGTTGCCTTAAATCCTTTTCAAACCAAGCATAAAATTACCATTTAAAACTTGTGAACATGACTGAAATGGCATTAAACTCCAATCAGATGTGGCCAGTTAAATCTGGTCTTTCTATGTTTAAAGTATTGATAGGTGAATTGTGTGTATGTAATTTTTTAATTTACTTTTTGTGTAAACACCTGTGAAGTCGTTAGTTAATTTTGAATACAAATGATATAATTGCAGAATGGATAATGATAGTTGAAATAGACAATTATACTTACACACTTCATTTTGAATTGATTTTTATGAAGGAAAGTCTTTGATCCACCTAAGTTTGTTAAAAAATTAATTTTTGCCTGATTTTCTTATCATCAGATTACAGTATATTAAGATTGTTTTCACAGATATTGAAACACTTAATAATACTCTAACTCCCTTATTACAACACAGAATGTGTAAATCTTTGCTTCAAAAGCTTCAGTCTTTTTGTGATAAAAAAAGGATTATTTTTATGTATCATGATAAAATTCCCTAGATATTTTTTTTTTATAAATAATGTTTTCTTCACTTTTTGATGAGTTTTGTAAAACTATAGTAGATATGTGTAAAACATTTAAAAAAATTATTTTAAGAAAAGATTACCTTACTTTTCAATATTGTATAAGTTGCAACCTGGTTAGAAAATGTTGTCATGGAAAAATGTTAAAATGTTGGAAATTGTCTGAAGGCTAGATGATTACATGGCCTCATCTCTGTTCGCTACATTTTGTATGGATTCCCTTATTTTCTATATAAATTTCCTTTTTTTTTAATATTTGAAAACAAAGGTAAAATTGAAACAGGAATTTACCTTTTTCCTATTGTGAAAAAAAAATTCTATTAATACGGTATTTGTTTGTTTGTTTGTTTGATGGTGTTTAACGCCACTTTCAGCAATTTTTCAGCTATATCATGGCGTCCAGTTTTTATTGGGGGAGGAAGCCGGAGTACCTGGAGAAAACCCCCGACCTGCGGTAGGAAAACTGGCATTTCTTCTCAATTAAGATTGGAGTAGAGTACACCCTGCCTGCAGTGAGAATCGAACCCGCAATCTCAGTGTTGACAGACCACATGATCAATAGTAGACAAACTACCTTGACCACTCGGCCACCTATTAATATTTGAGAATCCTCTATTTCTTATACCTGTGTCTTCAGAGTGTACCTTGTATTTGGATTTCAATGGTACCTTTAAAGAAACAATTTGAAATGTTTGGTATGACCTTATCAAAATATAAGAAACAATACTGGCATAAATCAATGATTGTTGTTATAAAACAGTTTGTAGAGTGTAGTTGGTTCACTACATCTTAATTACCAATAACTTTACCATTCATAATTAACATCTACCCACATAGCTGTAATGGTCTGTAACATTATATAATTTTAATACCCATTCAACATTAAATGTTATATAATCAAATTTATGATGTGTAAAATGTGGTACTGGTTTTTCACTTTTCTTTATTGTACATGTTTTATATTCACGATGCCTATTAAAATTCTTAACATTAAATCTGTGTATATTTTATATTTAATCCTCGTCTGATGTAACCATTTGAATAAAATGACAATTTAGGATAAGGCAATACTTTTTCTACAGAATGGATTATGTAATTGTAAGGCAGATGTTTTAGCAGGTTGAACAGTGTAATGAGTGCTTGTCTGGATCAGACTTATCAATTGCTCTGTAGTGTCATGTGTGAACAGTCTATAATTGAATTTAGCTAGTGAAAATGTAAGGCTAATATAAGGCTGTATGTTTGAGATAAATAGTATCTTGCAAGACAAGAACATCTCAAACCCAATGGCAAAGATTGGACAAATGGATATCTTTCCCCTTGGAGTTTTGAAAATTTCTTGAATCTGCTCAAGTGATTTGAAACTTTTTCATATCAGAGTTCCAGATTTTGTTTAGACATTTCTTCAGCATATATGTTAGCCATTGTGTTTACATAAGTTTACATAAGTAGCTTTCAGTTATGTCATAATAAGCTATCTCACCTACTTAGACTGTAAGTAGTATATGAGGCAAAGCTGGTGCATTTTTGTTCATAAATAAAGTGTTTGTATTTATTAATGTTATTATTTAACTAATCAAAGTTTAAGTAAATGGTGAAATCTTTATAAAAATGGTTTAATTTTGTTACCAATAATTATTCGTAGTTATAAAGTCATTACACTAAAATATTTGGGCAATCAGCTGCCTCATTTGATGTCTTCTTTATTATACATTTCTTTAACAATTTCCCTAGGTTACTTCACCTCATAAACTTGGATAACAGTTATTAGTTTTAATTTGCACTTGATATAAGAAGGATGGGTTTTATAATTTGTTTTCTACTGACTATATATTAGCTTTTTGATAGTTATAAATATGAGTTAGTTACATCAAATTTGATTCCTGGAAAACAAAACAAATGAAAACAAAGAATTTTGGAAAGTCCTTTCTGCTTATGTTTAAAATTCATTTCCAATTTATATATTGATTGCCAAGGCAACATTAAGACATGACCAATTAGATTTCATGTTAAATAAATTTATTGCAAAACCGGGGATCAAATTTTAAAAAGTCTAAACAGACTTGAAGATGACTAAATAATATGTAACATCTTGTATATGGATCTAGTATAATTTACTAACACAAACATATTTAATAAAAACATGTAATGAATGGGTACTTTTGAAAAACGTATATCCCTATTGACTTAAATATCATTCAGAAACTTTTAAACATTGTATCATTTTTTGTTCTAAAACTTAGTGTTGTTTAGTAGAAATAAAAAATAAATACATTCTAAAAATCCTCAGCTCAGGATATAGTAGTCAAATGTTATGTGTTTATGTAATTATACTTGTATTTCTCTAAGGGTGGTTGTAGGGGAGGTATCTTCATCTAAGTGTACATGACAAAAGACCAAATTTTTCCTAAATTCACTAGATTGTTTTACAATAAATGTATACATTTTTGTGATATACATACAAGTAATTTTTAAAGGTACCAAATTCATATGCAGTAGAGAAAGCTCAGTTCTTTTTTGGTGTCTGCAGTGGCCAGAAAATCTATTGTTTTCTGTATATATGGATAGATTTTTGTATTTTGATCAGAACAGAACATGTAGGTTGGTGGAGAATTAGCACAGCTACTAGAGATCAGCCAGTAGGTCTAATCAGCTACCAATTCTCTGAACTTGTTTTATGTGGACAACAACCATTGTTTAATTAGTTAAGAGGATGTTTGACCTCTCCTGTGTATTGACCCAAAGGGGCCTCTGTGGCCGAATGTTCAAGGTATTGCGTCGACTAATGATCACGTGGTCTGTCAACACTGAGATTGCGGGTTCGATTCTCACTGCAGGCAGGGTGTACTCGACTCCAATCTTAATTGACAAGGATTGCCAGTTTTCCTACCGCAGGTCGGGGGTTTTCTCGGGGTACTCCGGCTTCCTCACCCCCATAAAAACTGGACGCCTTGATATAGCTGAAAAATTATGAAAGTGGCATTAAACACCATCAAACAAACAACAAACTATTGACCCAGAATTATTGACATTGCAAGACATACTGTTTTGTGAGAACTACTCCCTGACCAGTAGACCTGATAGAAACTTTGACCAAGCCAGCCCTGCTTTTTGTTGTTTTTAATACATGTATAAACAAATTTTTTCAAATATGGATTTATATGTTTCTATAAATATTATATATGTAGGTGGTCTTAACAAGGTACTGTATATATGGCCTAGATAATGTAATACCTATGTAACAGTTACCTGTCAGTTGACCCAGTTTCCTGTGGGATAAGGTACAGGATCTGTCTGTCAATGTACCTGTTTACATATGTCTCATTATAAGATGTAATTAAACTATCAGTATGTTCTGGCATACCAGAAAATATTTAGATAAATAGTTTAACATTACATTGTATAATGAAAAGACAATAGCTATAGATTTACAGAAGGTTAGAACTATATTAGGATAGACTTGTCCATGGTACAGTTAGTGTCAATTGCTTTAAGAGACTAGCATTTTGTGTATGGAACTAATTGTTTTATGTTTCAATTTTCTGTATAGATAGGAGAGTGTAACATTTTACTACATACTTTTTCTACTGGGTGTAGAACAAGTGTGATTAAAATATCTGTTTACTTATAGCAAAAGAATAGAATTAACAACCAAAGAGACAAAATTCAAAGTGACTAGAAATTAATTAAGATTAGATGTAAAGATGAGACTTTCAGATATCCTATATTGCCCCTCACACAATCTCTTCTTCGGTACCAGCCACCATGTGGCCTGCCTGTACCAGTGTATTCATGTACAGTTAAATACTTTGAGTTTGGTATATCTTGTATCAAAGGGATTCATTAAATATTTGATGCATGTTTAACATCTCAATTTTCATTGACTGTCATAGTTCAGGTAGCATAATTGGATTCTGTGTACCTGTCGTGTGAGGTATTCATATCATATACTATGCAATATTTACTACTATTCTGGTATTTGTGGGTGTTTATTTATGTCACTTAGAAGTACCTTTCAGTCAGATAAAGTATCTTGAGAGTTATGACCTGGTCCTTCTGAGGTATTTAGGTACAGGGTATTTGTGGGTGTTTATTTATGTCACTTAGAAGTACCTTTTAGTCAGATAAAGTATCTTGAGAGTTATGACCTGGTCCTTCTGAGGTATTTAGGTACAGGGTATTTGTGGGTGTTTATTTATGTCACTTAGAAGTACCTTTTAGTCAGATAAAGTATCTTGAGAGTTATGACCTGGTCCTTCTGAGGTATTTAGGTACAGGGTATTTGTGGGTGTTTATTTATGTCACTTAGAAGTACCTTTTAGTCAGATAAAGTATCTTGAGAGTTATGACCTGGTCCTTCTGAGGTATTTAGGTACAGGGTATTTGTGGGTGTTTATTTATGTCACTTAGAAGTACCTTTCAGTCAGATAAAGTATCTTGAGAGTTATGACCTGGTCCTTCTGAGGTATTTAGGTACAGGGTATTTGTGGGTGTTTATTTATGTCACTTAGAAGTACCTTTTAGTCAGATAAAGTATCTTGAGAGTTATGACCTGGTCCTTCTGAGGTATTTAGGTACAGGGTATTTGTGGGTGTTTATTTATGTCACTTAGAAGTACCTTTTAGTCAGATAAAGTATCTTGAGAGTTATGACCTGGTCCTTCTGAGGTATTTAGGTACAGGGTATTTGTGGGTGTTTATTTTTGTCACTTAGAAGTACCTTTTAGTCAGATAAAGTATCTTGAGAGTTATGACCTGGTCCTTCTGAGGTATTTAGGTACAGGGTATTTGTGGGTGTTTATTTATGTCACTTAGAAGTACCTTTTAGTCAGATAAAGTATCTTGAGAGTTATGACCTGGTCCTTCTGAGGTATTTAGGTACAGGGTATTTGTGGGTGTTTATTTATGTCACTTAGAAGTACCTTCCAGTCAGATAAAGTATCTTGAGAGTTATGACCTGGTCCTTCTGAGGTATTTAGGTACAGGGTATTTGTGGGTGTTTATTTATGTCACTTAGAAGTACCTTTTAGTCAGATAAAGTATCTTGAGAGTTATGACCTGGTCCTTCTGAGGTATTTAGGTACAGGGTATTTGTGGGTGTTTATTTATGTCACTTAGAAGTACCTTCCAGTCAGATAAAGTATCTTGAGAGTTATGACCTGGTCCTTCTGAGGTATTTAGGTACAGGGTATTTGGGTGTTTATTTATGTCACTTAGAAGTACCTTTTAGTCAGATAAAGTATCTTGAGAGTTATGACTTGGTCCTTCTGAGGTATTTAGGTACAGGGTATTTGAAATATTTGTGGTTATGTCATCTCTGTATGCAAAGAAATAACAGTCAGAAAACCAAGTGTTCATAGTAATTATCATGAATATGTATTTACAAGGCCTTTCTTTTTCTTAAACTTTCACAACTCTGTGCTCCATGCATGTTTATTAATACTAATGACCACAAAGGGATAGCTTTAAATGAAAAACTTTAATGTTATTTCTCAACATTTAGATACTGTAGGCATATGTTGTTTTCATTTTTATGTAGTTGTTGCAAATTAGTTTGGTTTTTTGTGTTAATAACATTTGGCCACCAGAAATATCGGTGGTATTAAATGGTGACACCGTCTCATTTTGTTCACTGATTAACAATATACTTCTATATGATGATGTGGTCTGATAGTAAACTTTAAACTTTCCCTTTTATACTCCAGTCAAGCATAAACAAAAGTTAGAAATCAGACATCTATAGATAAAAAGACTTAGCATTATGACCTTTACATTGAACATTTAAAAATGTTATTTCAACATCAGCTTTCATGTCAGGTGATATATTTCAGTACAGACGAAACATATTTACTTCTTCTATGGGGAGTTCTCCTGTACTGTCTTCTACTATTCCCTAAGATTGTAGCTTTGACATGGAGAGTTGCCCTGTACTGTCTCCTACTATTCCCTATGGTTGGAGAGTTGTCCTGTACTGTCTCATACTATTCCCTAAGATTGTAGCTGTGTCAAGTTGTTTCCTTTCTGTCTTGCTACTTTTAAGTCCAAATATTCCATATTTGTGATCTGTTTTCCATAACAGAGTCAACATGATTTTAACAAACAAAAATAGGCTTATGTTTTTTATTGATAAATGTTCCTCAAACTGTCCGTTTTCAGTACTAAATAGGAACTCTACATGCACCATATTGCACTATTGTTTTAAAAAATTTCTGGGGGAGTGGGGGGGGGGGGTAGCTCTTGAGGACAGTCATACATGTGATGATGATTTGATGGATTATTTCCTCCTATACAAGACCTCAAAGATCAGTTGGTGACAGTTAATGATATACTGTTCAAATTGGTCCAAAGTATTTGATCAAACAAAGTCTTATTTTCACTAAAATTTGATCTTGTTAATTTTGATTGGATGTTTGTAAAAACATAAAAGTAGGTGAGAATATTGATATAAATACCTGTGTACCTTCTTCTCCAAAGAAGTTTGGTATAACATTTCAATGACCCAATAATTGTTTGTTCCACATAACCATGATTAATGGTTGGGAAGTCCACATGTACCTCATCTTGTATTTCATTTATAGATCATGTATATTTAATAATGTTTGAACTGACATTTTGAACGGTTTTCTTAAATCCTGCAATAGGTAAACTCTATTATATATTTTGATATATTAGGTATATGTAAGGGTTCTGGGACATTCCATAATGAAACCAGAGCAATTCTTTTCACCGATTTGTGACATTTTCCTTTGATTGTACCATGATGATAAATCCTATATTGATATTATTGCTTTTCAGTAAAAATTATTGACATTTTGTCTGTCAATAATATCTTAGTATTATTGACAGCTTTTAAGGGCAATGTGATGTCACAATTTTACAAAACGTTTGTTTTATTTTCTCAATCTCATTATCAGTCTGGCCAAAAGAGGCTTGATGGATAGTTTCCATCTTGGAAATAAAGCAAGCAATAATCTATATATATGTAGTAATCAAAAACCTGTCCCGTTCCAGAAACATGCTGGATTCCTTAATCATTATGGATCCAATCAAAATGTCATAAACAAAAATCATATAAGGGGTCGTCCATAATTGTCAACCAATTTCATAAGTGTGCAAACCGCACACTTGAGGGAGGGGGTTAAAAATTTTGACATTTTTGCGTACACTTTTTTTTATATTCACAAATTTTTCGTTTCCGTGGAGTTTGGTTTTTATATTAGTTTAATGGTTGATGTACACTTTTTGATGGGGGTGGGGGTCTCAAAAAGTGTGCTTTTTGCACACTTGTGAAAGTGGTCGACAATTATGGACGACCCCTAAATGTCTGATTTGGATTCAGCAAAAATATTTGTAACATTTTTATAACGTCGAATGAAAATCCAAGTGGGGAGCAGCAAAATTATCAAAGAAAGTATCATACTTATATACTTATACTGTATCATACGCTCTGTTGCGGTTGTTTGTTTTAAACGATTAAACAATTTATCCAGTGCTGTATGTCAATCATTCTTTCTATGGCTGTAGGCTATGTCAATCATTCTTTCTATGGCTGTAGGCTGTGTCAATCATTCTTTCAATGGCTGTAGACTGTGTCAATCATTCTTTCAATGGCTGTAGGCTGTGTCAATCATTCTTTCTATGGCTGTAGACTGTGTCAATCATTCTTTCTATGGCTGTAGGCTGTGTCAATCATTCTTTCAATGGCTGTAGACTGTGTCAATCATTCTTTCTATGGCTGTAGGCTGTGTCAATCATTCTTTCAATGGCTGTAGACTGTGTCAATCATTCTTTCTATGGCTGTAGGCTGTGTCAATCATTCTTTCAATGGCTGTAGGCTGTGTCAATCATTCTTTCAATGGCTGTAGACTGTGTCAATCATTCTTTCTACGGCTGTAGGCTATGTCAATCATTCTTTCTATGGCTGTAGGCTATGTCAATCATTCTTTCTATGGCTGTAGGCTATGTCAATCATTCTTTCTATGGTTGTAGGCTGTGTCAATCATTCTTTCTATGGCTGTAGGCTATGTCAATCATTCTTTCTATGGTTGTAGGCTGTGTCAATCATTCTTTCTATGGCTGTAGGCTATGTCAATCATTCTGTCTATGGCTCTAGGCTATGTCAATCATTCTTTCTATGGCTGTAGGCTGTGTCAATCATTCTTTCTATGGCTGTAGGCTGTGTCAATCATTCTTTCTATGGCTGTAGGCTGTGTCAATCATTCTTTCTACCACTGTAGGCTGTGTCAATCATTCTTTCTATGGCTGTAGGCTATGTCAATCATTCTTTCTATGGCTGTAGGCTGTGTCAATCATTCTTTCTACCACTGTAGGCTGTGTCAATCATTCTTTCTATGGCTGTAGGCTGTGTAAATCATTCTTTCTATGGCTGTAGGCTATGTCAATCATTCTTTCTATGGCTGTAGGCTGTGTCAATCATTCTTTCTACCACTGTAGGCTGTGTCAATCATTCTTTCTATGGCTGTAGGCTGTGTCAATCATTCTTTCTATGGCTGTAGGCTGTGTCAATCATTCTTTCTATGGCTGTAGGCTGTGTCAATCATTCTTTCAATGGCTGTAGGCTAGGCTGTGTCAATCATTCTTTCTATGGCTGTAGGCTATGTCAATCATTCTTTCTATGGCTGTAGGCTATGTCAATCATTCTTTCTATGGCTGTAGGCTGTGTCAATCATTCTTTCTATGGCTGTAGGCTGTGTCAATCATTCTTTCTATGGCTGTAGGCTGTGTCAATCATTCTTTCAATGGCTGTAGGCTAGGCTGTGTCAATCATTCTTTCTATGGCTGTAGGCTATGTCAATCATTCTTTCTATGGCTGTAGGCTATGTCAATCATTCTTTCTGTGGCTGTAGGCTGTGTCAATCATTCTTTCTATGGCTGTAGGCTGTGTCAATCATTCTTTCTATGGCTGTAGGCTGTGTCAATCATTCTTTCTATGGCTGTAGGCTAGGCTGTGTCAATCATTCTTTCTATGGCTGTAGGCTATGTCAATCATTCTTTCTATGGCTGTAGGCTATGTCAATCATTCTTTCTGTGGCTGTAGGCTATGTCAATCATTCTTTCTATGGCTGTAGGCTGTGTCAATCATTCTTTCTATGGCTGTAGGCTATGTCAATCATTCTTTCTATGGCTGTAGGCTGTGTCAATCATTCTTTCTATGGCTGTAGGCTGTGTCAATCATTCTTTCTATGGTTGTAGGCTGTGTCAATCATTCTTTCTATGGCTGTAGGCTATGTCAATCATTCTTTCTATGGCTCTAGGCTATGTCAATCATTCTTTCTGTGGCTGTAGGCTGTGTCAATCATTCTTTCAATGGCTGTAGGCTGTGTCAATCATTCTTTCTATGGCTGTAGGCTATGTCAATCATTCTTTCTATGGCTGTAGGCTATGTCAATCATTCTTTCTATGGCTGTAGGCTATGTCAATCATTCTTTCTATGGCTGTAGGCTATGTCAATCATTCTTTCTATGGCTGTAGGCTATGTCAATCATTCTTTCTATGGCTGTAGGCTATGTCAATCATTCTTTCTATGGCTGTAGGCTATGTCAATCATTCTTTCTATGGCTGTAGGCTATGTCAATCATTCTTTCTATGGCTGTAGGCTATGTCAATCATTCTTTCTATGGCTGTAGGCTATGTCAATCATTCTTTCTATGGCTGTAGGCTATGTCAATCATTCTTTCTATGGCTGTAGGCTATGTCAATCATTCTTTCTATGGCTGTAGACTGTGTCAATCATTCTTTCTATGGCTGTAGGCTATGTCAATCATTCTTTCTATGGCTGTAGGCTATGTCAATCATTCTTTCTGTGGCTGTAGGCTATGTCAATCATTCTTTCTATGGCTGTAGGCTATGTCAATCATTCTTTCTATGGCTCTGGGCTATGTCAATCATTCTTTCTATGGCTGTAGGCTATGTCAATCATTCTTTCTATGGCTGTAGGCTATGTCAATCATTCTTTCTATGGCTGTAGGCTATGTCAATCATTCTTTCTATGGCTGTAGGCTATGTCAATCATTCTTTCTATGGCTTTAGGCTATGTCAATCATTCTTTCTGTGGCTGTAGGCTATGTCAATCATTCTTTCTATGGCTGTAGGCTATGTCAATCATTCTTTCTATGGCTGTAGGCTGTGTCAATCATTCTTTCTATGGCTGTAGGCTATGTCAATCGTTCTTTCTATGGCTGTAGGCTGTGTCAATCATTCTTTCTATGGCTGTAGGCTATGTCAATCATTCTTTCTATGGCTCTGGGCTATGTCAATCATTCTTTCTATGGCTGTAGGCTATGTCAATCATTCTTTCTATGGCTGTAGGCTATGTCAATCATTCTTTCTATGGCTGTAGGCTGTGTCAATCATTCTTTCTATGGCTGTAGGCTGTGTCAATCATTCTTTCTATGGCTGTAGGCTATGTCAATCATTCTTTCTATGGCTGTAGGCTATGTCAATCATTCTTTCTATGGCTGTAGGCTGTGTCAATCATTCTTTCTATGGCTGTAGGCTGTGTCAATCATTCTTTCTATGGCTGTAGGCTGTGTCAATCATTCTTTCTATGGCTGTAGGCTGTGTCAATCATTCTTTCTACGGCTGTAGGCTATGTCAATCATTCTTTCTATGGCTGTAGGCAGTGTCACTCATTCTTTCTATGGCTGTAGGCTATGTCAATCATTCTTTCTATGACTGTAGGCTATGTCAATCATTCTTTCTATGGCTGTAGGGTGTGTCATACATCCTGCCTTGCAGGGTTGGCTGTGTCAAATGTCCAGTCTAGCGCTGTAAGGTCAGTTCTACTTCTATCTAGCGCCCTATGCTGCGTAAATCCTATCTAGTGCTATAAGGTGTGCATAACGCCAATTAAGTTGTTTAAAACTTATTCCAATTCTTAAAATAATGCATGTTCCACATCTTATTTACTGCCATGTTAATCTCTGCAAAAGTTCCTATTAGTCCAAAGTTGTATTATGGCTTCATATAGGAGTTATTGCCCTTAATCAAAATTTTGGAGGTTCGATTTCAATTTTAGACTCATCGAACTGGTTTCCCAATATTTCCTAATCATTCTGACCAGGCTATAATTATGAAACATCACGAAGCGGCAACTCTCCATGCAACATTACAAGAGTCATGGAGTAGAGTTATATCAAATATGGTTTTTCTTAGACAAATTTTGAACAACATGATTAAGTGACATAAGTCAGTGAAATTCATTGTTCATTTCAAAATTGAGTTTCTTGCATAAAATCTGCATTTTTTTTTGGTAGCTAATTACATTGACATTTGGCTAGGACAAATAAGGTGTGATTAGCCAAATTGGCTAATAAGAATTTTGGTCTACAGCTAACACAGGCTCTATAGTAGCACTATGTCAGTTTGAGGGGTACAGGTACTATAATGCCGGGTCATGTTGGATAATGTTTGCATTATAGTCGATGATTTATAGACGTGTGTTGTTTTGCAGTAATAACAGGTTCCTTGTATAAGGCTTGTTGATAGTTAATGAGCCGAGTAATGGATGAATCGGGCTGAAAATTTATGACAGGTAAATGATGATTTACTGTTGGTGGTGTGTATCATAATGTTGTACCTTGTCCAGGAGAATAATAAAGACTGCAATAATGCTGGTAGATTTTTGTTCAGATGTCGTTGGCTTTGAACACATTTCAATGTCATATGTTGCAAAAAATAAATGCCCTTAATTGGACAATTCAGCATTTCAATTATCACAAATCAAAATTAAGCAATTGTTATACTGGTATATTGTCTTATATATGATGTATGTGGAAGAAATTAAAGTTAAAGAAATATGGATCAAGTGTATGACAGTGTTTGGGGACAGAATTTAGCCTCAAATCATCTGTCACCCACTACCATCGGAAACATTACAGGAAATAATTTACTGTCTTACACTCAGTGGCCATTACAAGATCAAGCACTCGATTACTTAACCACGCCTTTATAAGTACTTGGTGGGATTAGCTATCTCAAATAAGTGTAGAAGTGGGCATTCAGTTAGATAAGACATTTTTCTATGAAAAGTATGGGTAATTTAAATATACCAAACATGAATTTTCTTCAGAAGTATTATCTTTAAATTGATATGAAAAGTGGACTTTGGGCAGTGTGTTGTTGACCAAGAGATATTAGTGTAGGTTTCAAGAACCCGTTTAAAATTCTATGGAACAACTAAGACTTCTTCATTATAAATAGCATTATATATTTTTTATGAATTTTTTTAGACTGCATGGGGATAAAGTTGATTGTAGATAAAAAAAATTTCATTTTTCCCAAATTTATATTGTATACATAAATCAATCTTTTTTTCTTGTGTAAAGACTAATGCTTTATATTCATATGATTTAAAAGAGTAAAGTATGGTTTTTTTAGAAAATGCCCCAGAAATTTCTGACATATTCTTATATTATATTGGACTGAGATTAAGTCTGTCTGAAGGTGCAAAAAAGGACATTCTAATATGGCGTCCTTCTTACTCTTTGAGAACACATTAGGGTTCTAATAAGCATAGAGCATGGTATGATGTCACAATTAGAATTCCGACATCATATATGCTCAACTGACAATTTAAAATTGGAACAACAAAATTTTGTTAAGATTTCTCAATATTTTTTGCTTAAAAGGTACAAATATTCAATAAATATATGTTTATGTCAGTATTATTTGCTGTAACATGCTTTTTTTGGGAGATATCTTATTAGTTTAAAAAAAAAAATTACCATAAAAAGCATCCTCTTAGATTTTTAAACATTAGTTATACATAATAGAATCGAAATAGATTATTGCAATTGTGCTCTATGCAAATTCTCACTTTATGTGAGAACTTTATGCCAATATTTTATACAGAGCTATAGCCAGGTATACAATGAAGTCAAATATAAGGTCTGACCATGTTCTAATTCTCATAGAGCCCACTCGAAATAATATATTTCTTAAATAACTCAATCCTGCAACTTCAGTCCTATAGCTAAATGTTGGTATAGAAATAATTCATATGTTTTAATAGACGTGTCATCCAGGGGAAATCATCATATTTGAAGGTCGTGGCCATTTTACACTAGTTCATCTTCTATGTGTTTGATACAAAGGATTAAAATTCTTTATCATAAAATTTTTTTATACTTTATAACTGATAGAAATGGTATTAACTAGTATATATTTTATTGTTTTGTTTGTTTGAATGGTATTATACCCCCCGCAAACTTGTTTGGGGGGTATATAGGACAATCCATCTGTCCACATCCCTTGTAAGTGCAACTCCTAAACAGCTTGATGAAATTTAATGAAACTTAGCATAAAGCAAGTACATTATATGTAGATGTGCATGAAGCATTTTTATTGACCTAGGATATTATTAAGGGGAGATAATTGGACTTGAAAGTGAAAAGGGGGGGGGGGGCGGGGTATTGCTTTGTGAGCGTTCTCACAGTCCACACTTGTTTAATGCAATTTATCAGCTAAGTCGTGGGGTACAGTTTTTTGTGGGTACCCAGAAAAAATCCCCAACCTTTGGTAGGAAAACTGGCAATCCTTGTCAATTAAGATTGGAGTCGAGCACACCTGCCTGCAGTGAGACTCAAACATGCATCCTCAATGTTGAAAGACCACTTGATCAATTGTAGCCGAACTACCTTAACCACTTCACTTGGCCAATTAATGTACTTCAGCTATTAAATTTTAAACCAAGATATACAGTCCAGTACTATTGGTCTATAGAGATGGTATTAAACATGACAGTACACTGTAGTGGTTAAGAAGCTTTGCTTATAACACACCTTCATTCAGTTTGTCAACAGTCACAGAAAAACAGCTAAGTTTATAGTTACTCAAATACTTTTGAGTATCTATAGAATATACATGATTTTAATACATCGAAACAGCATTTATTTTGAGAATTAGATGTCATTATTATGTAAGCAGTGTTGGTCAGTTTAATACCAGTCTTGTAATTATCTTATGATATTATTTTGTTCTTTGATTGACCTTTAACCTTTTGTGTGACTAATTTGATATTGACCTTAAACTTAAAGTTCTCTTGTTGAACCACAATTATATTTTATTTGATCTTTATAAACAAGTACATGTATTACTCTGTAGACTTACAGAAGTGGTTGAAGTATTCCATTATAAGTGAATTCTTTGACTGTTTGTAGACATGTCAATTGTTAAGTAAGTGTTCATGTCCGATAATAGTGTTGTTGTATGATTAATAAATTTAGTTTATTTGTTGTGAGAATCTTATGTTAAAAACTTGTCCTTAACATTCTCAAAAGCACCTTTAAATAAGTAACATAAATATTTGGCCAACACAAACAATGTCAAAAGTTGATACATATTACCATGTATGATTTTGACTAAAATGGGTACTTAAGTTGACACAATCAGCAGAAAACATCAAATACCAGTATAATACCAATAAAAACCAGGAGACAACAGCAAACACAAACAGAAAGACAACAGCAAACACAAACAGAAAGACAACAGCAAACACAAACAGAAAGACAACAGCAAACACAAACAGAAAGACAACAGCAAACACAAACAGAAAGACAACAGCAAACACAAACAGAAAGACAACAGCAAACACAAACAGGAAGACAACAGCAAACACAAACAGAAAGACAACAGCAAACACAAACAGAAAGACAACAGCAAACACAAACAGAAAGACAACAGCAAACACAAGCAGAAAGACAACAGCAAACACAAACAGAAAGACAACAGCAAACACAAACAGAAAGACAACAGCAAACACAAACAGAAAGACAACAGCAAACACAAACAAAAAGACAACAGCAAACACAAACAGAAAGACAACAGCAAACACAAACAGAAAGACAACAGCAAACACAAACAGAAAGACAACAGCAAACACAAACAGAAAGACAACAGCAAACACAAACAGAAAGACAACAGCAAACACAAACAGAAAGACAACAGCAAACACAAACAGAAAGACAACAGCAAACACAAACAGAAAGACAACAGCAAACACAAACAGAAAGACAACAGCAAACACAAACAGAAAGACAACAGCAAACACAAACAGAAAGACAACAGCAAACACAAACAGAAAGACAACAGCAAACACAAACAGAAAGACAACAGCAAACACAAACAGAAAGACAACAGCAAACACAAACAGAAAGACAACAGCAAACACAAACAGAAAGACAACAGCAAACACAAACAGGAAGACAACAGCAAACACAAACAGAAAGACAACAGCAAACACAAACAGAAAGACAACAGCAAACACAAACAGAAAGACAACAGCAAACACAAACAGAAAGACAACAGCAAACACAAACAGAAAGACAACAGCAAACACAAACAGAAAGACAACAGCAAACACAAACAGAAAGACAACAGCAAACACAAACAAAAAGACAACAGCAAACACAAACAGAAAGACAACAGCAAACACAAACAGAAAGACAACAGCAAACACAAACAGAAAGACAACAGCAAACACAAACAGAAAGACAACAGCAAACACAAACAGAAAGACAACAGCAAACACAAACAGAAAGACAACAGCAAACACAAACAGAAAGACAACAGCAAACACAAACAGAAAGACAACAGCAAACACAAACAGAAAGACAACAGCAAACACAAACAGAAAGACAACAGCAAACACAAACAGAAAGACAACAGCAAACACAAACAGAAAGACAACAGCAAACACAAACAGAAAGACAACAGCAAACACAGACAGAAAGACAACAGCAAACACAAACAGAAAGACAACAGCAAACACAAACAGAAAGACAACAGCAAACACAAACAAAAAGACAACAGCAAACACAAACAAAACAATGTACAGCAGAGACGAACAACAGAACAACAGAAGGCACAAACAATAGGATGATGTAAAGTAAACACAAAAAACAAGCCTACCACAGACACAAATAAAAGTACATCAGCTGGCACAAACAATAGGATGATGTACAGTAAACACAAAAAACAAGCCAACCACAGACACAAATAAAAGGACATCAGCTGGCACAAACAATAGGATGATGTAAAGTAAACACAAAAAACAAGCCAACCACAGACACAAATAAAAGGGAGGCCTCGGTGGCCGAGTGGTCAAGGTAGTTCGTCTACTATTGATCACGTGGTCTGTCAACACTGAGATTGCGGGTTCGATTCTCACTGCAGGCAGGGTGTACTCGACTCCAATCTTAATTGACAAGGATTGCCAGTTTTCCTACCGCAGGTCGGGGGTTTTCTCCGGGTACTCCGGCTTCCTCCCCCAATAAAAACTGGACGCCATGATATAGCTGAAAAATTGCTGAAAGTGGCGTTAAACACCATCAAACAAACAAACAAACAAACACAAATAAAAGGACATCAGCTGGCACAAACAATAGGATGATGTACAGTAAACACAAAAAACAAGCCTACCACAGACACAAATAAAAGGACATCAGCTGGCACAAACAATAGGATGATGTACAGCAGACACAAAAAACAAGCCAACCACAGACACAAATAAAAGGACATCAGCTGGCACAAACAATAGGATGATGTACAGCAGACACAAAAAACAAGCCTACCACAGACACAAATAAAAGGACATCAGCTGGCACAAACAATAGGATGATGTACAGTAAACACAAAAAACAAGCCTACCACAGACACAAATAAAAGGACATCAGCTGGCACAAACAATAGGATGATGTACAGCAGACACAAAAAACAAGCCAACCACAGACACAAATAAAAGGACATCAGCTGGCACAAACAATAGAATGATGTACACCAGACAAAAAAAACAAGCCAACCACAGACACAAATAAAAGGACATCAGCTGGCACAAACAATAGGATGATGTACAGTAAACACAAAAAACAAGCTAACCACAGACACAAATAAAAGGACATCAGCTGGCACAAACAATAGGATGATGTACAGCAGACACAAAAATCAAGCCAACCACAGATGCAAATAAAAGGACAATGTAGTGCAGACACACAAAATATACCATGGTTGATGACATCAAGGTCATGAGGGCCCATAGATGGAAACCATCTCACTGATATCTAGTTTAATTTGAAATCCGATTGGTCAATTCAAATGGAGAAACCCATATTATACGATATAACTTGTGTTGGTCATGTGTCCTATTCTTACGCTGTTGAAGTTCAAATAGTGTCATGACGTCATTGTTATTTTTACCGTTAAAATTGTTAAGATTTAAAGTTAAAATTAAATTATAAGGAATACTTCAAATTTTTGAACAGGTTATACTCTATAACATGGTTTGGTTTTGTTTACATCATTCATTTTGTGGTTTATTAGGCATAAACAGACCCAAAACAGGTTATACATATAACCTGTTCAGAAATTTGAAGTATTCCTTATTACCTGATCTTCCTTTGTAAACATTTTCTCCCATCATCTGTAAGATTTGCATAGGGGCACCATATCTTTATAAACTAATAATTAATATCAATTTGATAATTGAAAAAAAAATCTAGTCTATCATTGATGTTGACACTAAGGATGACTACATTGTGCTATATTGTGTTATTATTTGATTATTATTTTTTATTGTAAATCCTAACAAATTTTCTTTTACTTTTCTAGGTAGTGATGGAAATGAAGGAGAAAAAATAGTTGCTGGTATGTATTTTCTATTAAAACTACAATAATAGTATTATGTAAAATTCATTGCTGGGTCAATTTAATTGTATGCCAATAGAATTGCTTCTTTGATTTTGTTTTTGTACCGTGATGCTTTATTCTGAAGTAATTATATTGTTTGATTATCTGAAATATTCCTTAACTGATTTCTCAATGAATGTTGAAATTCTTTGCTGACCAGTTTTTATATACATGTCATTAGAGACATATGTCATGGTCAGACTTATATAAATACAAAAGTATATCTAAATTAAAGAAATATTTGGTAAAAAACAAAGATCTTGAATCAATTCTGGCCAAAAATTCAATGTTTAATAATAGTTGTTTTAACATGTATCTTTCTGACTGATATCTGTACTTGCTTTTCTCTGGTCATTTGAAAAAGTGGTATCAAATTAGACTCATTTGTTTGGATGAGGTGGGTTTCAAAGTTTTTCTCCCCTGACAACTGTAACATTGTAAAGGAATGCAAGGAAAATCTCTTTGCATTCGGGTGTTATTGCACTGTTGTAGAAATAAACCTTATGAAATCACAAGAGAAATAATGGTTTCAAAACTCATGAGAGTTGAAAACCACTTTATATCAACTCTCTTTATGTAGTTTAATGTAATAAAAAGCTCACCAGAGGCTGGCTTGTTACCAGATTGAAATTGCATAACTCGGGTTGATATTTTGAAATTTTCAACTGTCATTCATTTTGAAACCTGCAATTACACTACTGAATGCATGATATCAATCAGATATGGTACTTCTTAGACACCACAGTCAGCTTCTCCACACCACACCACCAGCACAGTGTGACACATTATTTAGCCTCACACTAAAGTAAATAGTTAGTCCAACCAGCACAGTTTGTTAGTATTTTGCACATTTCTCCAAGCTTTTACCTAGCCTCGTAACTAACAAATATATTATTACAGATTGATACAACAAAGAAGGCAGATTGTAACATTTATTGTAGTAACTATACCCCCACAAACTTGTTTTGGGGTGGGGGGGTATATAGGAATCACCCTGTCAGTCTGTCCACATAGATGTGTAAGTGCAACTCCTCCTAAACCGCTTGATGAAATTTAATGAAATTTTGTATAAATGAAGTACATTATATGTAGATGTGCATGAAGGATTTTTATTGACCTCAGAAATATCATTAAGAGGAGATAATTGGACTTGAAAGCGAAGCTGGGGATATCCCTTTGTGAGTGTGCTCACAGTCCACACTTGTTATTTATGGTGCTGTCTAAGTGCACCGATGACTTTTGTTAGATTCTGTTTGTTGAAATGTGACTGGAAAAATACCTTTTTTGGACAATTTTGATGCTGACCAGATTTGATTTTAATGTTATAATTAGTTTCAATATTTCTTTATTCTGTACAATGAACTCTGACATAATTTCTTCTGAATATATACTGTTTTGCTTTTTATATACAAGGGCATTGTAAAGTATCTCTAGGCCTTATAGACCCATAAAGTGAGCACTTGACTATTACATTATCAGGGTCAAAGGTCATAAAGTGAGCACTTGACTATTAAATTATACTTGTTGTGTTATTTATGGAATAAATATGATAAGGTACAAATTCTGTTTAAAGTAATTAGACTTTATGTTTAGATATTGAAGTTAATAAAACAAGTTTTATTGTCATTTAGGGATCTAGTATTTTACTGGCAAGACCCAAATGCTTATAAACCTCACTCATTTTGCAAGTCAGATGAAAAATCATAAACCACTTTAATACAGATATTATTGTTTATATTTATTTTTGTGATTCCTATATGACGTTTCTCCACAACAATCGTCCCAAAAATGTTCAAATAACAGTGGGAATTAAAAAACTGGATAAATTCATTTTAGATTGGTAGCACACTTTTTTCCAACCAGATACAAACATGTATATGTATTTTTCAATAAAATCTAAATCTATTTTTCCAACTCTTAAATTATGGAAAAAATGTTTTAAAATGACCCCACCTTACACCACAATAGTAGAATTAACTTGATTAACCCTGGGTGTTAAAGGCTTATAAAAGATTACATTAAATTTATTAATCTGATTTAGTAACAGACTTATAAAACCAAATATCTGTGAGTTAAATTCAACTTAATAATTTAATTAATTGTTCTCTTATGTTTGGATCATGAGAGATTAGAATTTTACTTGTAGTCAACAATGTTCTGTAAGTAGCTTATACAAAACTCAGTGTTTTCCTACCGCAGGTCGGGGGTTTTCTCCGGGTACTCCGGCTTCCTCCCCCAATAAAAACTGGACGCCATGATATAGCTGAAAAATTGCTGAAAGTGGCGTTAAACACCATCAAACAAACAAACAAACAAACAAAACTCAGTGTGTGATCAGTGTTAAATTTGTGAAAAAATTTTGGCTGGCTTTACAACAGCTCTGAATATTTGAGAACAATTGTTTTAAACAAGAAAGTAAAAAAATTATGTAGAAATGTTCATGATTTGTATGACAGTAGCGTGGACCAGCTGAAGAAATTTTTTTTTTTTAATTTATCCAAAACAAATGATGTAATTAACAAAGAACAGAAAACATTACACTCTTTCAAAAAATGATAACTGCTCATAATGATTGGGGCCTTGGTGGCCTAGTGGTTAATGTAGTTCATCTACTTTTGATCATGTGGTCTGTCAACACTGAAATTGCAGGTTCTACACTGCAGAACCTAGACACTTAATAGATCTTAATGCCAGTTTTCCGACCGCAGGTTGGGGGTTTTCTCCTGTAATTCTGACTTCCTCCCCCAATAAAAACTGGATGCCATGATATAGCTGAAAAATTGCTGAAAGTAGCATTAATGAATGCAGATCTTAGTGACCTTTTATTTTTTATTCAGCTGTTGATAGCTAGATAAATAGTTATATATTTGGTAGCCGATTCCCAAAATAATTGGAAATTGCAAGTAGATGGGGCTGTTTTGTGACATTTGTAAAAAAAAAAGTGTGTTGTGTGAAAAGCTCATCAATTCAAAATGGCAGACAAATATCCCTTTGGAGCGGTATTAACACCTGAAGTTCTATTATTGATGGTACAACTAGTAATAACCAATACTAATTGTTACTAACTTGGGATTGGTTTATATTGTCTTCTATGATTTCTTTAGCACAATGCCGCCAAAATGAAGACAGGGGTCCATGTACACAATATAAAGTTCAGTGGTATTATAATTACAATGAAAAACGATGCCAGAGATTTTGGTATGGTGGTTGTCGAGGCAACACCAACCGATTTGACAATGAAGAGATGTGCAAGTCCACTTGTACTTCTAGTTCGGTGATAGGTTTGTATTAAGTAGTAAGGAAGATAAAGTCAGTGCATCAACTAAAAAGCTGCCATCTTTTACACTGTGAAGTGTTTTTGTTCAGTAATTGTTATAGATATGTATTATACCCTCCTATCTGAGTAGGACTGACTAGGACTGTGTAACAAATGTAAACATCCATTGTAACATAGGAGGTGGCCTCATTGGCCAAGTGGTTTTGGTAGTAAATCTACTATTGACCATGTGGTATGTCAAGGCTCAGAGGAATACTGACAGGAGGACTATGTCACACATGTAACATCCCCTCTAACAGAGGAATACTGACTCTGGAAGACTATGTCACACATATAACATCCTCTCTAACAGAGGAATACTGACTCTGGAAGACTATGTCACACATATAACATCCCCTCTAACAGAGGAATACTGACTCTGGAAGACTATGTTACACATGTAAAATCCCCTCTAACAGAGGCATACTGACACTGAAGGACTATGTAACACATGTAACATCCCCTCTAACAGGAATACTGACAGGAGTACTGTCACACATGTAACATCCCCTCTAACAGAGGAATACTGACTGGAGGACTATGTCACACATGAAACATCCCCTCTAACAGAGGAATACTGACACTGGAGGACTATGTCACACATGTAACATCCCCTCTAATAGAGAAATACTGACACTGGAATACTATGTCACACATTTAACATCCCTCTAACAGAGGAATACTGACTCTGGAGGACTATGTCACACATGTAACATCCCCTCTAACAGAGGAATACTGACAGGAGGACTATGTCACACATGAAACATCCCCTCTAACAGAGGAATACTGACACTGGAGGATGATGTCACACATGAAACATCCCCTCTAACAGAGGAATACTGACACTGGAGGACTATGTCACACATGAAACATCCCCTCTAATAATGGAATACTGACACTGGAAGACTATGTCACACATATAACATTCTCTCTAACAGAGGAATACTGACTCTGGAGGACTATGTCACACATGTAACATCCCCTCTAACAGAGGAATACTGACAGGAGGACTATGTCACACATGAAACATCCCCTCTAACAGAGGAATACTGACACTGGAGGATGATGTCACACATGAAACATCCCCTCTAACAGAGGAATACTGACACTGGAGGACTATGTCACACATGTAACATCCCCTATAACAGAGGAATACTGACAGGAGGACTATGTCACACATGAAACATCCCCTATAACAGAGGAATACTGATTCTGGAGGACTATGTCACACATGTTATATCCCCTCTAACAGAGGAATACTGACACTGGAGGACTATGTCACACATGAAACATCCCCTCTAACAGAGGAATACTGACACTGGAGGACTATGTCACACATGAAACATCCCCTCTAACAGAGGAATACTGACTCTGGAAGACTATGTCACACATATAACATCCTCTCTAACAGAGGAATACTGACTCTGGAAGACTATGTCACACATATAACATCCTCTCTAACAGAGGAATACTGACTCTTGAAGACTATGCCACACATATAACATCCTCTCTAACAGAGGAATACTGACACTGGAGGACTATGTCACACATGTAACATCCCCTCTAACAGAGGAATACTGACAGGAGGACTATGTCACACATGAAACATCCCCTCTAACAGAGGAATACTGACAGGAGGACTATGTCACACATGAAACATCCCCTCTAACAGAGGAATACTGACTCTGGAAGACTATGTCACACATATAACATCCTCTCTAACAGAGGAATACTGACACTGGAGGACTATGTCACACATGTAACATCCCCTCTAACAGAGGAATACTGACAGGAGGAATATGTTACCCATGAAACATCCCCTCTAACAGAGGAATACTGACAGGAGGACTATGTCACACATGAAACATCCCCTCTAACAGAGGAATACTGACTCTGGAAGACTATGTCACACATATAACATCCTCTCTAACAGAGGAATACTGACACTGGAGGACTATGTCACACATGTAACATCCCCTCTAACAGAGGAATACTGACAGGAGGAATATGTTACACATGAAACATCCCCTCTAACAGAGGAATACTGACAGGAGGACTATGTCACACATGTAACATCCCCTCTAATAATGGAATACTGACTCTGGAGGACTATGTCACACATGTAACATCCCCTCTAACAGAGGCATGCTGACACTGGAGGACTATGTCACACATGTAACATCCCCTCTAACAGAGGAATACTGACTCTGGAGGACTATGTCACACATGTAACATCTACTCTAACAGAGGAATACTGACACTGGAGGACTATGTCAAACATGAAACATCCCCTCTAACAGAGGCATACTGACTCTGGAAGACTATGTCACACATATAACATCCTCTCTAACAGAGGAATACTGACTCTTGAAGACTATGTCACACATATAACATCCTCTCTAACAGAGGAATACTGACACTGGAGGACTATGTCACACATGTAACATCCCCTCTAACAGAGGAATACTGACAGGAGGACTATGTCACACATGAAACATCCCCTCTAACAGAGGAATACTGACTCTGGAAGACTATGTCACACATATAACATCCTCTCTAACAGAGGAATACTGACACTGGAGGACTATGTCACACATGTAACATCCCCTCTAACAGAGGAATACTGACAGGAGGACTATGTTACACATGAAACATCCCCTCTAACAGAGGAATACTGACAGGAGGACTATGTCACACATGAAACATCCCCTCTAACAGAGGAATACTGACTCTGGAAGACTATGTCACACATATAACATCCTCTCTAACAGAGGAATACTGACACTGGAGGACTATGTCACACATGTAACATCCCCTCTAACAGAGGAATACTGACAGGAGGACTATGTTACACATGAAACATCCCCTCTAACAGAGGAATACTGACAGGAGGACTATGTCACACATGTAACATCCCCTCTAATAATGGAATACTGACTCTGGAGGACTATGTCACACATGTAACATCCCCTCTAACAGAGGCATGCTGACACTGGAGGACTATGTCACACATGTAACATCCCCTCTAACAGAGGAATACTGACTCTGGAGGACTATGTCACACATGTAACATCTACTCTAACAGAGGAATACTGACACTGGAGGACTATGTCAAACATGAAACATCCCCTCTAACAGAGGAATACTGACTCTGGAGGACTATGTCACACATGTAACATCCCCTCTAACAGAGGCATACTGACACTGGAGGACTATGTCACACATGTAACATCCCCTCTAACAAAGGAATACTGACAGGAGGACTATGTCACACATGTAACATCCCCTCTAATAATGGAATACTGACACTGAAAGACTATGTCACACATGTAACATCCCCTCTAACAGAGGAATACTGACACTGGAGGACTATGTCACACATGAAACATCCCCTCTAACAGAGGAATACTGACACTGGAGGATGATGTCACACATGAAACATCCCCTCTAACAGAGGAATACTGACACTGGAGGACTATGTTACACATGTAACATCCCCTCTAACAGAGGAATACTGACACTGGAGGACTATGTTACACATGTAACATCCCCTCTAATAATGGAATACTGACAGGAGGACTATGTCACACATGTGATGTCCCCTCTAAAGCCTACTACAACGCGAAGACTGTCACACATGTGATGTCCCCTCGATAAGCCTATACTGACTTGCGAGGACTGTCACACATGTGATGTCCCCGTTGTAAGCAACCCTGACATGTGAAGACCATGTCACACATGTGATGTTCCCACTATAAGCCTACTAACTCGCAGGGACTATGTCACACATGTGATGTTCCCACTATAAGCCTACTGACTCCCGAGGACCATGTCACACATGTGATGTTCCCACTATAAGCAATACTGACTCCCGAGGACTATGTCACACATGTGATGTTCCCACTATAAGCCTACTAACTCGCAGGGACTATGTCACACATGTGATGTCCCCTCTATAAGCCTACTGACTCCCGAGGACTATGTCACATATGTGATGTCCCCTCTATGAGCCTACTGACTCGCGAGGATTCTAACACACATGTGATGTCCACCCGATAAACCTATACTGACTCCCGAGGACTATGTCACACATGTGATGTCCCCGCTATAAGCCTACTGACTCCTAAGGGCTATCTCTGACATTTTTGACAGAAATTCTGACTATAAATATTTCTACAATATCTCATAGTTGTATACATAAATTCAATTGTTAATACATTACAAGGTCAATTATTTATTTGTCCACATCAGTATCTATAACCTAGGTTTTAATTTTTGGATAGTTCATGGCCTATTTATTATATACCTGGTGTGATCAATGTTTATGCACTGACTTAGCTTCTACAATACACTCATCATTGACCATTTATCATTCTGTTGTAGAAACAGACATTGTTAATGGCTAGGTCTGTTATCTCAAGTCAAAAAAGAAGGAATTGTTGCGTGTACCTGATCGAAAATGTTTACTGAAATCTAGCGTCCTCTTTTTTATTCTTTCACACTAATTTGCACCAAAGCACATTTTGCATGTTGAATGAGGTTTGTTTCTGAAAAATCTTTGCATGTGTATAAATTTCAGCAAATGGCTGTTCACAACATATTCCTTCAAGGTATATGAATTTTTCTGTAATAGGAATCAACTGCATTCAATTATTATATCTATAAATGTTAATGGAAACCTATTTATCCTTTGTAATATTGTGCGGACAGACAAGACCTTGAATGTTTTTCAAAATTTTTCTCCTCATCCTGCACTGTATCACTGTTCTGCTGTTGTTGCATGCGATTTCACCACCTTTGCTCATCACAATAAAACTAAAGACTTTGTAGTAAAACTGTATGATGCTTTAATGAATCCATGGTAACTCTAGGGTTTCTTTCTCCCACTGACTTGTTATAATCAGTTAGAGATCATTGGTTACTAATTATTTACATTTTTCAGCTTCTTAAAGCAACAATATTATTTAATCGGGCATTACGAAAAAGAAATACATGAGTACCAAGGACTTTTTAAAGCATCAAATATTACCATGACAACACATTGTAAATATATGTATATGTTTTATTTTGAAACTTTTAGAGACAACAACGCCGAAACCTGTAGATAAATCTGATATCAAGGACACAGGTTCTACAGGTCAGTACAAATCTTATAATGTAAAATACACAGGGGAACTGGAGCTGAAGCCACAGCAGGGATTTACCTCTCTTATTTTAGCATGTTTAGGTCCGATATTCAACCCATTCCCAACAGCAAAAACTGTATTTTTTTCCCAATTAATGTAATTGAAAATTCACATTTCAGAATTTTTTATAATACCGATTCTAAAAAATAGATTCAATAATGCAAAATTGACAACTTACTTCAAATAGTTATTCTGTTTAAAGATCAACTTCAAAGATTATTATTATAAATGAGTTAAAAAGCAATGTTTTAATTTTATTTATATTTAATAGGTTTTCCCAATTGTAGAGATTATGTTGTAATTTTCCCAATCAACAGGGACCCAGGCCCCATTTTAAAAAAAGGTTGGAAAATCCCTGCACATATCTGCTTTCATATTCTTAGGTCAAGGATATGAGCCTACTTTACTGTTGATCAAATTCTGCAAAAGAGACTTAATTTGAAAAGAAAAAATGTTAAACACTGAGGACGGCTGTTGATGGATTTTTGAATAATTATGTACATGTATTGATTGATGAAACAAAGCAGAACTGCTGGAATCTGTTACAAAACAAGTTGTTTACAATTGGTTTGAGTTCATCATGTTTCCTAACAGACGACCATGAATCCCTAGCCTATTATTGTGGTTTAAAAACATGGTTGAGTAATTTTGAAACACCAATTAGTAGTAATATCAGTGTCTGGTTAAGGAGATGGACAATAGTAATCCATAATTAGAAACATTTAAATTTGTGTATTGTTGTATATTATCATGTAACATGTGTATGTTAATTACTATGAAGATTACCATGACATGATTTAATGTGTTTCAAGTATATGTCTGGGAAAGAAGGATTCATATGATGTTAGTTATTTGGAGTTCTTGCTTTAGAAATGCATTTGTAGGGAGAAACTATTTAAAGGGATTACTAAGAAAACATGAAAAATCACAGCTAATTTTCCTTATTTCTGTCAATTAAATCACTGCCTTAATATGTAGATGATAAATTGCAAAGCATTTTGATCTTGTAATCACTGGAATGTTATTTATTCATAGATTTTGATCACTGCTTTACAATGTTTTGAAAGCATTTTTATACCCCCAACTCCTCAAACTTTTGGCAGTCCATCCTTCATTATCTGCAAATCCACCTACACCACTGTATGGAATTAAATAAAACTTTCACAGAATCTTTGTCACATTGTGCCATTGCCCACCAGATAATTAACCTTTTCATCGGAATGATATTTGGGGTTTCCATAGAAAAACATGGACTTTGTCATTGTCATAAACAATCAGGTTACCCATCTCTTATGTGGAACTCCACCTACACCATTGAATGGAACTGGATGACACTTGCACAGAATCTTTGTCACATAGTCCATTGTGCACCTGATATTTAACATTTTGATTGGAATAACATATAGGGGTACTTGTTATATTTAATCAACTCCTCCTACAGCTTACAGACCAGATCTCTGAAACTTCACAGAAAGATTGCACATTTATTAAAGTTGTGGGCCTGCTTTTATTGTATCATTTGAGGATTTTTTTCTTAACTTTCTAGACTCAGATGTCATTCAAAACAATTGTAAAATTATTGTGCATGCAAACTAAACATATGGGACACCACTGTACAAAAAGGTCTTATAATGTCTGTAAACCTGTTTATAAAGCACACCTGTCTATAAAGAACAAGCTCCAATTAGTACAAAGTGGACATGAGAATATTGTCCTTTACAAGTGGCAGTATATTCATTTATAATAGGAGCTATTTTGGTACAAAAATTAAACAATTGCAGAAGAATACTTTATCTAGAATACTGTTAGAAGTAAACAAATTTTTCTCTTTGTGTCTTTGATCATTAAACAGAATTCTTAGCTAGTTATTTGAACCACATTTCACCATATGACCCAATTGCTGGTGTCCTAAGAGTCGATTTTAATGGAGAAGACCTGGGTAGTGTTTGGCTAACATTATAAATACTATATAACATTTGTTTTTAACATTGACTCAAAGTAAAATAGTATTTTTTTTATCATTAGTATTCAATTTATTTAACACAGCTGTATTTCTTAGTCAAAAAATAAAATTAAACCATAATTTCATTTATGGATTGGATACCCTAATACTTGTATAATACCAAATATTTTAATTTTGTTTAAATACTCAATACATGAGCAAAGTTGGTTATTTTGTATAACCTAACTTGATTTTTCAGCACGTTCATGATTGTGACGTCATAGTAGGATGTATTGATGACGTTGACTATACATGAATTTTTCGGCAAACAACAAGTGACGACACTTAAATTGTGAATTGCAAATAATATTTGATTACTTGAAAAATATTGTTCTTGTTACTTCATTTTTACTATAGAATTTAAAATATAATGTTTGTTTTCAATTGTTGGTTAGATTATTGGATATTGAATAAACCACGAAGCGGTTTATTTTACAGCGTAAATGGATCCAAAGTCGTTTATATCCAATAATCTAACCAACAATTGAAAACAATCCTTAAATAAGTGGGGGGTTTTTTCGCGGTGATTCAGTGGTTTCCTTTGAAGCCGGTAGCCGGCTATATTGCCGTGTATTTTTGTATTTTGACCGGCTACTTTTTTGCCAAATTTATCTTACCTATTGCTAAAAAAATTATGAATGAAAATTTAATCTTTATAATGTAGAGAAATCGGCAGCTGAAGTTTGTTTTTCTCGTAGCGTGTTCGTTTTTTTAATGGTGCTCTCGGCGAGGTCCGCGTTCGATGCAAAATATAATTTACGGTATTTCTTTGTGTCAACACCGGTATAGTTTTACATGCGTTTCCGGTGTATAAAACTGCAATGAATAAACGGGTAGCTGGAAATAAAAATATTACAGACTATTTCACTAAAAGGCAGAAACTAACCGATGGTAAGAAAGGATGGTAATATGTCTTTTACCTTTTACGAAGTTACAAATAATGATAATAATGATAACCTACGATATCCACCGGTGTTTGGATAAATTAATTACATGGGATTTTTTTTCCGCTGAGAATACGACGTCTTATAACATGTATAGCAGACCTGTTTACTTGTACGGATTACGCGTATTTTGTACGGATTTTTCACTAAAATTACGCTCTACGGATTCGCGATCAAATTCTACGCTTTTTCGGCAAAACCGGGAAAAAATCGGGGTTATGTCCGAAATTGGTCAATCGGTGTCATAGAGAAGCTTTAAATGGATAAAAATCCGTTATTGAAAGCGCACCGCCGATTCCGATTAAATTTTATAAATTTACATGAGGTAAACATGTCCAAAAAACGTGTTCGAGAACATGAAACAGACTCAGACGAATGTGATGACGAATTGCCTAAAAAGTCAAAATATTTACAGAAATTCTTGGACTCTAAGACCTGGTCATCCATGCGATACTAGTAGACAGCATTCAGACAAAACTTTAGACAGGCTCAAAGGAGCATACTACAGACAATTAAAGCAATAACTCTTAAGTAGAAATTGATATTTTTTGTTTTAAGTAGAAATTGATATTTTTTGTTTTATGTAGAAATTGATATTGTTTGTTTTAAGTTGAAATTGATATTTTTTGTTTTAAGTAGAAATTGATATTGTTTGTTTTAAGTAGAAATTGATATTTTTTGTTTTACTTTGCATCTAGTCTAGAAAGATTACTAGTCCATCCATTTATTTTTTTATTTACAAGTTGTTGTTTTTCTATGTTTTTTTCTATATAAAGTTTCATTCAGAATGAGTGTTTTTATATTAGATGAATGCATCTTCTGTTATAAAAAAAATCAAGATCATTTCTGCATATTCCCTCTTTTCAGTTAACATTGGTTTTCTCCCATATGCATGGGTTATCTATTTTTATAGCAGGTATGAAATTCATACTATCTGGATTTGGTGTTAAATTCCAATGATAAATTAGAGGGTTTCAGAAAGAAAAGGGGTTTCCCAACATTTAGACATAGATGTGTTAGCTTTTATATCATTTCCTTCTGTAAAAAGATTAAATAAGTTATTTGCAACAAAAATGTAATTTTTCTAGCTTCTATTTAGTACATTTATACATGTTATATCTATTGTAATAAAAAATTGTTAAATCCCAAATTTTTTCAGACCTCTCTAGATTTTCTTTTATTTCCTATTTAAACACCAGAGGGTCTAAGAAAGTATACCTAATGTAAAGTAAGATAACTCCTGCTTTTGGGAGATAACCTATGTTAACTGAAAAGAGGGAATGAGCTTATGAACACAAAATGCACAAATAAACTCACAAAAGTGTCAATTCCGTCATTTATAGCTACAAAAGCAAGATCTTATAGTCATGATAGCTATTTCACTTTAATAATTATGTTTATTTTTTTTCCCTCCTAATGTCCTCAAAATACTCTTAAGTCACTGCTGAAATACTGGTGACAACCAAAATTTGTAAAAGGTCTGGTATAGACTTAAAATAAAGTAATCTGTTACGTTATACTTTTATTCACTCTAACAGTGAAAACATTTATCTGTCTGCTCATGCCAGGAGAGGTGTCCAAATCACATTCAAAATAGCTTAAAACCATTTTCTGACGAAGCCCCCCTGGACCCTCTATAGGGGCGCTGCCTCTTAACCCCACTGGGGGCCTTGAGCCGCCCCCAGATCCCCTGCCTTCTACTTTTAGTGATTCAGCCTTTTACTCTAAAAAGTGTGGAGAACCCTGGGGATTTAATTTTCGCTGTATTCACGGTATAACTTGGAAAGCGAAAATAAAAACATGTGAAATATTAGGATAAATGATAGAGTTATTCATTCTGATTACGGACTGCAAAAATTACACTATGCCAAAATAAACTCACACAGTTTTTTTAAAGAAATGCTAAATTTTCCCAATGCTATTTTTTTTATACAGATATTTGCCAGTTACCAAATGACATGGGAAAATGTCGGGAATTCAAGGTGAAATGGTTCCACAATGCTACAGCCAGAGAATGTGGAAGATTTTGGTATGGAGGTTGTGAGGGTAACGGCAATAACTTTAATTCAAGAGAAGATTGTGAAGCCCGATGTATACAGAAAGGTATATGTCATGATTTTACACAAGTTTACCTTATAAGTTCTAGCACATATATCATTCATTTAAGGGGCCTTGGTGGCCGAGTGGTTAAGGTAGTTTGTCTACTATTGATCACGTGGTCTGTCAACACTGAGATTGTGGGTTCGATTCTTACTGCAGGCAGGGTGTACTTGACTCCAATCTTAATTGACAAGTATTGCCAGTTTTCCTACTGCAGTTGGGGGTTCTCTTCGGGTACTCCATCTACTTCCCCCAATAAAAACTGGACGCTACAATATAGCTGAAAAATTGCTGAAAGTGGCATTAAAACACCATTCAAACAAACAAACAAACATTCATTTAAAATAAATGTGAATACATAATTTGCTGACACAAATCAAATGTAAGTTTGGTGTTATTCAGTTTTTCCCCAATAGTGCCTGGTTGGCCATGTGGTCTAAATAATGAACTAGTGATCATAGTTCTTTAAACACTAGGGTATTAATTTGAGCCAAACTTTTAGCAAGGTGAGCTTAACTTTAACCTTACTTGACAAGGATGGCCAGATTCATGCTGAAAGTCGGGGGTTCTTACTGACTACTCAGGCATTGATGACATGATATGGCTCAGATGCGGATGAAACTAGCAAAAATAACAAAAAACTAAAATTAAATAACATTGATGTGTTTTATTTGCATAGAGTTTAAAACCACTGAACACAATTTTTCAGATATGTCATGGTGTCCAGTTTGTAATGTTTGGGTTTGCATACATTTACTTCATGTCTACTAATTTTCAATATGCAGTTGACTACCTCCTATAGAAATACTTTGTGAATATATGTAATGTTCTTATTATCATAGGGGGGCCTTGGTGGCAGAGTAGTTAAGGTAGTTCGTCTACTATTGATCACATGGTCTGTCAACACTGAGGTTGCAAGTTTGAGTCTCTATGTGGGCAGGGTGTACTCAACACCAATCTTAATTGATAAGAATTGCCAATTTTCCTACACAAGGTTGGGGTTTTTTTTCTGAGTACTCCCAATAAAAACTGGATGCCATGATATAGCTGAAAAATCTCTGAAAATGGCATAAAACACCATTAAAACAAACAAACAAAATATTATCATTTGCAGTAACAACGTTTGCACCAATTACCACAACCAAGCCAGGAAAGTGTCCTCGTCTGTCCATAGCAAACATTGGTGCATGTGTACGGGAATGTCAAGTTGATCAGGACTGCAGCGGTAACCAGAAATGTTGTTCAAATGGTTGTGGTATGACTTGTCAAGACCCTGGAGGTAATATTTATATCTCACTAGAAGTTTAATGTCATAGTAGTTATAGGAGTTCAGTTTACTTGATTGTTTAAACTTGTACTCCTGTAGTTCAGTTTGGTTGAATCTAATTAACTTCCATTGACTGATGGGTAATTAATGTCATTGTAAAGCTTTTCAATTTTTTTATCCAACTGATATTGGGGTTTCCAGTACTAAATGATGCACTCCACAGTATGATTGTATGAGTGGTGAGGCCACAATACCTTGGAAGCCTGAGATTGGAATTCAGTGAAACCTTTTAGAGATTTTTAAGTAGATAATAACATTGTGCTCTGTATTTTCATTTTTTATTATCATAAAGATAATTGGGTTTCCAATAAAGGACAATAGACATGGCTACTGTATGAGAGGACTTGCATCCCCAATAAATCATTCTGTATTTGTTATTGTACAGATAGTTACCTTCTGACTCCTCCTGTCGACATAAAAGCAGACATGGTTTCAACAGGAATAGCTTTCGTAACTTGGACAGATGTTCAGGCAGCTGACGCAGTAGAACGCAGATTTTACTCTGTACGCTACAAGGCTGTTGGTGATAGTCGTTATGAAACACTCAATACAACAGCTCAACAAGTGTATGTCACAGGATTACAACCCAATCAACAGTACGAGTTCAGTGTCAAGGTCATCCAGGGTACAAAGTACAGTCTATGGAGTATATCGGCTTACAACAGAACACTAAGTGGTAAGTAGAACTCGAGGAAATGTGAATTTTCTGTCGGGACTTTTGGATTTTAATATGACGTCCTTATAATGTCAAATGATGTATTATGTATACATGTATGAAAACAAGGAAAAATAATAACAATCTCATTACAGTAGTCCTCCTCTTATAAGACCACCCCATCTAAGTCATGATAGTGGTCTTATAATGGGGGTGGTCTTTCTTGAGGGGATATATACAGGTTTATAGAGCTTGGTCGGTTGATTAGCAGGAAGAACTGTGAAGTGATCAAGAATCACACACAAAAAAATTTGTATTTTATTATTCAGTATAAATAAAAAAAGAAAGAATTTCTATTTCAGTTTTTATCTGTTAAAAATGTGTAATGATAATATAACAATTCCAAGTCTTCTTAACAGTGAATGTTTCATTTCCTGTTTCATCTGCATTATCATTGTTTTTATCACTTTATTGTATGCCCAGGTTCCACTATGTAGTTTATTAAGGTTCCGTTTAGTTTGGAAAAATACAGCTTTTTCTATGTTTCCAGTTTCCCAAGTTTTGTCAATTTTGACATTGTTTGTTGTAAATTTTGATTTATGATTGTACTATTATCTCCTCGTTATATCCTACTTGTTTTCCACTTTAATCCAGGTTAAAAATCTTTCTTTTATGTGATTTCGACATTTTGTTTAACGGTTGTTGAACTGTTTTCGAACTGGTCTATGATAATAAAACCAAATCGCCTACTATTCGAGACTTCCAAAATAAACATCCGGTCTGTGAAAATGGTCGTTCGTGAGGGGAATTTACATTGTTGGTCGCTTGTTGTGTTTCAGGGGTGGTCGTTCGCAAGAGGTAATTTTACGTTAGAAACACTTAATGCATCAGGGTTTAGGCCGGATAAAGTGGTTGGTCGCTGGTGAAGGGATCGTATAAGAGGGGGACTACTGAATAAACAAATGAAAGGAAATTGGCTCAAAATATAAAATCTCAAATAATCAATTTAAACTTTGCTGTATAACCAAAAATATTAGAAAGACATTTATTCTTAATCAAACAAATGATTGTGGAGAAATACAATAAAATAAAGATCCATTAAACTCTGTCAGATTATCACTTTAAAAATTTAAATTCTGATGGTAATGTTCAACCTTTGAATGACTGTTATTCATTGATATCACAATGTGAAGAAAATTCAGATTTTTTTATTGTGGGGACCAATTCTACTATAATTTTTTTATTGTTGAGAACAATTCTACTATAATTTTTTTATTGTTGAGAACAATTCTACTGTCCAAGTATCCTTTTGGTCTCCAGCATACAGTTTTATATCTGTTCATAAACCTTGGGCATATGCCATGAAACTCTCCATCTAACATGCATAATAGGGTCTGTTGCATGGGTCTGGAAACGGTCATATTTGCCGGACATGACCGAAATTTACACTAAAATGACCGACTAAGATTTGCTCAAATCCGACATCTAAAAAGTAATATTTTACATGCAATAATCATTTGTTGGATTTAATCCCTTCAATTTGTATTATAAATCAACCCTAAGGCTATTGCCTGTCGCTGACATGTGTTTATTGACCACCGTCCGGTGATTACGTAATAAGGTCAACAGGTGACAGATCTGTTTCATCCATATCGTAAACATACTATTGCAACAACATTTTGAAGCAACAGAGATTGAATGTAAATAAATATTTAATATTTAATATAATATACTGTTTCTATATCACATTGCTAAGAAAATAAGACAACTTTACAGTACACGTGCAACATTAAAGATAAACATGTGCGGTCAAAATTGTACACTACGCAAACGCCAATGTGGCTAAACGTTACATAAATCAAGAGAAAACCAATTTGAATAAAAAAAATCATTGAAAATAATGAGAACAAAAACGATTATTTCATTTAATAACAAACTTGTAAAGAGCATCGATCCCAGAATAATGCACAAATTCAATTCGGTCCGAACTTGTGGCAATTTAGGTGACAATTTCCTATTTCAGGTTAATGAAAAACTCGCTGGGATATTCATCAAATTATTGCCGTTTCCCATTATTTTGTTGCATAGACAATGTCATTTTACATTAAAGACTTTTTAGCCAGGAAAATGTATCGCTACATATATTCCCTTTTCACATGATGCATACATCGTAGGAGCCATCCCAAATTCCACGGTACAACCTGCTTATTCACATTATCGTGACGAAACGACCCGATGTGCAAACAAGTTTGGGTAGGAAACGACCCGAGACCAATATTCACTACCATGGAATTTGGTAATTTCTTAAGGGGAAAATGACCGAAATGGGCAGGGAAAACTTCCAGACCCCTGGTCTGTTGAGGTGTCACTAGGTCTCGAAAGATGTAATACTGTGGTTTCATTTATTGTCGTTGGTATCAATTTTTCGTGGTTGGATGAAAAAAGACATTTCGTGGGATTCTTAAATTCGTGGTTCGCGGAATCAAACAAAACATCAAAAATGAAAAATGGGTGAATTGCTTACAAATTTTCTGTATTCATATAGGGTTAGTCTGGACATTTTCTAATACGTCATTTTCAAGATATAATCGCTCTCGGGAGGTGACAATTGTAATGCTGATCACTGGATTTCATAGAAATTTACAGTACTTTTATTGGAAAGCAGAGACATTAAAACGAAATGGAACGGCATAAGAAAGACGATGCAAAACGAAACCTGTTTTTGTTGTGGCGTGGTGCAAAGCCTACACTAAACATAAAGAATGAAAGGAGTTGCTTTATGCCGTATTATGTCTTTTGTAAACACAATTTTATAAGACGGTGGTGCGTCTAGTAAAATGCAGTGAATAAAATCATGCGATACCATATATCCCGCTAGCTATCTTGAAAACGGCTTAATGACTGTTTTGTTTTCAAAGAAATATGAAGTAATAAAGATTAAACAGATTTTGTTTTGTAGCCGTTAACAGAATTAAAATAATTAATAAACATTTCATTTTTAGCCGAGTTGCAACAAAGTTGAACTCGGCAATTGTTATGGTGATGGCGGGCGGATGGGCGGGCGGGCGGGCGTCAACAATTGGTTTCCGGATCATAACTCAGAAAGTTGTGAACCGATTTTAATGAAACTTTAGGATATTGTTACATACCATAAGAGGAGGAACCCTATTGATTTTGGGGTAAATCCGTTCAAGGTCAAGGTAACATCGACAGAAAAACGTTAGAAAATTTCTTGAATTAGTGGTTTCCGGACCATAACTCGAAAAGTTCTCAACCAATTTTATTGAAACTTTGGGATATTGTTACATATCATAAGAAGAGGAACCCTATTGATTTTGGGGTAAATCCGTTCAAGGTCAAGGTCACAGCAACAGAAAAACGTTAGAAAATTTCTTGAATTAGTGGTTTCCGGACCATAACTAAAAAAGTTCTCAACAGATTTTAATAAAACTTTGGTATATTGTTACATACCATAAGAGGAGGAACCTTATTGATTTTGGGGTAAATCCGCTCAAGGTCAAGGTCACAGTGACAGAAAAACGTTAGAAAATTTCTTGAATTAGTGGTTTCCTGACCATAACTCGAAAAGTTCTCAACCCATTTTAATGAAAGTTTTGGTTAATAAAAAAGGGCAACTCGGCTTTTGCACCCCTGTGCATATCGATTTTATTAAAACCAATCTATGTAAACAGTTCATTGTAAATTCGTCGTACATTCCCTGGGGCAAAGATTAAATTTGTTTGTTTGATAATAAACTTGATTAGTGGTTTTTTTTAGATGGAAATCAGTATAAAAGGTGTTAAAGATAGATTGCTTTATTGCTCTTTTTTCAATTAAGACAGTTACTTTAATATTTGTGTATACATCAACACTTTACAACGAAAAGGCACAACAGGAAGTACGTTTACTACTGACGGGATTACGCAATTAAAAATAACCACAATGTTTTTTTTTTCAATTTTATTTCTATTTAGTGTCATAAACACACTAAAGTTGTTCATAATGCAAACTTGTCATATCTATTCAAACATATTAATATAACGATGCATCTTGAACATTAGTCGTCCTTTTCCATGATGTAAACAGTTGTCCCATAGCAGTTTACTATGTTGGCTTACCGTCATTATAGATTTCTTGAGATCATTATTCGTTGAATTCTTAATTTTGTGGTTTGTCTCCACCCATGAAAACGACGAAAATTGGTACCACACGAATAAAAATGAAACCACAGTAGTGTCAGTTCTTCAAAGGATGTTCAGTAGAAACACATTTATAAATGTTTAAAGCCTTGTGGTTTGTTCTGAATTTTATGGTTCATACTTCTATAAATGTTTAAAGCCTTGTGGTTTGTTCTGAATTTTATGGTTCATACTTTTATAAATGTTTAAAGCCTTGTGGTTTGTTCTGAATTTTATGGTTCATACTTCTATAAATGTTTAAAGCCTCATGGTTTGTTCTGAAATTTTATGGTTCATACATTTATAAATGTTTAAAGCCTTGTGGTTTGTTCTGAAATTTTATGGTTCATACATTTATAAATGTTTAAAGCCTTGTGGTTTGTTCTGAATTTTATGGTTCATACTTCTATAAATGTTTAAAGCCTTGTGGTTTGTTCTGAATTTTATGGTTCATACTTTTATAAATGTTTAAAGCCTTGTGGTTTGTTCTGAATTTTATGGTTCATACTTCTATAAATGTTTAAAGCCTCATGGTTTGTTCTGAAATTTTATGGTTCATACATTTATAAATGTTTAAAGCCTTGTGGTTTGTTCTGAAATTTTATGGTTCATACATTTATAAATGTTTAAAGCCTTGTGGTTTGTTCTGAATTTTATGGTTCATACTTCTATAAATGTTTAAAGCCTCATGGTTTGTTCTGAAATTTTATGGTTCATACATTTATAAATGTTTAAAGCCTTGTGGTTTGTTCTGAAATTTTATGGTTCATACATTTATAAATGTTTAAAGCCTTGTGGTTTGTTCTGAATTTTATGGTTCATACTTCTATAAATGTTTAAAGCCTCATGGTTTGTTCTGAAATTTTATGGTTCATACATTTATAAATGTTTAAAGCCTTGTGGTTTGTTCTGAATTTTATGGTTCATACTTCTATAAATGTTTAAAGCCTCATGGTTTGTTCTGAAATTTTATGGTTCATACATTTATAAATGTTTAAAGCCTTGTGGTTTGTTCTGAATTTTATGGTTCATACATTTATAAATGTTTAAAGCCTTGTGGTTTGTTCTGAATTTTATGGTTCATACTTCTATAAATGTTTAAAGCCTCATGGTTTGTTCTGAAATTTTATGGTTCATACATTTATAAATGTTTAAAGCCTCATGGTTTGTTCTGAATTTTATGGTTCATACTTCTATAAATGTTTAAAGCCTTGTGGTTTGTTCTGAAATTTTATGGTTCATACTTCTATAAATGTTTAAAGCCTTGTGGTTTGTTCTGAATTTTATGGTTCATACTTCTATAAATGTTTAAAGCCTCATGGTTTGTTCTGAATTTTATGGTTCATACTTCTATAAATGTTTAAAGCCTTGTGGTTTGTTCTGAAATTTTATGGTTCATACTTCTATAAATGTTTAAAGCCTTGTGGTTTGTTCTGAATTTTATGGTTCATACTTCTATAAATGTTTAAAGCCTTGTGGTTTGTTCTGAAATTTTATGGTTCATACTTCTATAAATGTTTAAAGCCTCATGGTTTGTTCTGAATTTTATGGTTCATACTTCTATAAATGTTTAAAGCCTTGTGGTTTGTTCTGAAATTTTATGGTTCATACATTTATAAATGTTTAAAGCCTTGTGGTTTGTTCTGAATTTTATGGTTCATACTTCTATAAATGTTTAAAGCCTCATGGTTTGTTCTGAAATTTTATGGTTCATACATTTATAAATGTTTAAAGCCTTGTGGTTTGTTCTGAATTTTATGGTTCATACTTCTATAAATGTTTAAAGCCTTGTGGTTTGTTCTGAATTTTATGGTTCATACTTCTATAAATGTTTAAAGCCTTGTGGTTTGTTCTGAATTTTATGGTTCATACTTCTATAAATGTTTAAAGCCTTGTGGTTTGTTCTGAAATTTTATGGTTCATACATTTATAAATGTTTAAAGCCTTGTGGTTTGTTCTGAATTTTATGGTTCATACTTCTATAAATGTTTAAAGCCTCATGGTTTGTTCTGAAATTTTATGGTTCATACATTTATAAATGTTTAAAGCCTTGTGGTTTGTTCTGAATTTTATGGTTCATACTTCTATAAATGTTTAAAGCCTCATGGTTTGTTCTGAAATTTTATGGTTCATACATTTATAAATGTTTAAAGCCTTGTGGTTTGTTCTGAATTTTATGGTTCATACTTCTATAAATGTTTAAAGCCTCATGGTTTGTTCTGAAATTTTATGGTTCATACATTTATAAATGTTTAAAGCCTCATGGTTTGTTCTGAATTTTATGGTTCATACATTTATAAATGTTTAAAGCCTTGTGGTTTGTTCTGAATTTTATGGTTCATACTTCTATAAATGTTTAAAGCCTCATGGTTTGTTCTGAAATTTTATGGTTCATACATTTATAAATGTTTAAAGCCTTGTGGTTTGTTCTGAATTTTATGGTTCATACTTCTATAAATGTTTAAAGCCTCATGGTTTGTTCTGAAATTTTATGGTTCATACATTTATAAATGTTTAAAGCCTTGTGGTTTGTTCTGAATTTTATGGTTCATACTTCTATAAATGTTTAAAGCCTTGTGGTTTGTTCTGAAATTTTATGGTTCATACTTCTATAAATGTTTAAAGCCTTGTGGTTTGTTCTGAAATTTATGGTTCATACATTTATAAATGTTTAAAGCCTTGTGGTTTGTTCTGAATTTTATGGTTCATACTTCTATAAATGTTTAAAGCCTTGTGGTTTGTTCTGAATTTTATGGTTCATACATTTATAAATGTTTAAAGCCTCATGGTTTGTTCTGAATTTTATGGTTCATACTTCTATAAATGTTTAAAGCCTCATGGTTTGTTCTGAAATTTTATGGTTCATACATTTATAAATGTTTAAAGCCTTGTGGTTTGTTCTGAATTTTATGGTTCATACTTCTATAAATGTTTAAAGCCTTGTGGTTTGTTCTGAATTTTATGGTTCATACTTCTATAAATGTTTAAAGCCTTGTGGTTTGTTCTGAATTTTATGGTTCATACTTCTATAAATGTTTAAAGCCTCATGGTTTGTTCTGAAATTTTATGGTTCATACATTTATAAATGTTTAAAGCCTTGTGGTTTGTTCTGAATTTTATGGTTCATACTTCTATAAATGTTTAAAGCCTCATGGTTTGTTCTGAATTTTATGGTTCATACTTCTATAAATGTTTAAAGCCTCATGGTTTGTTCTGAAATTTTATGGTTCATACATTTATAAATGTTTAAAGCCTTGTGGTTTGTTCTGAATTTTATGGTTCATACTTCTATAAATGTTTAAAGCCTTGTGGTTTGTTCTGAATTTTATGGTTCATACTTCTATAAATGTTTAAAGCCTTGTGGTTTGTTCTGAATTTTATGGTTCATACATTTATAAATGTTTAAAGCCTTGTGGTTTGTTCTGAATTTTATGGTTCATACTTCTATAAATGTTTAAAGCCTCATGGTTTGTTCTGAAATTTTATGGTTCATACATTTATAAATGTTTAAAGCCTTGTGGTTTGTTCTGAATTTTATGGTTCATACATTTATAAATGTTTAAAGCCTTGTGGTTTGTTCTGAATTTTATGGTTCATACATTTATAAATGTTTAAAGCCTTGTGGTTTGTTCTGAATTTTATGGTTCATACTTCTATAAATGTTTAAAGCCTCATGGTTTGTTCTGAAATTTTATGGTTCATACATTTATAAATGTTTAAAGCCTTGTGGTTTGTTCTGAATTTTATGGTTCATACTTCTATAAATGTTTAAAGCCTCATGGTTTGTTCTGAAATTTTATGGTTCATACATTTATAAATGTTTAAAGCCCTGTGGTTTGTTCTGAAATTTTATGGTTCATACTTCTATAAATGTTTAAAGCCTCATGGTTTGTTCTGAAATTTTATGGTTCATACATTTATAAATGTTTAAAGCCTTGTGGTTTGTTCTGAATTTTATGGTTCATACTTCTATAAATGTTTAAAGCCTCATGGTTTGTTCTGAAATTTTATGGTTCATACATTTATAAATGTTTAAAGCCTTGTGGTTTGTTCTGAATTTTATGGTTCATACTTCTATAAATGTTTAAAGCCTCATGGTTTGTTCTGAAATTTTATGGTTCATACATTTATAAATGTTTAAAGCCTTGTGGTTTGTTCTGAATTTTATGGTTCATACATTTATAAATGTTTAAAGCCTTGTGGTTTGTTCTGAAATTTTATGGTTCATACTTCTATAAATGTTTAAAGCCTTGTGGTTTGTTCTGAATTTTATGGTTCATACTTCTATAAATGTTTAAAGCCTCATGGTTTGTTCTGAAATTTTATGGTTCATACTTCTATAAATGTTTAAAGCCTTGTGGTTTGTTCTGAATTTTATGGTTCATACTTCTATAAATGTTTAAAGCCTTGTGGTTTGTTCTGAAATTTTATGGTTCATACATTTATAAATGTTTAAAGCCTTGTGGTTTGTTCTGAAATTTTATGGTTCATACTTCTATAAATGTTTAAAGCCTTGTGGTTTGTTCTGAATTTTATGGTTCATACTTCTATAAATGTTTAAAGCCTTGTGGTTTGTTCTGAAATTTTATGGTTCATACATTTATAAATGTTTAAAGCCTTGTGGTTTGTTCTGAATTTTATGGTTCATACATTTATAAATGTTTAAAGCCTTGTGGTTTGTTCTGAAATTTTATGGTTCATACTTCTATAAATGTTTAAAGCCTTGTGGTTTGTTCTGAATTTTATGGTTCATACTTCTATAAATGTTTAAAGCCTTGTGGTTTGTTCTGAATTTTATGGTTCATACTTCTATAAATGTTTAAAGCCTTGTGGTTTGTTCTGAAATTTTATGGTTCATACATTTATAAATGTTTAAAGCCTTGTGGTTTGTTCTGAATTTTATGGTTCATACTTCTATAAATGTTTAAAGCCTTGTGGTTTGTTCTGAATTTTATGGTTCATACATTTATAAATGTTTAAAGCCTTGTGGTTTGTTCTGAATTTTATGGTTCATACTTCTATAAATGTTTAAAGCCTTGTGGTTTGTTCTGAATTTTATGGTTCATACTTCTATAAATGTTTAAAGCCTCATGGTTTGTTCTGAAATTTTATGGTTCATACATTTATAAATGTTTAAAGCCTTGTGGTTTGTTCTGAATTTTATGGTTCATACTTCTATAAATGTTTAAAGCCTCATGGTTTGTTCTGAAATTTTATGGTTCATACTTCTATAAATGTTTAAAGCCTTGTGGTTTGTTCTGAATTTTATGGTTCATACTTCTATAAATGTTTAAAGCCTTGTGGTTTGTTCTGAATTTTATGGTTCATACTTCTATAAATGTTTAAAGCCTTGTGGTTTGTTCTGAATTTTATGGTTCATACTTCTATAAATGTTTAAAGCCTTGTGGTTTGTTCTGAAATTTTATGGTTCATACTTCTATAAATGTTTAAAGCCTTGTGGTTTGTTCTGAATTTTATGGTTCATACTTCTATAAATGTTTAAAGCCTTGTGGTTTGTTCTGAAATTTTATGGTTCATACTTCTATAAATGTTTAAAGCCTTGTGGTTTGTTCTGAAATTTTATGGTTCATACATTTATAAATGTTTAAAGCCTTGTGGTTTGTTCTGAATTTTATGGTTCATACTTCTATAAATGTTTAAAGCCTCATGGTTTGTTCTGAAATTTTATGGTTCATACATTTATAAATGTTTAAAGCCTTGTGGTTTGTTCTGAATTTTATGGTTCATATTGTTTTATTTGTGTGTACATATATTTGGACACTATTATTTGAATTAAGAATTTTTACTGTCTTCATTAAGATATTACTTTGTAGGTATCTCAACAAAACATTAATGTTGGATTAAAATAAACCACTAAGTAATCATGACATTATAAAATATATATTATATATATATTATATTTACACGATTTATAAAATGTCTAGTTACAAATCACTGTTAATTATCAAGACATATTCCTAAACCATTAGTTTAATTTTTCTGTTATCAGTTATAATTGTACTGTTTCTTTTTTGCAGGTTCACCTATTTATAAGACTGGGGAATGCCCCGCCCTACGGCAAGGTGAGGGTGGTATATGTGTGGAGGGATGCTCTAACGATTATGATTGTTCAGGGGACATGAAGTGCTGCTCCAATGGCTGTGGTCGAGAATGTGTGAAACCAGAAATAGGTATTCTGTTTATTCAAATTACACTATAAGAAGAGGGCCTCGGTGGCCCAGTGGTTAAGGTAGTTTGTTTACTATTGATCACTTGGTCTGTCAACACTGAGATTGTGGTTCCAGCCTCACTGCGGGTAAGGTGTGCTCTACTTCAATCTTAATTGACAAGGATTGCCAGTTTTTCTTATGAATGTCTGGGTTTTCTCCCAGTACTCTGGCTTCCTCCCCAAAATAAAATCTGGACACCGTGATATAGCTGAAAAATTGCTGAAGGTGGCGTTATACAACATTCAAACAAACAAAACTATAAGAAGAAAATCATTATTTTTCTGTACATAATTTTCTATTAAGAACAAGAGCAACAACAAACCAATAATTAGGCTATTCTATTCAACATTTTTCAATGTATTGTGGTCATTATAACCTTTATGATATGTTGTGTTTAGCAGTCTGATTAAACGTTCAGTCTTACACATTTTTTGAACAATATAATTTTGTATTCAGCTTGTGTGCCATGAGAAATGTTTTAAATAAAGGATGTATATTTTTCACAATTGTTTTCTTATTTTACAGTAGAGGTAGCACCTGAACCAACCTTAGCCCCACAGCCTGCAGGTATATTCTGTTTGCATTGCAATTAACACTTATGTGCTGAATCTGTAGATTTCTTTATTATTGTTTGAATAACTTTTCTCTAATGCATAAATTCTTTGATACATAACTTCAGTATAAGTGTTAAGCTCATCACTGAGCTATTGCCATTATATCTCTTTAAACATTTTCTCTATAAAACCACTAGGTCTTATAGAACCAAAGTTTGCCTGGATCTTGCTTTAGGTTTACTTTCAAATTGTTTTCTGATGACCTTGCTCAATAACAAAAATGGCAGCTGTTATTATAAATTATACATTTGGTAGGACAAGGAGATATTTATGGCAATAACTGCTTTAGTATTGAGCCCATATTCCTGTTTTCCTGAAAAATTGATACTACTTCCAATATTTCTTAATATACTAAAAACACTAAGACCATTATTAGCAACAGAAACGCTTTACAGGTGCCTTTATTTTAACATTAAAAATTATAAAATATTGTCATTCTATTGGAGTATATTAGACATCGGTTGTCTTTGTTTCCACCTTGCATTAAAATTTTCATTCTTTTTGGAATATATTAGATGTCGGTGGATGGTTGTACCTTGGGTTAATATTTATTTAGTGTACTGACCATCTATCATTATTTGGTTTCAGCTCACTACTGTACTCAGGAATCATTGAGAGGTCCTTGTCAAAATTATACTGTCAACTGGTATTTCTCACCTCAAGATGGCCGCTGTAGAAGATTTTGGTATGGTGGTTGTGATGGAAATCAAAATAACTTTAAAACGGAGGCTGATTGTGACGCTGCCTGTAGGAGGAGTGCTACTGTTGAAGGTTTTACATCTTACATCTAATTATTCAAAACTGAATTTTGTACTGTCAATAAATAAGTAATTCTGATCATATATATATTTGGTTCACAGCTTGGTTATATCTGTAGTCAAATAAAGCTTTTTGCATACTTAAATATGGCGCAAGACACAACTTTGAAACAAGTACAAAAATAAATATCAGAATGTACAAATAATCTTTTAAATTAAATGTAAATAAAAGTCATACCTTCTGATTATTCTCATAATGATTAATCAAATTCTGTATGAACAGTTATGTTACCGATTAATCCACACAAAAAAAGTAAATCACAGATCATGTTCTTTTAGATGTTTGTCAACTACCTGAAGTACCTGGACCTTGTAAAGCAGCACACAGAAAATGGTACTATGATCAGTCAGCCAGAGAGTGTAGAGAATTCATATATGGTGGTTGTCGTGGCAACCAAAACAATTTTAATACAAGAGCAGAATGTCTTATAAGATGTGGAAGTGATGGTAAATTTTAATCAAAACTCTTATAAAGAGAAAAATAATTGGGGAAAGGTTTCCAAGATTAATAAGTCTGATAGCTAGCAGTTATTCTTGTATTATGTATACATATAAAATTGAAAATACATGCTGTCAATTCAGATGTATTGATGAAGTTTGTCAGGAGTAGAAAATAAGCCACCTTGAGGGATGAGTTACCTGTATTATTACAGGAATCATATGGCAGAGCATTAAGCATGAAGCAATACATGGAGTTAATTTATGGTAACATACTGCGGTTTTTTGTATGACTTCCCCTAGAAGTGCATATTTGCCACACTTTTCTTATTTACAACTCCTGAACTACAAAAAGGTATTAAACCAAACTTGCAGAGCTTCTTGGTGATAAACTTCTTATAGACACCCTGGGGCCATAATCGGAGGGTTCCCATTGCTCAACCTACAGAGCAGCTCAGTGTGTTCCTAAGTGGTGGATAGGGGAGACCCTCTTGTTGGAGGTTGTCAGGCCATAATACAGAAAGTCTGGCAGTGGACCATAGTCAGTGACCTGTTTGTAGAGTGCCACACTCCTTGCTCAATAAAGACCCCATTTGTAGACTTTGGAAAAAGAGTAGGGTTAATGTAGCCACTACAAAAGGCTTAATTCTCTCACCCTGCCCAATACTTTATACTTTTCCAGTGGCAGTAAAAATTTTGTTCAGTAATTCCATGGTTTTCGTTGATTTATTGTTTGTTAACATGTCCTGAATATAGCGTAAATACTGCTTGTTGGACATAAAGCAAACATCAATCTTATAGACACCACTAGATTTATTTGTGGTCTGATTGTTTTTTGTTATAGAGATATGGGATTTTTTTCATTAAGAACGGGGGATTTTTAGTTTTCAGACTCAAACTCAAGAACACTTTTATCAATTGAATCAATACCTTACCTAGTGGCTCTGTGTATGTTATTGGTGTGGTTGGGAAATCCTGATAGCCACCTGTATCAATACATTACCTAGTGCCTCTGTGAATGTTATTGGTGTGGTTGGGAAATCCTGATAGCCACCTGTATCAATACATTACCTAGTGGCTCTGTGAATATTATTGATGTGGTTGGGAAATCCTGATAGCCACCTGTATCAATACATTACCTAGTGGCTCTGTGAATGTTATTGGTGTGGTTGGGAAATCCTGATAGCCACCTGTATCAATACATTACCTAGTGCCTCTGTGAATATTATTGGTGAGGTTGGGATATCCTGATAGCCACCTGTATCAAATTCAGTAATTGTATTATATTGTACACTTGTTGGAATTACTATGGTGTGTGCTATACAATAAAATTATAAATCTTTTATTGGTTTTTAGAAACAAAATTGAAGGTAAATGGTTTACGAGCAATGAATAAATCATGGAACAAAGTAACATTAGAATGGGATCCACCAGTGATGGCTAAAGAAGTAAGGCAGTATAGGGTAAGTATATATTGATCATTCATTTGAGCAAGGATTTTTGGTCTGTTTTTGAGTTTTATTTACTTGATCTTTCATTTGAGCAAGGATTTTTGGTCTGTTTTTGAGTTTTTTTTACTGGCTATATTTACTTGATCATTCTATTGAGCAAGGATTTTTGGTCTGTTTTTGAGTTTTATTTACTTGATCATTCATTTGAGCAAGGATTTTTGGTCTGTTTTTGAGTTTTATTTACTTGATCTTTCATTTGAGCAAGGATTTTTGGTCTGTTTTTGAGTTTTATTTACTTGATCTTTCATTTGAGCAAGGATTTTTGGTCTGTTTTTGAGTTTTATTTACTTGATCTTTCATTTGAGCAAGGATTTTTGGTCTGTTTTTGAGTTTTATTTACTGGCTATATTTACTTCATCATTCTATTGAGCAAGGATTTTTTGGTCTGTTTTTTGAGTTTTATTTACTTGATCTTTCATTTGAGCAAGGATTTTTGGTCTGTTTTTGAGTTTTATTTACTTGATCTTTCATTTGAGCAAGGATTTTTGGTCTGTTTTTGAGTTTTATTTACTGGCTATATTTACTTAATCATTCTATTGAGCAAGGATTTTTTGGTCTGTTTTTGAGTTTTATTTACTTGATCTTTCATTTGAGCAAGAATTTTTGGTCTGTTTTTGAGTTTTATTTACTTGATCTTTCATTTGAGCAAGGATTTTTGGTCTGTTTTTGAGTTTTATTTACTGGCTATATTTACTTGATCATTCTATTGAGCAAGGATTTTTGGTCTGTTTTTGAGTTTTATTTACTTGATCATTCATTTGAGCAAGGATTTTTGGTCTGTTTTTGAGTTTTATTTACTTGATCTTTCATTTGAGCAAGGATTTTTGGTCTGTTTTTGAGTTTTATTTACTTGATCTTTCATTTGAGCAAGGATTTTTGGTCTGTTTTTGAGTTTTATTTACTTGATCTTTCATTTGAGCAAGGATTTTTGGTCTGTTTTTGAGTTTTATTTACTGGCTATATTTACTTGATCATTCTATTGAGCAAGGATTTTTGGTCTGTTTTTGAGTTTTATTTACTTGATCATTCATTTGAGCAAGGATTTTTGGTCTGTTTTTGAGTTTTATTTACTTGATCTTTCATTTGAGCAAGGATTTTTGGTCTGTTTTTGAGTTTTATTTACTTGATCTTTCATTTGAGCAAGGATTTTTGGTCTGTTTTTGAGTTTTATTTACTTGATCTTTCATTTGAGCAAGGATTTTTGGTCTGTTTTTGAGTTTTATTTACTGGCTATATTTACTTAATCATTCTATTGAGCAAGGATTTTTTGGTCTGTTTTTGAGTTTTATTTACTTGATCTTTCATTTGAGCAAGGATTTTTGGTCTGTTTTTGAGTTTTATTTACTTGATCTTTCATTTGAGCAAGGATTTTTGGTCTGTTTTTGAGTTTTATTTACTGGCTATATTTACTTAATCATTCTATTGAGCAAGGATTTTTTGGTCTGTTTTTGAGTTTTATTTACTTGATCTTTCATTTGAGCAAGGATTTTTGGTCTGTTTTTGAGTTTTATTTACTTGATCTTTCATTTGAGCAAGGATTTTTGGTCTGTTTTTGAGTTTTATTTACTTGATCTTTCATTTGAGCAGGGATTTTTGGTCTGTTTTTGAGTTTTATTTACTTGATCATTCTATTGAGCAAGGATTTTTGGTCTGTTTTTGAGTTTTATTTACTTGATCATTCATTTGAGCAGGGTTTTTTGGTCTGTTTTTGAGTTTTATTTACTTGATCATTCTATTGAGCAAGGATTTTTGGTCTGTTTTTGAGTTTTATTTACTTGATCTTTCATTTGAGCAGGGTTTTTTGGTCTGTTTTTGAGTTTTATTTACTTGATCATTCTATTGAGCAAGGATTTTTGGTCTGTTTTTGAGTTTTATTTACTTGATCTTTCATTTGAGCAAGGATTTTTGGTCTGTTTTTGAGTTTTATTTACTTGATCTTTCATTTGAGCAGGGTTTTTTGGTCTCTTTTTGAGTTTTATTTACTTGATCATTCATTTGAGCAGGGATTTTTGGTCTGTTTTTGGGTTTTATTTACTTGATCATTCATTTGAGCAAGGATTTTTGGTCTGTTTTTGAGTTTTATTTACTTGATCTTTCATTTGAGCAAGGATTTTTGGTCTGTTTTTGGGTTCTATTTACTTAATCATTCTATTGAGCAAGGATTTTTTGGTCTGTTTTTGAGTTTTATTTACTTGATCATTCATTTGAGCAGGGATTTTTGGTCTGTTTTTGAGTTTTATTTACTTGATCATTCATTTGAGCAAGGATTTTTGGTCTGTTTTGGAGTTTTATTTACTTGATCTTTCATTTGAGCAAGGATTTTTGGTCTGTTTTTGGGTTCTATTTACTTAATCATTCTATTGAGCAAGGATTTTTGGTCTGTTTTTGAGTTTTATTTACTTGATCATTCATTTGAGCAAGGATTTTTGGTCTGTTTTTGAGTTTTATTTACTTGATCATTCATTTGAGCAGGGTTTTTTGGTCTGTTTTTGAGTTTTATTTACTTGATCTTTCATTTGAGCAAGGATTTTTGGTCTGTTTTTGAGTTTTATTTACTTGATCATTCATTTGAGCAAGGATTTTTGGTCTGTTTTTGAGTTTTATTTACTTGATCTTTCATTTGAGCAAGGATTTTTGGTCTGTTTTTGAGTTTTATTTACTTGATCTTTCATTTGAGCAGGGTTTTTTGGTCTGTTTTTGAGTTTTATTTACTTGATCATTCATTTGAGCAGGGTTTTTTGGTCTGTTTTTGAGTTTTATTTACTTGATCATTCATTTGAGCAGGGATTTTTGGTCTGTTTTTGAGTTTTATTTACTTGATCATTCATTTGAGCAGGGATTTTTGGTCTGTTTTTGAGTTTTATTTACTTGATCATTCATTTGAGCAAGGATTTTTGGTCTGTTTTTGAGTTTTATGTACTTGATCTTTCATTTGAGCAGGGATTTTTGGTCTGTTTTTGAGTTTTATTTACTTGATCATTCATTTGAGCAAGGATTTTTGGTCTGTTTTTGAGTTTTATTTACTTGATCATTCATTTGAGCAGGGATTTTTGGTCTGTTTTTGAGTTTTATTTACTTGATCATTCATTTGAGCAAGGATTTTTGGTCTGTTTTTGAGTTTTATTTACTTGATCTTTCATTTGAGCAAGGATTTTTGGTCTGTTTTTGGGTTCTATTTACTTAATCATTCATTTGAGCAAGGATTTTTGGTCTGTTTTTGAGTTTTATTTACTTGATCATTCATTTGAGCAGGGATTTTTGGTCTGTTTTTGAGTTTTATTTACTTGATCATTCATTTGAGCAAGGATTTTTGGTCTGTTTTTGAGTTTTATTTACTTGATCTTTCATTTGAGCAAGGATTTTTGGTCTGTTTTTGAGTTTTATTTACTTGATCATTCATTTGAGCAAGGATTTTTGGTCTGTTTTTGAGTTTTATTTACTTGATCTTTCATTTGAGCAAGGATTTTTGGTCTGTTTTTGAGTTTTATTTACTTGATCTTTCATTTGAGCAGGGTTTTTTGGTCTGTTTTTGAGTTTTATTTACTTGATCATTCATTTGAGCAGGGTTTTTTGGTCTGAGTTTGAGTTTTATTTACTTGATCATTCTATTGAGCAAGGATTTTTGGTCTGTTTTTGAGTTTTATTTACTTGATCATTCATTTGAGCAGGGTTTTTTGTTCTGTTTTTGAGTTTTATTTACTTGATCATTCTATTGAGCAAGGATTTTTGGTCTGTTTTTGAGTTTTATTTACTTGATCTTTCATTTGAGCAAGGATTTTTGGTCTGTTTTTGGGTTCTATTTACTTAATCATTCTATTGAGCAAGGATTTTTTGGTCTGTTTTTGAGTTTTATTTACTTGATCTTTCATTTGAGCAAGGATTTTTGGTCTGTTTTTGAGTTTTATTTACTTGATCATTCATTTGAGCAAGGATTTTTGGTCTGTTTTTGAGTTTTATTTACTTGATCATTCTATTGAGCAAGGATTTTTGGTCTGTTTTTGAGTTTTATTTACTTGATCATTCATTTGAGCAAGGATTTTTGGTCTGTTTTTGAGTTTTATTTACTTGATCTTTCATTTGAGCAAGGATTTTTGGTCTGTTTTTGAGTTTTTTTTACTTGATCTTTCATTTGAGCAGGGTTTTTTGGTCTGTTTTTGAGTTTTATTTACTTGATCATTCATTTGAGCAAGGATTTTTGGTCTGTTTTTGAGTTTTATTTACTTGATCTTTCATTTGAGCAAGGATTTTTGGTCTGTTTTTGAGTTTTATTTACTTGATCTTTCATTTGAGCAAGGATTTTTGGTCTGTTTTTGAGTTTTATTTACTTGATCATTCATTTGAGCAAGGATTTTTGGTCTGTTTTTGAGTTTTATTTACTTGATCATTCATTTGAGCAGGGTTTTTTGGTCTGTTTTCGAGTTTTATTTACTTGATCATTCATTTGAGGAAGGATTTTTGGTCTGTTTTTGAGTTTTATTTACTTGATCATTCATTTGAGCAAGGATTTTTGGTCTGTTTTTGAGTTTTATTTACTTGATCTTTCATTTGAGCAAGGATTTTTGGTCTGTTTTTGAGTTTTATTTACTTAATCATTCATTTGAGCAAGGATTTTTGGTCTGTTTTTGAGTTTTATTTACTTGATCTTTCATTTGAGCAAGGATTTTTGGTCTGTTTTTGAGTTTTATTTACTTGATCTTTCATTTGAGCAGGGTTTTTTGGTCTGTTTTTGAGTTTTATTTACTTGATCATTCATTTGAGCAAGGATTTTTGGTCTGTTTTTGAGTTTTATTTACTTGATCTTTCATTTGAGCAAGGATTTTTGGTCTGTTTTTGAGTTTTATTTACTTGATCTTTCATTTGAGCAAGGATTTTTGGTCTGTTTTTGAGTTTTATTTACTTGATCATTCATTTGAGCAAGGATTTTTGGTCTGTTTTTGAGTTTTATTTACTTGATCATTCATTTGAGCAAGGATTTTTGGTCTGTTTTTGAGTTTTATTTACTTGATCATTCATTTGAGCAAGGATTTTTGGTCTGTTTTTGAGTTTTATTTACTTGATCATTCATTTGAGCAAGGATTTTTGGTCTGTTTTTGAGTTTTATTTACTTGATCTTTCATTTGAGCAAGGATTTTTGGTCTGTTTTTGGGTTCTATTTACTTAATCATTCTATTGAGCAAGGATTTTTTGGTCTGTTTTTGAGTTTTATTTACTTGATCTTTCATTTGAGCAAGGATTTTTGGTCTGTTTTTGAGTTTTATTTACTTGATCTTTCATTTGAGCAGGGTTTTTTGGTCTGTTTTTGAGTTTTATTTACTTAATCATTCATTTGAGCAAGGATTTTTTGGTCTGTTTTTGAGTTTTATTTACTTGATCTTTCATTTGAGCAAGGATTTTTGGTCTGTTTTTGAGTTTTATTTACTTGATCTTTCATTTGAGCAGGGTTTTTTGGTCTGTTTTTGAGTTTTATTTACTTAATCATTCTATTGAGCAAGGATTTTTTGGTCTGTTTTTGAGTTTTATTTACTTGATCTTTCATTTGAGCAAGGATTTTTTGGTCTGTTTTTGAGTTTTATTTACTTGATCATTCATTTGAGCAGGGTTTTTTGGTCTGTTTTTGAGTTATATTTACTGGCTATATTTACTTGATCATTCATTTGAGCAAGGATTTTTGGTCTGTTTTTGAGTTTTATTAGCTCACCTGACCCAAAGGGTCATGTGAGCTATTGTTATCACTTTGCGTCCGTCGGCGTCGTCGTCGTCGGCGGCGTCGTCGTCGTCGGCGTCTGTAAACTTTTTACATTTTAATCTTCTTCTCTGAAACCACTTGGCCAATTGAAACCAAACTTGGCCATAATGTTCATTGGATGGACCTTTACAAAGTTTGTGTTTTTTATTTTGATTGGTAAACCAATATGGCCGCCACCTCAAGACTTAGTTTAACATAGGACCCTATGGGAAAAAAGTTAAAAAGGGCTTCTTCTCTGAAACCGTTTAACCAATCAAAACAAAACTTACTAGCAATATTGTTTAGATGGTCCTCTATAAAGTTTGTGTTTTAGATGGGAATTGGAAATTCAAAATGGCCGCCACTGCAGGACTTAGTTTAACATAGAACCCTATGGGAAAAAGTTTTAAAAGGCTTCTTCTCTGAAACCGGTTAATCAATGGAAACAAAAACTTACTAGCAATATTGTTTGGATGGTCCTCTATAAAGTTAGTGTTTTTTATGGCAATTGGAAATTCAAAATGGCTGCCACCGCAGGACTTAATTTAACATAGGACCCTATGGGAAAAAGTTTGAAAGGCTTCTTTTCTGAAACCGGCCAACCAATGGAAACAAAACTTACTAGCAATATTGTTTGGATGGTCCTCTATAAAGTTAATGTTTTTTATCCCAATCTGATATTCAAAATGGCCGCCACCGCAGGACTTAGTTTAACATTGGACCCTATGGGAAAAATGTTAAAAAGGGCTTCTTCTCTGAAACCGGTTAACCAATCAAAACAAAACTTACTAGCAATATTGTTTGGATGGTCCTCTATAAAGTTTGTGTTTTTTATGGCAATTGGAAATTCAAAATGGCTGCCACCGCAGGACTTAATTTAACATAGGACCCTATGGGAAAAAGTTTGAAAGGCTTCTTTTCTGAAACCGGCCAACCAATGGAAACAAAACTTACTAGCAATATTGTTTGGATGGTCCTCTATAAAGTTAATGTTTTTTATCCCAATCTGATATTCAAAATGGCCACCACCGCAGGACTTAGTTTAACATTGGACCCTATGGGAAAAAGGTTAAAAAGGGCTTCTTCTCTGAAACCGGTTAACCAATCAAAACAAAACTTACTAGCAATATTATTTGGGGTGTCCTTTATAAAGTTTATGATTTTTATGCCAACTGGAAATTCAAAATGGCCACTGCCGCAGGACTTAGTTTAACATAGGACCCTATGGGAAAAAGTTTTTAAAGGCTTCTTCTCTGAAACCGGTTAATCAATGGAAACAAAAACTTACTAGCAATATTGTTTGGATGGTCCTCTATAAAGTTTATGTTTTTTATGGCAATTGGAAATTCAAAATGGCCGCTACCGCAGGACTTTGTTTAACATACGACCCTATGGGAAAAAGTTTTTAAAGGCTTCTTCTCCGAAACCGGTTAATCAATGGAAACAAAAACTTACTAGCAATATTGTTTGGATGGTCCTTTATAAAGTTTATGTTTTTTATGGCAATTGGAAATTCAAAATGGCCAACTCCCCCGCAGGACTTAGTTTAACATAGGACCCTATGGGCAAATAAAAAAAATCTCTATACAACTGGTTAACCAATGAAACAAAGCTTTCTAGTAATATTGTTTGGATGGTCCTATTTAAAGTTTATTGAAAATTACAGGACTTACTTTAACATCAGGGAAATGCCATCTTCATTGCCTATAAAATCAGGTGAGCGATACAGGCTCTTAAGAGCCTCTGGTTTACTTGATCATTCATTTGAGCAGGGTTTTTTGGTCTGTTTTTGAGTTTTATTTACTTGATCATTCATTTGAGCAGGGTTTTTTGGTCTGTTTTTGAGTTATATTTACTGGCTATATTTACTTGATCATTCATTTAAGCAAGGATTTTTGGTCTGTTTTTGAGTTTTATTTACTTGATCATTCATTTGAGCAGGGTTTTTTGGTCTGTTTTTGAGTTTTATTTACTTGATCATTCTATTGAGCAAGGATTTTTGGTCTGTTTTTGAGTTTTATTTACTTGATCTTTCATTTGAGCAAGGATTTTTGGTCTGTTTTTGGGTTCTATTTACTTAATCATTCTATTGAGCAAGGATTTTTTGGTCTGTTTTTGAGTTTTATTTACTTGATCTTTCATTTGAGCAAGGATTTTTGGTCTGTTTTTGAGTTTTATTTACTTGATCATTCATTTGAGCAAGGGTTTTTTGGTCTGTTTTTGAGTTTTATTTACTTGATCTTTCATTTGAGCAAGGATTTTTGGTCTGTTTTTGGGTTCTATTTACTTAATCATTCTATTGAGCAAGGATTTTTTGGTCTGTTTTTGAGTTTTATTTACTTGATCTTTCATTTGAGCAAGGATTTTTGGTCTGTTTTTGGGTTCTATTTACTTAATCATTCTATTGAGCAAGGATTTTTTGGTCTGTTTTTGAGTTTTATTTACTTGATCTTTCATTTGAGCAAGGATTTTTGGTCTGTTTTTGGGTTCTATTTACTTAATCATTCTATTGAGTAAGGATTTTTTGGTCTGTTTTTGAGTTTTATTTACTTGATCTTTCATTTGAGCAAGGATTTTTGGTCTGTTTTTGAGTTTTATTTACTTGATCATTCATTTGAGCAAGGATTTTTTGGTCTGTTTTTGAGTTCTATTTACTTAATCATTCTATTGAGCAAGGATTTTTTGGTCTGTTTTTGAGTTTTATTTCCTTGATCATTCATTTGAGCAAGGTTTTTTGGTCTGTTTTTGAGTTTTATTTACTTGATCTTTCATTTGAGCAAGGATTTTTGGTCTGTTTTTGGGTTATATTTACTGGCTATATTTACTTGATCATTCATTTGAGCAAGGATTTTTGGTCTGTTTTTGAGTTTTATTTACTTGATCATTCATTTGAGCAAGGATGTTTGGTCTGTTTTTGAGTTTTATTTACTTGATCATTCATTTGAGCAGGGTTTTTTGGTCTGTTTTTGAGTTATATTTACTGGCTATATTTACTTGATCATTCATTTGAGCAAGGATTTTTGGTCTGTTTTTGAGTTATATTTACTGGCTATATTTACTTGATCATTCATTTGAGCAAGGATTTTTGGTCTGTTTTTGAGTTTTATTTACTTGATCTTTCATTTGAGCAAGGATTTTTGGTCTGTTTTTGAGTTTTATTTACTTGATCATTCATTTGAGCAAGGATTTTTTGGTCTGTTTTTGAGTTTTATTTACTTGATCTTTCATTTGAGCAAGGCTTTTTGGTCTGTTTTTGAGTTTTATTTACTTGATCATTCATTTGAGCAGGGTTTTTTGGTCTGTTTTTGAGTTTTATTTTCTTGATCTTTCATTTGAGCAAGGATTTTTGGTCTGTTTTTGGGTTCTATTTACTTAATCATTCTATTGAGCAAGGATTTTTTGGTCTGTTTTTGAGTTTTATTTACTTGATCTTTCATTTGAGCAAGGATTTTTGGTCTGTTTTTGAGTTTTATTTACTTGATCATTCATTTGAGCAGGGTTTTTTGGTCTGTTATTTGGTTTTATTTACTTGATCATTCATTTGAGCAGGGTTTTTTGGTCTGTTATTTGGTTTTATTTACTTGATCATTCATTTGAGCAGGGTTTTTTGGTCTGTTTTTGAGTTTTATTTACTTGATCATTCTATTGAGCAAGGATTTTTGGTCTGTTTTTGAGTTTTATTTACTTGATCATTCATTTGAGCAGGGTTTTTTGGTCTGTTTTTGAGTTTTATTTACTTGATCATTCTATTGAGCAAGGATTTTTGGTCTGTTTTTGAGTTTTATTTACTTGATCTTTCATTTGAGCAAGGATTTTTGGTCTGTTTTTGGGTTCTATTTACTTAATCATTCTATTGAGCAAGGATCTTTTGGTCTGTTTTTGAGTTTTATTTACTTGATCTTTCATTTGAGCAAGGATTTTTGGTCTGTTTTTGAGTTTTATTTACTTGATCATTCATTTGAGCAAGGGTTTTTTGGTCTGTTTTTGAGTTTTATTTACTTGATCTTTCATTTGAGCAAGGATTTTTGGTCTGTTTTTGGGTTCTATTTACTTAATCATTCTATTGAGCAAGGATTTTTTGGTCTGTTTTTGAGTTTTATTTACTTGATCTTTCATTTGAGCAAGGATTTTTGGTCTGTTTTTGGGTTCTATTTACTTAATCATTCTATTGAGTAAGGATTTTTTGGTCTGTTTTTGAGTTTTATTTACTTGATCTTTCATTTGAGCAAGGATTTTTGGTCTGTTTTTGAGTTTTATTTACTTGATCATTCATTTGAGCAAGGATTTTTTGGTCTGTTTTTGAGTTCTATTTACTTAATCATTCTATTGAGCAAGGATTTTTTGGTCTGTTTTTGAGTTTTATTTACTTGATCATTCATTTGAGCAAGGTTTTTTGGTCTGTTTTTGAGTTTTATTTACTTGATCTTTCATTTGAGCAGGGATTTTTGGTCTGTTTTTGAGTTATATTTACTGGCTATATTTACTTGATCATTCATTTGAGCAAGGATTTTTGGTCTGTTTTTGAGTTTTATTTACTTGATCATTCATTTGAGCAAGGATGTTTGGTCTGTTTTTGAGTTTTATTTACTTGATCATTCATTTGAGCAGGGTTTTTTGGTCTGTTTTTGAGTTATATTTACTGGCTATATTTACTTGATCATTCATTTGAGCAAGGATTTTTGGTCTGTTTTTGAGTTATATTTACTGGCTATATTTACTTGATCATTCATTTGAGCAAGGATTTTTGGTCTGTTTTTGAGTTTTATTTACTTGATCTTTCATTTGAGCAAGGATTTTTGGTCTGTTTTTGAGTTTTATTTACTTGATCATTCATTTGAGCAGGGTTTTTTGGTCTGTTTTTGAGTTTTATTTACTTGATCTTTCATTTGAGCAAGGATTTTTGGTCTGTTTTTGGGTTCTATTTACTTGATCATTCATTTGAGCAGGGTTTTTTGGTCTGTTTTTGAGTTTTATTTTCTTGATCTTTCATTTGAGCAAGGATTTTTGGTCTGTTTTTGGGTTCTATTTACTTAATCATTCTATTGAGCAAGGATTTTTTGGTCTGTTTTTGAGTTTTATTTACTTGATCTTTCATTTGAGCAAGGATTTTTGGTCTGTTTTTGAGTTTTATTTATTTGATCATTCATTTGAGCAAGGATTTTTGGTCTGTTTTTGAGTTTTATTTACTTGATCATTCATTTGAGCAAGGATTTTTGGTCTGTTTTTGAGTTTTATTTACTTGATCATTCATTTGAGCAAGGATTTTTGGTCTGTTTTTGAGTTTTATTTACTTGATCTTTCATTTGAGCAAGGATTTTTGGTCTGTTTTTGAGTTTTATTTACTTGATCTTTCATTTGAGCAAGGATTTTTGGTCTGTTTTTGAGTTTTATTTTCTTGATCATTCATTTGAGCAAGAATTTTTGGTCTGTTTTTGAGTTTTATTTACTTGATCATTCATTTGAGCAAGGATTTTTGGTCTGTTTTTGAGTTTTATTTACTTGATCTTTCATTTGAGCAAGGATGTTTGGTCTGTTTTTGAGTTTTATTTACTTGATCATTCATTTGAGCAGGGTTTTTTGGTCTGTTTTTGAGTTTTATTTACTTGATCATTCTATTGAGCAAGGATTTTTGGTCTGTTTTTGAGTTTTATTTACTTGATCATTCATTTGAGCAGGGTTTTTTGGTCTGTTTTTGAGTTTTATTTACTTGATCATTCTATTGAGCAAGGATTTTTGGTCTGTTTTTGAGTTTTATTTACTTGATCTTTCATTTGAGCAAGGATTTTTGGTCTGTTTTTGGGTTCTATTTACTTAATCATTCTATTGAGCAAGGATTATTTGGTCTGTTTTTGAGTTTTATTTACTTGATCTTTCATTTGAGCAAGGATTTTTGGTCTGTTTTTGAGTTTTATTTACTTGATCATTCATTTGAGCAAGGATTTTTGGTCTGTTTTTGAGTTTTATTTACTTGATCATTCTATTGAGCAAGGATTTTTGGTCTGTTTTTGAGTTTTATTTACTTGATCATTCATTTGAGCAAGGATTTTTGGTCTGTTTTTGGGTTCTATTTACTTAATCATTCTATTGAGCAAGGATTTTTTGGTCTGTTTTTGAGTTTTATTTACTTGATCTTTCATTTGAGCAAGGATTTTTGGTCTGTTTTTGAGTTTTATTTACTTGATCATTCATTTGAGCAAGGATTTTTGGTCTGTTTTTGAGTTTTATTTACTTGATCATTCATTTGAGCAAGGATTTTTGGTCTGTTTTTGAGTTTTATTTACTTGATCTTTCATTTGAGCAAGGATTTTTGGTCTGTTTTTGAGTTTTATTTACTTGATCTTTCATTTGAGCAAGGATTTTTGGTCTGTTTTTGAGTTTTATTTACTTGATCATTCATTTGAGCAAGGATTTTTGGTCTGTTTTTGAGTTTTATTTACTTGATCATTCATTTGAGCAAGGATTTTTGGTCTGTTTTTGAGTTTTATTTACTTGATCATTCATTTGAGCAGGGTTTTTTGGTCTGTTTTTGAGTTTTATTTACTTGATCATTCTATTGAGCAAGGATTTTTGGTCTGTTTTTGAGTTTTATTTACTTGATCATTCATTTGAGCAGGGTTTTTTGGTCTGTTTTTGAGTTTTATTTACTTGATCATTCTATTGAGCAAGGATTTTTGGTCTGTTTTTGAGTTTTATTTACTTGATCTTTCATTTGAGCAAGGATTTTTGGTCTGTTTTTGGGTTCTATTTACTTAATCATTCTATTGAGCAAGGATTATTTGGTCTGTTTTTGAGTTTTATTTACTTGATCTTTCATTTGAGCAAGGATTTTTGGTCTGTTTTTGAGTTTTATTTACTTGATCATTCATTTGAGCAAGGATTTTTGGTCTGTTTTTGAGTTTTATTTACTTGATCATTCTATTGAGCAAGGATTTTTGGTCTGTTTTTGAGTTTTATTTACTTGATCATTCATTTGAGCAAGGAGTAATCATTCTATTGAGCAAGGATTTTTTGGTCTGTTTTTGAGTTTTATTTACTTGATCTTTCATTTGAGCAAGGATTTTTGGTCTGTTTTTGAGTTTTATTTACTTGATCATTCATTTGAGCAAGGATTTTTGGTCTGTTTTTGAGTTTTATTTACTTGATCATTCATTTGAGCAAGGATTTTTGGTCTGTTTTTGAGTTTTATTTACTTGATCTTTCATTTGAGCAAGGATTTTTGGTCTGTTTTTGAGTTTTATTTACTTGATCTTTCATTTGAGCAAGGATTTTTGGTCTGTTTTTGAGTTTTATTTACTTGATCATTCATTTGAGCAAGGATTTTTGGTCTGTTTTTGAGTTTTATTTACTTGATCATTCATTTGAGCAAGGATTTTTGGTCTGTTTTTGAGTTTTATTTACTTGATCTTTCATTTGAGCAAGGATTTTTGGTCTGTTTTTGAGTTTTATTTACTTGATCTTTCATTTGAGCAAGGATTTTTGGTCTGTTTTTGAGTTTTATTTACTTGATCATTCATTTGAGCAAGGATTTTTGGTCTGTTTTTGAGTTTTATTTACTTGATCATTCATTTGAGCAGGGTTTTTTGGTCTGTTTTCGAGTTTTATTTACTTGATCATTCATTTGAGCAAGGTTTTTTGGTCTGTTTTTGAGTTTTATTTACTTGATCTTTCATTTGAGCAAGGATTTTTGGTCTGTTTTTGAGTTATATTTACTGGCTATATTTACTTGATCATTCATTTGAGCAAGGATTTTTGGTCTGTTTTTGAGTTTTATTTACTTGATCATTCATTTGAGCAGGGTTTTTTGGTCTGTTTTTGAGTTATATTTACTGGCTATATTTACTTGATCATTCATTTGAGCAAGGATTTTTGGTCTGTTTTTGAGTTATATTTACTGGCTATATTTACTTGATCATTCATTTGAGCAAGGATTTTTGGTCTGTTTTTGAGTTTTATTTACTTGATCTTTCATTTGAGCAAGGATTTTTGGTCTGTTTTTGAGTTTTATTTACTTGATCATTCATTTGAGCAGGGTTTTTTGGTCTGTTTTTGAGTTTTATTTACTTGATCTTTCATTTGAGCAAGGATTTTTGGTCTGTTTTTGAGTTTTATTTACTTGATCATTCATTTGAGCAGGGTTTTTTGGTCTGTTTTTGAGTTTTATTTTCTTGATCTTTCATTTGAGCAAGGATTTTTGGTCTGTTTTTGGGTTCTATTTACTTAATCATTCTATTGAGCAAGGATTTTTTGGTCTGTTTTTGAGTTTTATTTACTTGATCTTTCATTTGAGCAAGGATTTTTGGTCTGTTTTTGAGTTTTATTTATTTGATCATTCATTTGAGCAAGGATTTTTGGTCTGTTTTTGAGTTTTATTTACTTGATCATTCATTTGAGCAAGGATTTTTGGTCTGTTTTTGAGTTTTATTTACTTGATCATTCATTTGAGCAAGGATTTTTGGTCTGTTTTTGAGTTTTATTTACTTGATCTTTCATTTGAGCAAGGATTTTTGGTCTGTTTTTGAGTTTTATTTACTTGATCTTTCATTTGAGCAAGGATTTTTGGTCTGTTTTTGAGTTTTATTTTCTTGATCATTCATTTGAGCAAGAATTTTTGGTCTGTTTTTGAGTTTTATTTACTTGATCATTCATTTGAGCAAGGATTTTTGGTCTGTTTTTGAGTTTTATTTACTTGATCTATCATTTGAGCAAGGATGTTTGGTCTGTTTTTGAGTTTTATTTACTTGATCATTCATTTGAGCAGGGTTTTTTGGTCTGTTTTTGAGTTTTATTTACTTGATCATTCTATTGAGCAAGGATTTTTGGTCTGTTTTTGAGTTTTATTTACTTGATCATTCATTTGAGCAGGGTTTTTTGGTCTGTTTTTGAGTTTTATTTACTTGATCATTCTATTGAGCAAGGATTTTTGGTCTGTTTTTGAGTTTTATTTACTTGATCTTTCATTTGAGCAAGGATTTTTGGTCTGTTTTTGGGTTCTATTTACTTAATCATTCTATTGAGCAAGGATTATTTGGTCTGTTTTTGAGTTTTATTTACTTGATCTTTCATTTGAGCAAGGATTTTTGGTCTGTTTTTGAGTTTTATTTACTTGATCATTCATTTGAGCAAGGATTTTTGGTCTGTTTTTGAGTTTTATTTACTTGATCATTCTATTGAGCAAGGATTTTTGGTCTGTTTTTGAGTTTTATTTACTTGATCATTCATTTGAGCAAGGATTTTTGGTCTGTTTTTGGGTTCTATTTACTTAATCATTCTGTTGAGCAAGGATTTTTTGGTCTGTTTTTGAGTTTTATTTACTTGATCTTTCATTTGAGCAAGGATTTTTGGTCTGTTTTTGAGTTTTATTTACTTGATCATTCATTTGAGCAAGGATTTTTGGTCTGTTTTTGAGTTTTATTTACTTGATCATTCATTTGAGCAAGGATTTTTGGTCTGTTTTTGAGTTTTATTTACTTGATCTTTCATTTGAGCAAGGATTTTTGGTCTGTTTTTGAGTTTTATTTACTTGATCTTTCATTTGAGCAAGGATTTTTGGTCTGTTTTTGAGTTTTATTTACTTGATCATTCATTTGAGCAAGGATTTTTGGTCTGTTTTTGAGTTTTATTTACTTGATCATTCATTTGAGGAAGGATTTTTGGTCTGTTTTTGAGTTTTATTTACTTGATCTTTCATTTGAGCAAGGATTTTTGGTCTGTTTTTGAGTTTTATTTACTTGATCTTTCATTTGAGCAAGGATTTTTGGTCTGTTTTTGAGTTTTATTTACTTGATCATTCATTTGAGCAAGGATTTTTGGTCTGTTTTTGAGTTTTATTTACTTGATCATTCATTTGAGCAGGGTTTTTTGGTCTGTTTTCGAGTTTTATTTACTTGATCATTCATTTGAGCAAGGATTTTTGGTCTGTTTTTGAGTTTTATTTACTTGATCATTCATTTGAGCAAGGATTTTTGGTCTGTTTTTGAGTTTTATTTACTTGATCTTTCATTTGAGCAAGGATTTTTGGTCTGTTTTTGAGTTTTATTTACTTAATCATTCATTTGAGCAAGGATTTTTGGTCTGTTTTTGAGTTTTATTTACTTGATCTTTCATTTGAGCAAGGATTTTTGGTCTGTTTTTGAGTTTTATTTACTTGATCTTTCATTTGAGCAGGGTTTTTTGGTCTGTTTTTGAGTTTTATTTACTTGATCATTCATTTGAGCAAGGATTTTTGGTCTGTTTTTGAGTTTTATTTACTTGATCTTTCATTTGAGCAAGGATTTTTGGTCTGTTTTTGAGTTTTATTTACTTGATCTTTCATTTGAGCAAGGATTTTTGGTCTGTTTTTGAGTTTTATTTACTTGATCATTCATTTGAGCAAGGATTTTTGGTCTGTTTTTGAGTTTTATTTACTTGATCTTTCATTTGAGCAGGGTTTTTTGGTCTGTTTTTGAGTTTTATTTACTTAATCATTCTATTGAGCAAGGATTTTTTGGTCTGTTTTTGAGTTTTATTTACTTGATCTTTCATTTGAGCAAGGATTTTTGGTCTGTTTTTGAGTTTTATTTACTTGATCTTTCATTTGAGCAGGGTTTTTTGGTCTGTTTTTGAGTTATATTTACTGGCTATATTTACTTGATCATTCATTTGAGCAGGGTTTTTTGGTCTGTTTTTGAGTTATATTTACTGGCTATATTTACTTGATCATTCATTTGAGCAAGGATTTTTGGTCTGTTTTTGAGTTTTATTTACTTGATCATTCATTTGAGCAGGGTTTTTTGGTCTGTTTTTGAGTTTTATTTACTTAATCATTCTATTGAGCAAGGATTTTTTGGTCTGTTTTTGAGTTTTATTTACTTGATCTTTCATTTGAGCAAGGATTTTTGGTCTGTTTTTGAGTTTTATTTACTTGATCTTTCATTTGAGCAGGGTTTTTTGGTCTGTTTTTGAGTTATATTTACTGGCTATATTTACTTGATCATTCATTTGAGCAGGGTTTTTTGGTCTGTTTTTGAGTTATATTTACTGGCTATATTTACTTGATCATTCATTTGAGCAAGGATTTTTGGTCTGTTTTTGAGTTTTATTTACTTGATCATTCATTTGAGCAGGGTTTTTTGGTCTGTTTTTGAGTTTTATTTACTTGATCATTCTATTGAGCAAGGATTTTTGGTCTGTTTTTGAGTTTTATTTACTTGATCATTCATTTGAGCAGGGTTTTTTGGTCTGTTTTTGAGTTTTATTTACTTGATCTTTCATTTGAGCAAGGATTTTTGGTCTGTTTTTGGGTTCTATTTACTTAATCATTCTATTGAGCAAGGATTTTTTGGTCTGTTTTTGAGTTTTATTTACTTGATCTTTCATTTGAGCAAGGATTTTTGGTCTGTTTTTGGGTTCTATTTACTTAATCATTCTATTGAGCAAGGATTTTTTGGCCTGTTTTTGAGTTTTATTTACTTGATCTTTCATTTGAGCAAGGATTTTTGGTCTGTTTTTGGGTTCTATTTACTTAATCATTCTATTGAGCAAGGATTTTTTGGTCTGTTTTTGAGTTTTATTTACTTGATCTTTCATTTGAGCAAGGATTTTTGGTCTGTTTTTGGGTTCTATTTACTTAATCATTCTATTGAGCAAGGATTTTTTGGTCTGTTTTTGAGTTTTATTTACTTGATCTTTCATTTGAGCAGGGTTTTTTGGTCTGTTTTTGAGTTTTATTTACTTGATCTTTCATTTGAGCAGGGTTTTTTGGTCTGTTTTTTGAGTTTTATTTACTTGATCTTTCATTTGAGCAAGGATTTTTGGTCTGTTTTTGGGTTCTATTTACTTAATCATTCTATTGAGCAAGGATTTTTTGGTCTGTTTTTGAGTTTTATTTACTTGATCTTTCATTTGAGCAAGGATTTTTGGTCTGTTTTTGAGTTTTATTTACTTGATCATTCATTTGAGCAAGGGTTTTTTGGTCTGTTTTTGAGTTTTATTTACTTGATCTTTCATTTGAGCAAGGATTTTTGGTCTGTTTTTGGGTTCTATTTACTTAATCATTCTATTGAGCAAGGATTTTTTGGTCTGTTTTTGAGTTTTATTTACTTGATCTTTCATTTGAGCAAGGATTTTTGGTCTGTTTTTGGGTTCTATTTACTTAATCATTCTATTGAGCAAGGATTTTTTGGTCTGTTTTTGAGTTTTATTTACTTGATCTTTCATTTGAGCAAGGATTTTTGGTCTGTTTTTGGGTTCTATTTACTTAATCATTCTATTGAGCAAGGATTTTTTGGTCTGTTTTTGAGTTTTATTTACTTGATCTTTCATTTGAGCAAGGATTTTTGGTCTGTTTTTGAGTTTTATTTACTTGATCATTCATTTGAGCAAGGATTTTTTGGTCTGTTTTTGAGTTCTATTTACTTAATCATTCTATTGAGCAAGGATTTTTTGGTCTGTTTTTGAGTTTTATTTACTTGATCATTCATTTGAGCAAGGTTTTTTGGTCTGTTTTTGAGTTTTATTTACTTGATCTTTCATTTGAGCAGGGATTTTTGGTCTGTTTTTGAGTTATATTTACTGGCTATATTTACTTGATCATTCATTTGAGCAAGGATTTTTGGTCTGTTTTTGAGTTTTATTTACTTGATCATTCATTTGAGCAAGGATGTTTGGTCTGTTTTTGAGTTTTATTTACTTGATCTTTCATTTGAGCAAGGATTTTTGGTCTGTTTTTGAGTTTTATTTACTTGATCATTCATTTGAGCAAGGATTTTTGGTCTGTTTTTGAGTTTTATTTACTTGATCTTTCATTTGAGCAGGGTTTTTTGGTCTGTTTTTGAGTTTTATTTACTTAATCATTCTATTGAGCAAGGATTTTTTGGTCTGTTTTTGAGTTTTATTTACTTGATCTTTCATTTGAGCAAGGATTTTTGGTCTGTTTTTGAGTTTTATTTACTTGATCTTTCATTTGAGCAGGGTTTTTTGGTCTGTTTTTGAGTTATATTTACTGGCTATATTTACTTGATCATTCATTTGAGCAGGGTTTTTTGGTCTGTTTTTGAGTTATATTTACTGGCTATATTTACTTGATCATTCATTTGAGCAAGGATTTTTGGTCTGTTTTTGAGTTTTATTTACTTGATCATTCATTTGAGCAGGGTTTTTTGGTCTGTTTTTGAGTTTTATTTACTTAATCATTCTATTGAGCAAGGATTTTTTGGTCTGTTTTTGAGTTTTATTTACTTGATCTTTCATTTGAGCAAGGATTTTTGGTCTGTTTTTGAGTTTTATTTACTTGATCTTTCATTTGAGCAGGGTTTTTTGGTCTGTTTTTGAGTTATATTTACTGGCTATATTTACTTGATCATTCATTTGAGCAGGGTTTTTTGGTCTGTTTTTGAGTTATATTTACTGGCTATATTTACTTGATCATTCATTTGAGCAAGGATTTTTGGTCTGTTTTTGAGTTTTATTTACTTGATCATTCATTTGAGCAGGGTTTTTTGGTCTGTTTTTGAGTTTTATTTACTTGATCATTCTATTGAGCAAGGATTTTTGGTCTGTTTTTGAGTTTTATTTACTTGATCATTCATTTGAGCAGGGTTTTTTGGTCTGTTTTTGAGTTTTATTTACTTGATCTTTCATTTGAGCAAGGATTTTTGGTCTGTTTTTGGGTTCTATTTACTTAATCATTCTATTGAGCAAGGATTTTTTGGTCTGTTTTTGAGTTTTATTTACTTGATCTTTCATTTGAGCAAGGATTTTTGGTCTGTTTTTGGGTTCTATTTACTTAATCATTCTATTGAGCAAGGATTTTTTGGTCTGTTTTTGAGTTTTATTTACTTGATCTTTCATTTGAGCAAGGATTTTTGGTCTGTTTTTGGGTTCTATTTACTTAATCATTCTATTGAGCAAGGATTTTTTGGTCTGTTTTTGAGTTTTATTTACTTGATCTTTCATTTGAGCAAGGATTTTTGGTCTGTTTTTGGGTTCTATTTACTTAATCATTCTATTGAGCAAGGATTTTTTGGTCTGTTTTTGAGTTTTATTTACTTGATCTTTCATTTGAGCAGGGTTTTTTGGTCTGTTTTTGAGTTTTATTTACTTGATCTTTCATTTGAGCAGGGTTTTTGGTCTGTTTTTTGAGTTTTATTTACTTGATCTTTCATTTGAGCAAGGATTTTTGGTCTGTTTTTGGGTTCTGTTTACTTAATCATTCTATTGAGCAAGGATTTTTTGGTCTGTTTTTGAGTTTTATTTACTTGATCTTTCATTTGAGCAAGGATTTTTGGTCTGTTTTTGAGTTTTATTTACTTGATCATTCATTTGAGCAGGGTTTTTTGGTCTGTTTTTGAGTTTTATTTACTTGATCTTTCATTTGAGCAAGGATTTTTGGTCTGTTTTTGGGTTCTATTTACTTAATCATTCTATTGAGCAAGGATTTTTTGGTCTGTTTTTGAGTTTTATTTACTTGATCTTTCATTTGAGCAAGGATTTTTGGTCTGTTTTTGGGTTCTATTTACTTAATCATTCTATTGAGCAAGGATTTTTTGGTCTGTTTTTGAGTTTTATTTACTTGATCTTTCATTTGAGCAAGGATTTTTGGTCTGTTTTTGGGTTCTATTTACTTAATCATTCTATTGAGCAAGGATTTTTTGGTCTGTTTTTGAGTTTTATTTACTTGATCTTTCATTTGAGCAAGGATTTTTGGTCTGTTTTTGAGTTTTATTTACTTGATCATTCATTTGAGCAAGGATTTTTTGGTCTGTTTTTGAGTTCTATTTACTTAATCATTCTATTGAGCAAGGATTTTTTGGTCTGTTTTTGAGTTTTATTTACTTGATCATTCATTTGAGCAAGGTTTTTTGGTCTGTTTTTGAGTTTTATTTACTTGATCTTTCATTTGAGCAGGGATTTTTGGTCTGTTTTTGAGTTATATTTACTGGCTATATTTACTTGATCATTCATTTGAGCAAGGATTTTTGGTCTGTTTTTGAGTTTTATTTACTTGATCATTCATTTGAGCAAGGATGTTTGGTCTGTTTTTGAGTTTTATTTACTTGATCATTCATTTGAGCAGGGTTTTTTGGTCTGTTTTTGAGTTATATTTACTGGCTATATTTACTTGATCATTCATTTGAGCAAGGATTTTTGGTCTGTTTTTGAGTTATATTTACTGGCTATATTTACTTGATCATTCATTTGAGCAAGGATTTTTGGTCTGTTTTTGAGTTTTATTTACTTGATCTTTCATTTGAGCAAGGATTTTTGGTCTGTTTTTGAGTTTTATTTACTTGATCATTCATTTGAGCAGGGTTTTTTGGTCTGTTTTTGAGTTTTATTTACTTGATCATTCATTTGAGCAAGGATTTTTGGTCTGTTTTTGAGTTTTATTTACTTGATCATTCATTTGAGCAGGGTTTTTTTGTCTGTTTTTGAGTTTTATTTTCTTGATCTTTCGATTGAGCAAGGATTTTTGGTCTGTTTTTGGGTTCTATTTACTTAATCATTCTATTGAGCAAGGATTTTTTGGTCTGTTTTTGAGTTTTATTTACTTGATCTTTCATTTGAGCAAGGATTTTTGGTCTGTTTTTGAGTTTTATTTACTTGATCATTCATTTGAGCAGGGTTTTTTGGTCTGTTATTTGGTTTTATTTACTTGATCATTCATTTGAGCAAGGATTTTTGGTCTGTTTTTGAGTTTTTTTTACTGGCTATATTTACTTGATCTTTCATTTGAGCAGGGATTTTTGGTCTGTTTTTGGGTTCTATTTACTTAATCATTCTATTGAGCAAGGATTTTTTGGTCTGTTTTTGAGTTTTATTTACTTGATCTTTCATTTGAGCAAGGATTTTTGGTCTGTTTTTGGGTTCTATTTACTTAATCATTCTATTGAGCAAGGATTTTTTGGTCTGTTTTTGAGTTTTATTTACTTGATCTTTCATTTGAGCAAGGATTTTTGGTCTGTTTTTGGGTTCTATTTACTTAATCATTCTATTGAGCAAGGATTTTTTGGTCTGTTTTTGAGTTTTATTTACTTGATCTTTCATTTGAGCAAGGATTTTTGGTCTGTTTTTGAGTTTTATTTACTTGATCTTTCATTTGAGCAAGGATTTTTGGTCTGTTTTTGGGTTCTATTTACTTAATCATTCTATTGAGCAAGGATTTTTGGTCTGTTTTTGAGTTTTATTTACTTGATCTTTCATTTGAGCAAGGCTTTTTGGTCTGTTTTTGAGTTTTATTTACTGGCTATATTTACTTAATCATTCATTTGAGCAGGGTTTTTTGGTCTGTTTTTGAGTTTTATTTACTTGATCTTTCATTTGAGCAGGGTTTTTTGGTCTGTTTTTGAGTTTTATTTACTTGATCTTTCATTTGAGCAGGGATTTTTGGTCTGTTTTTGAGTTATATTTACTGGCTATATTTACTTGATCATTCATTTGAGCAAGGATTTTTGGTCTGTTTTTGAGTTTTATTTACTTGATCATTCATTTGAGCAAGGATGTTTGGTCTGTTTTTGAGTTTTATTTACTTGATCATTCATTTGAGCAGGGTTTTTTGGTCTGTTTTTGAGTTTTATTTACTTGATCATTCTATTGAGCAAGGATTTTTGGTCTGTTTTTGAGTTTTATTTACTTGATCATTCATTTGAGCAGGGTTTTTTGGTCTGTTTTTGAGTTTTATTTACTTGATCATTCTATTGAGCAAGGATTTTTGGTCTGTTTTTGAGTTTTATTTACTTGATCTTTCATTTGAGCAAGGATTTTTGGTCTGTTTTTGGGTTCTATTTACTTAATCATTCTATTGAGCAAGGATTTTTTGGTCTGTTTTTGAGTTTTATTTACTTGATCTTTCATTTGAGCAAGGATTTTTGGTCTGTTTTTGGGTTCTATTTACTTAATCATTCTATTGAGCAAGGATTTTTTGGTCTGTTTTTGAGTTTTATTTACTTGATCTTTCATTTGAGCAAGGATTTTTGGTCTGTTTTTGAGTTTTATTTACTTGATCATTCATTTGAGCAAGGATTTTTGGTCTGTTTTTGAGTTTTATTTACTTGATCATTCTATTGAGCAAGGATTTTTGGTCTGTTTTTGAGTTTTATTTACTTGATGATTCATTTGAGCAAGGATTTTTGGTCTGTTTTTGGGTTCTATTTACTTAATCATTCTATTGAGCAAGGATTTTTTGGTCTGTTTTTGAGTTTTATTTACTTGATCTTTCATTTGAGCAAGGATTTTTGGTCTGTTTTTGAGTTTTATTTATTTGATCATTCATTTGAGCAAGGATTTTTGGTCTGTTTTTGAGTTTTATTTACTTGATCATTCATTTGAGCAAGGATTTTTGGTCTGTTTTTGAGTTTTATTTACTTGATCTTTCATTTGAGCAAGGATTTTTGGTCTGTTTTTGAGTTTTATTTACTTGATCTTTCATTTGAGCAAGGATTTTTGGTCTATTTTTGAGTTTTATTTTCTTGATCATTCATTTGAGCAAGAATTTTTGGTCTGTTTTTGAGTTTTATTTACTTGATCATTCATTTGAGCAAGGATTTTTGGTCTGTTTTTGAGTTTTATTTACTTGATCTTTCATTTGAGCAAGGATGTTTGGTCTGTTTTTGAGTTTTATTTACTTGATCATTCATTTGAGCAGGGTTTTTTGGTCTGTTTTTGAGTTTTATTTACTTGATCATTCTATTGAGCAAGGATTTTTGGTCTGTTTTTGAGTTTTATTTACTTGATCATTCATTTGAGCAGGGTTTTTTGGTCTGTTTTTGAGTTTTATTTACTTGATCATTCTATTGAGCAAGGATTTTTGGTCTGTTTTTGAGTTTTATTTACTTGATCTTTCATTTGAGCAAGGATTTTTGGTCTGTTTTTGGGTTCTATTTACTTAATCATTCTATTGAGCAAGGATTTTTTGGTCTGTTTTTGAGTTTTATTTACTTGATCTTTCATTTGAGCAAGGATTTTTGGTCTGTTTTTGAGTTTTATTTACTTGATCATTCATTTGAGCAAGGATTTTTGGTCTGTTTTTGAGTTTTATTTACTTGATCATTCTATTGAGCAAGGATTTTTGGTCTGTTTTTGAGTTTTATTTACTTGATCATTCATTTGAGCAAGGATTTTTGGTCTGTTTTTGGGTTCTATTTACTTAATCATTCTATTGAGCAAGGATTTTTTGGTCTGTTTTTGAGTTTTATTTACTTGATCTTTCATTTGAGCAAGGATTTTTGGTCTGTTTTTGAGTTTTATTTACTTGATCATTCATTTGAGCAAGGATTTTTGGTCTGTTTTTGAGTTTTATTTACTTGATCATTCATTTGAGCAAGGATTTTTGGTCTGTTTTTGAGTTTTATTTACTTGATCTTTCATTTGAGCAAGGATTTTTGGTCTGTTTTTGAGTTTTATTTACTTGATCTTTCATTTGAGCAAGGATTTTTGGTCTGTTTTTGAGTTTTATTTACTTGATCATTCATTTGAGCAAGGATTTTTGGTCTGTTTTTGAGTTTTATTTACTTGATCATTCATTTGAGCAAGGATTTTTGGTCTGTTTTTGAGTTTTATTTACTTGATCTTTCATTTGAGCAAGGATTTTTGGTCTGTTTTTGAGTTTTATTTACTTGATCTTTCATTTGAGCAAGGATTTTTGGTCTGTTTTTGAGTTTTATTTACTTGATCATTCATTTGAGCAAGGATTTTTGGTCTGTTTTTGAGTTTTATTTACTTGATCATTCATTTGAGCAGGGTTTTTTGGTCTGTTTTCGAGTTTTATTTACTTGATCATTCATTTGAGGAAGGATTTTTGGTCTGTTTTTGAGTTTTATTTACTTGATCATTCATTTGAGCAAGGATTTTTGGTCTGTTTTTGAGTTTTATTTACTTGATCTTTCATTTGAGCAAGGATTTTTGGTCTGTTTTTGAGTTTTATTTACTTAATCATTCATTTGAGCAAGGATTTTTGGTCTGTTTTTGAGTTTTATTTACTTGATCTTTCATTTGAGCAAGGATTTTTGGTCTGTTTTTGAGTTTTATTTACTTGATCTTTCATTTGAGCAGGGTTTTTTGGTCTGTTTTTGAGTTTTATTTACTTGATCATTCATTTGAGCAAGGATTTTTGGTCTGTTTTTGAGTTTTATTTACTTGATCTTTCATTTGAGCAAGGATTTTTGGTCTGTTTTTGAGTTTTATTTACTTGATCTTTCATTTGAGCAAGGATTTTTGGTCTGTTTTTGAGTTTTATTTACTTGATCATTCATTTGAGCAAGGATTTTTGGTCTGTTTTTGAGTTTTATTTACTTGATCTTTCATTTGAGCAGGGTTTTTTGGTCTGTTTTTGAGTTTTATTTACTTAATCATTCTATTGAGCAAGGATTTTTTGGTCTGTTTTTGAGTTTTATTTACTTGATCTTTCATTTGAGCAAGGATTTTTGGTCTGTTTTTGAGTTTTATTTACTTGATCTTTCATTTGAGCAGGGTTTTTTGGTCTGTTTTTGAGTTATATTTACTGGCTATATTTACTTGATCATTCATTTGAGCAGGGTTTTTTGGTCTGTTTTTGAGTTATATTTACTGGCTATATTTACTTTATCATTCATTTGAGCAAGGATTTTTGGTCTGTTTTTGAGTTTTATTTACTTGATCATTCATTTGAGCAGGGTTTTTTGGTCTGTTTTTGAGTTTTATTTACTTAATCATTCTATTGAGCAAGGATTTTTTGGTCTGTTTTTGAGTTTTATTTACTTGATCTTTCATTTGAGCAAGGATTTTTGGTCTGTTTTTGAGTTTTATTTACTTGATCTTTCATTTGAGCAGGGTTTTTTGGTCTGTTTTTGAGTTATATTTACTGGCTATATTTACTTGATCATTCATTTGAGCAGGGTTTTTTGGTCTGTTTTTGAGTTATATTTACTGGCTATATTTACTTGATCATTCATTTGAGCAAGGATTTTTGGTCTGTTTTTGAGTTTTATTTACTTGATCATTCATTTGAGCAGGGTTTTTTGGTCTGTTTTTGAGTTTTATTTACTTGATCATTCTATTGAGCAAGGATTTTTGGTCTGTTTTTGAGTTTTATTTACTTGATCATTCATTTGAGCAGGGTTTTTTGGTCTGTTTTTGAGTTTTATTTACTTGATCTTTCATTTGAGCAAGGATTTTTGGTCTGTTTTTGGGTTCTATTTACTTAATCATTCTATTGAGCAAGGATTTTTTGGTCTGTTTTTGAGTTTTATTTACTTGATCTTTCATTTGAGCAAGGATTTTTGGTCTGTTTTTGGGTTCTATTTACTTAATCATTCTATTGAGCAAGGATTTTTTGGTCTGTTTTTGAGTTTTATTTACTTGATCTTTCATTTGAGCAAGGATTTTTGGTCTGTTTTTGGGTTCTATTTACTTAATCATTCTATTGAGCAAGGATTTTTTGGTCTGTTTTTGAGTTTTATTTACTTGATCTTTCATTTGAGCAAGGATTTTTGGTCTGTTTTTGGGTTCTATTTACTTAATCATTCTATTGAGCAAGGATTTTTTGGTCTGTTTTTGAGTTTTATTTACTTGATCTTTCATTTGAGCAGGGTTTTTTGGTCTGTTTTTGAGTTTTATTTACTTGATCTTTCATTTGAGCAGGGTTTTTTGGTCTGTTTTTTGAGTTTTATTTACTTGATCTTTCATTTGAGCAAGGATTTTTGGTCTGTTTTTGGGTTCTATTTACTTAATCATTCTATTGAGCAAGGATTTTTTGGTCTGTTTTTGAGTTTTATTTACTTGATCTTTCATTTGAGCAAGGATTTTTGGTCTGTTTTTGAGTTTTATTTACTTGATCATTCATTTGAGCAGGGTTTTTTGGTCTGTTTTTGAGTTTTATTTACTTGATCTTTCATTTGAGCAAGGATTTTTGGTCTGTTTTTGGGTTCTATTTACTTAATCATTCTATTGAGCAAGGATTTTTTGGTCTGTTTTTGAGTTTTATTTACTTGATCTTTCATTTGAGCAAGGATTTTTGGTCTGTTTTTGGGTTCTATTTACTTAATCATTCTATTGAGCAAGGATTTTTTGGTCTGTTTTTGAGTTTTATTTACTTGATCTTTCATTTGAGCAAGGATTTTTGGTCTGTTTTTGGGTTCTATTTACTTAATCATTCTATTGAGTAAGGATTTTTTGGTCTGTTTTTGAGTTTTATTTACTTGATCTTTCATTTGAGCAAGGATTTTTGGTCTGTTTTTGAGTTTTATTTACTTGATCATTCATTTGAGCAAGGATTTTTTGGTCTGTTTTTGAGTTTTATTTACTTAATCATTCTATTGAGCAAGGATTTTTTGGTCTGTTTTTGAGTTTTATTTACTTGATCATTCATTTGAGCAAGGTTTTTTGGTCTGTTTTTGAGTTTTATTTACTTGATCTTTCATTTGAGCAGGGATTTTTGGTCTGTTTTTGAGTTATATTTACTGGCTATATTTACTTGATCATTCATTTGAGCAAGGATTTTTGGTCTGTTTTTGAGTTTTATTTACTTGATCATTCATTTGAGCAAGGATGTTTGGTCTGTTTTTGAGTTTTATTTACTTGATCTTTCATTTGAGCAAGGATTTTTGGTCTGTTTTTGAGTTTTATTTACTTGATCATTCATTTGAGCAAGGATTTTTGGTCTGTTTTTGAGTTTTATTTACTTGATCTTTCATTTGAGCAGGATTTTTTGGTCTGTTTTTGAGTTTTATTTACTTAATCATTCTATTGAGCAAGGATTTTTTGGTCTGTTTTTGAGTTTTATTTACTTGATCTTTCATTTGAGCAAGGATTTTTGGTCTGTTTTTGAGTTTTATTTACTTGATCTTTCATTTGAGCAGGGTTTTTTGGTCTGTTTTTGAGTTATATTTACTGGCTATATTTACTTGATCATTCATTTGAGCAGGGTTTTTTGGTCTGTTTTTGAGTTATATTTACTGGCTATATTTACTTGATCATTCATTTGAGCAAGGATTTTTGGTCTGTTTTTGAGTTTTATTTACTTGATCATTCATTTGAGCAGGGTTTTTTGGTCTGTTTTTGAGTTTTATTTACTTAATCATTCTATTGAGCAAGGATTTTTGGTCTGTTTTTGAGTTTTATTTACTTGATCTTTCATTTGAGCAAGGATTTTTGGTCTGTTTTTGAGTTTTATTTACTTGATCTTTCATTTGAGCAGGGTTTTTTGGTCTGTTTTTGAGTTATATTTACTGGCTATATTTACTTGATCATTCATTTGAGCAGGGTTTTTTGGTCTGTTTTTGAGTTATATTTACTGGCTATATTTACTTGATCATTCATTTGAGCAAGGATTTTTGGTCTGTTTTTGAGTTTTATTTACTTGATCATTCATTTGAGCAGGGTTTTTTGGTCTGTTTTTGAGTTTTATTTACTTGATCATTCTATTGAGCAAGGATTTTTGGTCTGTTTTTGAGTTTTATTTACTTGATCATTCATTTGAGCAGGGTTTTTTGGTCTGTTTTTGAGTTTTATTTACTTGATCTTTCATTTGAGCAAGGATTTTTGGTCTGTTTTTGCGTTCTATTTACTTAATCATTCTATTGAGCAAGGATTTTTTGGTCTGTTTTTGAGTTTTATTTACTTGATCTTTCATTTGAGCAAGGATTTTTGGTCTGTTTTTGGGTTCTATTTACTTAATCATTCTATTGAGCAAGGATTTTTTGGTCTGTTTTTGAGTTTTATTTACTTGATCTTTCATTTGAGCAAGGATTTTTGGTCTGTTTTTGGGTTCTATTTACTTAATCATTCTATTGAGCAAGGATTTTTTGGTCTGTTTTTGAGTTTTATTTACTTGATCTTTCATTTGAGCAAGGATTTTTGGTCTGTTTTTGGGTTCTATTTACTTAATCATTCTATTGAGCAAGGATTTTTTGGTCTGTTTTTGAGTTTTATTTACTTGATCTTTCATTTGAGCAGGGTTTTTTGGTCTGTTTTTGAGTTTTATTTACTTGATCTTTCATTTGAGCAGGGTTTTTTGGTCTGTTTTTTGAGTTTTATTTACTTGATCTTTCATTTGAGCAAGGATTTTTGGTCTGTTTTTGGGTTCTATTTACTTAATCATTCTATTGAGCAAGGATTTTTTGGTCTGTTTTTGAGTTTTATTTACTTGATCTTTCATTTGAGCAAGGATTTTTGGTCTGTTTTTGAGTTTTATTTACTTGATCATTCATTTGAGCAGGGTTTTTTGGTCTGTTTTTGAGTTTTATTTACTTGATCTTTCATTTGAGCAAGGATTTTTGGTCTGTTTTTGGGTTCTATTTACTTAATCATTCTATTGAGCAAGGATTTTTTGGTCTGTTTTTGAGTTTTATTTACTTGATCTTTCATTTGAGCAAGGATTTTTGGTCTGTTTTTGGGTTCTATTTACTTAATCATTCTATTGAGCAAGGATTTTTTGGTCTGTTTTTGAGTTTTATTTACTTGATCTTTCATTTGAGCAAGGATTTTTGGTCTGTTTTTGGGTTCTATTTACTTAATCATTCTATTGAGCAAGGATTTTTTGGTCTGTTTTTGAGTTTTATTTACTTGATCTTTCATTTGAGCAAGGATTTTTGGTCTGTTTTTGAGTTTTATTTACTTGATCATTCATTTGAGCAAGGATTTTTTGGTCTGTTTTTGAGTTCTATTTACTTAATCATTCTATTGAGCAAGGATTTTTTGGTCTGTTTTTGAGTTTTATTTACTTGATCATTCATTTGAGCAAGGTTTTTTGGTCTGTTTTTGAGTTTTATTTACTTGATCTTTCATTTGAGCAGGGATTTTTGGTCTGTTTTTGAGTTATATTTGCTGGCTATATTTACTTGATCATTCATTTGAGCAAGGATTTTTGGTCTGTTTTTGAGTTTTATTTACTTGATCATTCATTTGAGCAAGGATGTTTGGTCTGTTTTTGAGTTTTATTTACTTGATCATTCATTTGAGCAGGGTTTTTTGGTCTGTTTTTGAGTTATATTTACTGGCTATATTTACTTGATCATTCATTTGAGCAAGGATTTTTGGTCTGTTTTTGAGTTATATTTACTGGCTATATTTACTTGATCATTCATTTGAGCAAGGATTTTTGGTCTGTTTTTGAGTTTTATTTACTTGATCTTTCATTTGAGCAAGGATTTTTGGTCTGTTTTTGAGTTTTATTTACTTGATCATTCATTTGAGCAGGGTTTTTTGGTCTGTTTTTGAGTTTTATTTACTTGATCTTTCATTTGAGCAAGGATTTGTGGTCTGTTTTTGAGTTTTATTTACTTGATCTTTCATTTGAGCAGGGTTTTTTGGTCTGTTTTTGAGTTTTATTTACTTGATCTTTCATTTGAGCAAGGATTTTTGGTCTGTTTTTGGGTTCTATTTACTTAATCATTCTATTGAGCAAGGATTTTTTGGTCTGTTTTTGAGTTTTATTTACTTGATCTTTCATTTGAGCAAGGATTTTTGGTCTGTTTTTGAGTTTTATTTACTTGATCATTCATTTGAGCAGGGTTTTTTGGTCTGTTTTTGAGTTTTATTTACTTGATCTTTCATTTGAGCAGGGTTTTTTGGTCTATTTTTGAGTTTTATTTACTTAATCATTCTATTGAGCAAGGATTTTTGGTCTGTTTTTGAGTTTTATTTACTTGATCATTCATTTGAGCAAGGATTTTTAGTCTGTTTTCTGAGTTTTATTTACTTGATCATTCATTTGAGCAGGGATTTTTGGTCTGTTTTTGAGTTTTATTTACTTGATCTTTCATTTGAGCAGGGTTTTTTGGTCTATTTTTGAGTTTTATTTACTTAATCATTCTATTGAGCAAGGATTTTTGGTCTGTTTTTGAGTTTTATTTACTTGATCATTCATTTGAGCAAGGATTTTTAGTCTGTTTTCTGAGTTTTATTTACTTGATCATTCATTTGAGCAGGGATTTTTGGTCTGTTTTTGAGTTTTATTTACTTGATCTTTCATTTGAGCAGGGTTTTTTGGTCTGTTTTTGAGTTTTATTTACTTGATCATTCATTTGAGCAGGGATTTTTAGTCTGTTTTCTGAGTTTTATTTACTTGATCATTCATTTGAGCAGGGTTTTTTGGTCTGTTTTTGAGTTTTATTTACTTGATCATTCATTTGAGCAGGGTTTTTTGGTCTGTTTTTGAGTTTTATTTACTTGATCTTTCATTTGAGCATGGATTTTTGGTCTGTTTTTGAGTTTTATTTACTTGATCATTTATTTGAGCAGGGATTTTTGGTCTGTTTTTGAGTTTTATTTACTTGATCATTCATTTGAGCAGGGTTTTTTGTTCTGTTTTTTAGTTTTATTTACTTAATCATTCTATTGAGCAAGGATTTTTGGTCTGTTTTTGAGTTTTATTTACTTGATCATTTATTTGAGCAGGGATTTTTGGTCTGTTTTTGAGTTTTATTTACTTGATCATTCATTTGGGCAGGGTTTTTTGTTCTGTTTTTTAGTTTTATTTACTTAATCATTCTATTGAGCAAGGATTTTTGGTCTGTTTTTGAGTTTTATTTACTTGATCATTCATTTGAGCAAGGTTTTTTGGTCTGTTTTTGAGTTTTATTTACTTGATCATTCATTTGAGCAGGGATGTTTGGTCTGTTTTTGAGTTTTATTTACTTAATCATTCATTTGAGCAGGGTTTTTTGGTCTGTTTTTGAGTTTTATTTACTTGATCATTCATTTGAGCAGGGATTTTTGTTCTGTTTTTGAGTTTTATTTACTTGATCATTCGTTTGAGCAGGGTTTTTTGGTCTGTTTTTGAGTTTTATTTACTTGATCATTCATTTGAGCAGGGATTTTTGGTCTGTTTTTGAGTTCTTTTTACTGGCTATATTTACTTGATCATTCATTTGAGCAGGGATTTTTGGTCTGTTTTTGAGTTTTATTTACTTGATCATTCATTTGAGCAGGGTTTTTTGGTCTGTTTTTGAGTTTTATTTACTTGATCATTCATTTGAGCAGGGATGTTTGGTCTGTTTTTGAGTTTTATTTACTTGATCATTCATTTGAGCAGGGTTTTTTGGTCTGTTTTTGAGTTTTATTTACTTGATCATTCGTTTGTGCAGGGATTTTTGGTCTGTTTTTGAGTTCTTTTTACTGGCTTTCGTTAACCTACACTGACAAAGATTAAAAATAAAATCAAGAATAATTATTAGTATTCAAAATTCTTAAATTAGTTCAGATTATTCAGATAAATATGGGACAAACTATAAATTAAAATGTTTTTTACTGGGTAAGACTTGGAGGAAATGTAGCACTATTAAGGATCACCTTTCAAATTTCCAAAAATGATGCAGAGTTTAAACCTATCAATTGACTTCATCAAATATCTATGCATCCTAAGGAACTCTTTGTTTCATTACATTCAATGTCGTAAGATGTGTAAAAACTGTCCTGTTTATGATGGGTTTCATTTTATAGACTGAAAAACTGAATTAAAAAAATGCAATATAATAATTTATTCATGGTTTTTACAACTTTAATAAGTTATGTTTTTTTCATTCATAATGGGTTTTGGGTGAGTTAGTTTTTGTGTATGTTCTACGTATCTTCAATTAACACCAACTACTTGAAATAATTTTGCATCATTGTATAGTATATTCCAGCTAGTAATAATATAAAAATCACTAACAATTTATACCAAATAACAAATTAAATCATTACCTGTTACAGCTGTCCTACATGGGGGAGCGTTACTATAGAGACCAGGTACAGAGGGATAGTGTAAGTGTCCTTGACATTCCTGGCAGTGTCTCCTCCTACAGCATTAATGGTTTGAAGCCAGCAACCCAGTACAGGTTTAATTTGACAGCTATCACAGGGAATGGTCAGAGGGGACCTACAGAACAAATCATCACCAACACCATGTCACAGAGTAAGTTATTTACCAGCCAATCATTTTCTTAGTTTTATGTGAATAAACTTATTCAAAAACATTGTCTGTCCTTATCACAAGAAGTTCTGAAGATTGGATCATACTATATTTTTAGCTTAGGATCTACTTTCCCATGCTTAATATGTATATATTTGTTGAGAATACATGTAAAATTAGAAATATTCAAATACAGTGACATTTTTTAACATTATTCCATGATTCTATTTAAAAAATTTAATATAATTGAAGTGAGTTTATATTTTTGTATGCACATTTATGACAAACGTATAATGTATACTAATGTCTGTCCCTCATTCACATGTCACAATGTATCTTGAGAATGCCTTCTCAGATTTTCTTCAAATTGCACATAGTTGTTAATTATGTTAGCTTCATTGTCAGTATATTTTTGTGGTAAATTCTGATTTTTTTTACTTTGAGGTTATGGCACTTTTGGCGATGTTTTAGTTTTCATACTTAACTAAATTACAGTTTCATAAGTTTTGTTTATTTTGATAGATGTTAGCTTCCTAGCATTTTTTTGTAAAATTGTGATTTTTCATAATTTTGGAATCTTGATTGTGAAGAACATTTTTTATTCGTTTAAGATGAATACAAAGATGGAGAATGTCCAAGGGTAGATCTAAATTCCAACATCAATGAGAACTGTGATCGTTTATGTCAGACCGACTATGATTGTGATGGAGATTACAAATGTTGTCGTGATAGATGTGGAATGTCATGTCAGGCACCTAGAGGTAAGTACCAATGTTGCTGTGATGATTGTGTCATGTCATGTCAGGCACCAAGAGGTAAGTACCAATGTTGCTGTGATGATTGTGTCATGTCATGTCAGGCACCAAGAGGTAAGTACCAATGTTGCTGTGATGATTGTGTCATGTCATGTCAGGCACCAAGAGGTAAGTACCAATGTTGCTGTGATGATTGTGTCATGTCATGTCAGGCACCAAGTGGTAAGTACCAATGTTGCTGTGATGATTGTGTCATGTCATGTCAGGCACCAAGAGGTAAGTACCAATGTTGCTGTGATGATTGTGTCATGTCATGTCAGGCACCAAGAGGTAAGTACCAATGTTGCTGTGATGATTGTGTCATGTCATGTCAGGCACCAAGAGGTAAGTACCAATGTTGCTGTGATGATTGTGTCATGTCAGGCACCAAGAGGTAAGTACCAATGTTGCTGTGATGATTGTGTCATGTCATGGCAGGCACCAAGAGGTAAGTACCAATGTTGCTGTGATGATTGTGTCATGTCATGTCAGGCACCTAGAGGTAAGTACCAATGTTGCTGTGATGATTGTGTCATGTCATGGCAGGCACCTAGAGGTAAGTACCAATGTTGCTGTGATGATTGTGTCATGTCATGTCAGGCACCAAGAGGTAAGTACCAATGTTGCTGTTGTAGTTGTGTCATGTCATGTCAGGCACCTAGAGGTAAGTACCAATGTTGTTGTGATGATTGTGTCATGTCATGTCAGGCACCAAGAGGTAAGTACCAATGTTGATGTGATGATTGTGTCATGTCATGGCAGGCACCAAGAGGTAAGTACCAATGTTGCTGTGATGATTGTGTCATGTCATGTCAGGCACCTAGAGGTAAGTACCAATGTTGCTGTGATGATTGTGTCATGTCATGTCAGGCACCAAGAGGTAAGTACCAATGTTGCTGTGATGATTGTGTCATGTCATGTCAGGCACCTAGAGGTAAGTACCAATGTTGCTGTGATGATTGTGTCATGTCATGTCAGGCACCTAGAGGTAAGTACCAATGTTGTTGTGATGATTGTGTCATGTCAGGCACCAAGAGGTAAGTACCAATGTTGCTGTGATGATTGTGTCATGTCATGGCAGGCACCAAGAGGTAAGTACCAATGTTGCTGTGATGATTGTGTCATGTCATGTCAGGCACCAAGAGGTAAGTACCAATGTTGCTGTGATGATTGTGTCATGTCATGTCAGGCACCAAGAGGTAAGTACCAATGTTGCTGTGATGATTGTGTCATGTCAGGCACCAAGAGGTAAGTACCAATGTTGCTGTGATGATTGTGTCATGTCTTGTCAGGCACCTAGAGGTAAGTACCAATGTTGCTGTGATGATTGTGTCATGTCATGTCAGGCACCAAGAGGTAAGTACCAATGTTGCTGTGATGATTGTGTCATGTCAGGCACCAAGAGGTAAGTACCAATGTTGCTGTGATGATTGTGTCATGTCATGTCAGGCACCAAGAGGTAAGTATCAATGTTGCTGTGATGATTGTGTCATGTCATGTCAGGCACCTAGAGGTAAGTACCAATGTTGCTGTGATGATTGTGTCATGTCATGGCAGGCACCTAGAGGTAAGTACCATGTCAGGCACCAAGAGGTAAGTACCAATGTTGCTGTGATGATTGTGTCATGTCATGGCAGGCACCAAGAGGTAAGTACCAATGTTGCTGTGATGATTGTGTCATGTCATGTCAGGCACCAAGAGGTAAGTACCAATGTTGCTGTGATGATTGTGTCATGTCATGTCAGGCACCTAGAGGTAAGTACCAATGTTGCTGTGATGATTGTGGCATGTCATGTCAGGCACCTAGAGGTAAGTACCAATGTTGATGTGATGATTGTGGCATGTCATGTCAGGCACCTAGAGGTAAGTACCAATGTTGCTGTGATGATTGTGTCATGTCATGTCAGGCACCAAGAGGTAAGTACCAATGTTGCTGTGATGATTGTGTCATGTCATGTCAGGCACCAAGAGGTAAGTACCAATGTTGCTGTGATGATTATGTCATGTCAGGCACCAAGAGGTAAGTACCAATGTTGCTGTGATGATTGTGTCATGTCATGGCAGGCACCAAGAGGTAAGTACCAATGTTGCTGTGATGATTGTGTCATGTCATGTCAGGCACCTAGAGGTAAGTACCAATGTTGCTGTGATGATTGTGTCATGTCATGGCAGGCACCTAGAGGTAAGTACCAATGTTGCTGTGATGATTGTGTCATGTCATGTCAGGCACCTAGAGGTAAGTACCAATGTTGCTGTGATGATTGTGTCATGTCATGTCAGGCACCTAGAGGTAAGTACCAATGTTGATGTGATGATTGTGGCATGTCATGTCAGGCACCTAGAGGTAAGTACCAATGTTGCTGTGATGATTGTGTCATGTCATGTCAGGCACCAAGAGGTAAGTACCAATGTTGCTGTGATGATTGTGTCATGTCATGGCAGGCACCAAGAGGTAAGTACCAATGTTGCTGTGATGATTGTGTCATGTCATGTCAGGCACCAAGAGGTAAGTACCAATGTTGCTGTGATGATTATGTCATGTCAGGCACCAAGAGGTAAGTACCAATGTTGCTGTGATGATTGTGTCATGTCATGGCAGGCACCAAGAGGTAAGTACCAATGTTGCTGTGATGATTGTGTCATGTCATGTCAGGCACCTAGAGGTAAGTACCAATGTTGCTGTGATGATTGTGTCATGTCATGGCAGGCACCTAGAGGTAAGTACCAATGTTGCTGTGATGATTGTGTCATGTCATGTCAGGCACCTAGAGGTAAGTACCATGTCAGGCACCAAGAGGTAAGTACCAATGTTGCTGTGATGATTGTGTCATGTCATGTCAGGCACCTAGAGGTAAGTACCAATGTTGCTGTGATGATTGTGGCATGTCATGTCAGGCACCTAGAGGTAAGTACCAATGTTGATGTGATGATTGTGGCATGTCATGTCAGGCACCTAGAGGTAAGTACCAATGTTGCTGTGATGATTGTGTCATGTCATGGCAGGCACCAAGAGGTAAGTACCAATGTTGCTGTGATGATTGTGTCATGTCATGTCAGGCACCAAGAGGTAAGTACCAATGTTGCTGTGATGATTATGTCATGTCAGGCACCAAGAGGTAAGTACCAATGTTGCTGTGATGATTGTGTCATGTCATGGCAGGCACCAAGAGGTAAGTACCAATGTTGCTGTGATGATTGTGTCATGTCATGTCAGGCACCTAGAGGTAAGTACCAATGTTGCTGTGATGATTGTGTCATGTCATGGCAGGCACCTAGAGGTAAGTACCAATGTTGCTGTGATGATTGTGTCATGTCATGTCAGGCACCTAGAGGTAAGTACCATGTCAGGCACCAAGAGGTAAGTACCAATGTTGCTGTGATGATTGTGTCATGTCATGTCAGGCACCAAGAGGTTAGTACCAATGTTGCTGTGATGATTGTGTCATGTCATGTCAGGCACCTAGAGGTAAGTACCAATGTTGCTGTGATGATTGTGTCATGTCATGTCAGGCACCTAGAGGTAAGTACCATGTCAGGCACCAAGAGGTAAGTACCAATGTTGCTGTGATGATTGTGTCATGTCATGTCAGGCACCAAGAGGTAAGTACCAATGTTGCTGTGATGATTGTGTCATGTCATGTCAGGCACCTAGAGGTAAGTACCAATGTTGTTGTGATGATTGTGTCATGTCATGTCAGGCACCTAGAGGTAAGTACCAATGTTGCTGTGATGATTGTGTCATGTCATGTCAGGCACCTAGAGGTAAGTACCAATGTTGTTGTGATGATTGTGTCATGTCATGTCAGGCACCAAGAGGTAAGTACCAATGTTGCTGTGATGATTGTGTCATGTCATGTCAGGCACCTAGAGGTAAGTACCAATGTTGCTGTGATGATTGTGTCATGTCATGTCAGGCACCAAGAGGTTAGTACCAATGTTGCTGTGATGATTGTGTCATGTCATGTCAGGCACCTAGAGGTAAGTACCAATGTTGCTGTGATGATTGTGTCATGTCATGTCAGGCACCTAGAGGTAAGTACCATGTCAGGCACCAAGAGGTAAGTACCAATGTTGCTGTGATGATTGTGTCATGTCATGTCAGGCACCAAGAGGTAAGTACCAATGTTGCTGTGATGATTGTGTCATGTCATGTCAGGCACCTAGAGGTAAGTACCAATGTTGTTGTGATGATTGTGTCATGTCATGTCAGGCACCTAGAGGTAAGTACCAATGTTGCTGTGATGATTGTGTCATGTCAGGCACCTAGAGGTAAGTACCAATGTTGCTGTGATGATTGTGTCATGTCATGTCAGGCACCTAGAGGTAAGTACCAATGTTGTTGTGATGATTGTGTCATGTCATGTCAGGCACCAAGAGGTAAGTACCAATGTTGCTGTGATGATTGTGTCATGTCATGTCAGGCACCTAGAGGTAAGTACCAATGTTGCTGTGATGATTGTGTCATGTCATGTCAGGCACCTAGAGGTAAGTACCAATGTTGTTGTGATGATTGTGGCATGTCATGTCAGGCACCAAGAGGTAAGTACCAATGTTGCTGTGATGATTGTGTCATGTCATGTCAGGCACCTAGAGGTAAGTACCAATGTTGCTGTGATGATTGTGTCATGTCATGTCAGGCACCTAGAGGTAAGTACCATGTCAGGCACCAAGAGGTAAGTACCAATGTTGCTGTGATGATTGTGTCATGTCATGTCAGGCACCAAGAGGTAAGTACCAATGTTGATGTGATGATTGTGTCATGTCATGTCAGGCACCTAGAGGTAAGTACCAATGTTGCTGTGATGATTGTGTCATGTCATGTCAGGCACCAAGAGGTAAGTACCAATGTTGCTGTGATGATTGTGTCATGTCATGTCAGGCACCAAGAGGTAAGTACCAATGTTGCTGTGATGATTGTGTCATGTCATGTCAGGCACCAAGAGGTAAGTACCAATGTTGCTGTGATGATTGTGTCATGTCATGTCAGGCACCTAGAGGTAAGTACCAATGTTGTTGTGATGATTGTGTCATGTCATGTCAGGCACCAAGAGGTGAGTACCAATGTTGCTGTGATGATTGTGTCATGTCATGTCAGGCACCAAGAGGTAAGTACCAATGTTGCTGTTGTAGTTGTGTCATGTCATGTCAGGCACCAAGAGGTAAGTACCAATGTTGCTGTGATGATTGTGTCATGTCATGTCAGGCACCTAGAGGTAAGTACCAATGTTGTTGTGATGATTGTGTCATGTCATGTCAGGCACCAAGAGGTAAGTACCAATGTTGTTGTGATGATTGTGTCATGTCATGTCAGGCACCAAGAGGTAAGTACCAATGTTGCTGTGATGATTGTGTCATGTCATGTCATGTCAGGCATCAAGAGGTAAGTACCAATGTTGCTGTGATGATTGTGTCATGTCATGTCATGTCAGGCACCAAGAGGTAAGTACCAATGTTGCTGTGATGATTGTGTCATGTCATGTCATGTCAGGCACCAAGAGGTAAGTACCAATGTTGCTGTGATGATTGTGTCATGTCATGTCATGTCAGGCACCTAGAGGTAAGTACCAATGTTGTTGTGATGATTGTGTCATGTCATGTCAGGCACCAAGAGGTAAGTACCAATGTTGCTGTGATGATTGTGTCATGTCATGGCAGGCACCAAGAGGTAAGTACCAATGTTGCTGTGATGATTGTGTCATGTCATGTCAGGCACCAAGAGGTAAGTACCAATGTTGCTGTGATGATTGTGTCATGTCAGGCACCAAGAGGTAAGTACCAATGTTGCTGTGATGATTGTGTCATGTCATGGCAGGCACCAAGAGGTAAGTACCAATGTTGCTGTGATGATTGTGTCATGTCATGTCAGGCACCAAGAGGTAAGTACCAATGTTGCTGTGATGATTGTGTCATGTCATGTCAGGCACCAAGAGGTAAGTATCAATGTTGCTGTGATGATTGTGTCATGTCATGTCAGGCACCAAGAGGTAAGTACCAATGTTGCTGTGATGATTGTGTCATGTCATGTCAGGCACCAAGAGGTAAGTATCAATGTTGCTGTGATGATTGTGTCATGTCATGTCAGGCACCTAGAGGTAAGTACCAATGTTGCTGTGATGATTGTGTCATGTCATGGCAGGCACCTAGAGGTAAGTACCATGTCAGGCACCAAGAGGTAAGTACCAATGTTGCTGTGATGATTGTGTCATGTCATGGCAGGCACCAAGAGGTAAGTACCAATGTTGCTGTGATGATTGTGTCATGTCATGTCAGGCACCAAGAGGTAAGTACCAATGTTGCTGTGATGATTGTGTCATGTCATGTCAGGCACCTAGAGGTAAGTACCAATGTTGCTGTGATGATTGTGGCATGTCATGTCAGGCACCTAGAGGTAAGTACCAATGTTGATGTGATGATTGTGGCATGTCATGTCAGGCACCTAGAGGTAAGTACCAATGTTGCTGTGATGATTGTGTCATGTCATGGCAGGCACCAAGAGGTAAGTACCAATGTTGCTGTGATGATTGTGTCATGTCATGTCAGGCACCAAGAGGTAAGTACCAATGTTGCTGTGATGATTATGTCATGTCAGGCACCAAGAGGTAAGTACCAATGTTGCTGTGATGATTGTGTCATGTCATGGCAGGCACCAAGAGGTAAGTACCAATGTTGCTGTGATGATTGTGTCATGTCATGTCAGGCACCTAGAGGTAAGTACCAATGTTGCTGTGATGATTGTGTCATGTCATGGCAGGCACCTAGAGGTAAGTACCAATGTTGCTGTGATGATTGTGTCATGTCATGTCAGGCACCTAGAGGTAAGTACCAATGTTGCTGTGATGATTGTGGCATGTCATGTCAGGCACCTAGAGGTAAGTACCAATGTTGATGTGATGATTGTGGCATGTCATGTCAGGCACCTAGAGGTAAGTACCAATGTTGCTGTGATGATTGTGTCATGTCATGGCAGGCACCAAGAGGTAAGTACCAATGTTGCTGTGATGATTGTGTCATGTCATGGCAGGCACCAAGAGGTAAGTACCAATGTTGCTGTGATGATTGTGTCATGTCATGTCAGGCACCAAGAGGTAAGTACCAATGTTGCTGTGATGATTGTGTCATGTCAGGCACCAAGAGGTAAGTACCAATGTTGCTGTGATGATTGTGTCATGTCATGGCAGGCACCAAGAGGTAAGTACCAATGTTGCTGTGATGATTGTGTCATGTCATGTCAGGCACCTAGAGGTAAGTACCAATGTTGCTGTGATGATTGTGTCATGTCATGGCAGGCACCTAGAGGTAAGTACCAATGTTGCTGTGATGATTGTGTCATGTCATGTCAGGCACCTAGAGGTAAGTACCATGTCAGGCACCAAGAGGTAAGTACCAATGTTGCTGTGATGATTGTGTCATGTCATGTCAGGCACCTAGAGGTAAGTACCAATGTTGCTGTGATGATTGTGGCATGTCATGTCAGGCACCTAGAGGTAAGTACCAATGTTGATGTGATGATTGTGGCATGTCATGTCAGGCACCTAGAGGTAAGTACCAATGTTGCTGTGATGATTGTGTCATGTCATGGCAGGCACCAAGAGGTAAGTACCAATGTTGCTGTGATGATTGTGTCATGTCATGTCAGGCACCAAGAGGTAAGTACCAATGTTGCTGTGATGATTGTGTCATGTCAGGCACCAAGAGGTAAGTACCAATGTTGCTGTGATGATTGTGTCATGTCATGGCAGGCACCAAGAGGTAAGTACCAATGTTGCTGTGATGATTGTGTCATGTCATGTCAGGCACCTAGAGGTAAGTACCAATGTTGCTGTGATGATTGTGTCATGTCATGGCCGGCACCTAGAGGTAAGTACCAATGTTGCTGTGATGATTGTGTCATGTCATGTCAGGCACCTAGAGGTAAGTACCATGTCAGGCACCAAGAGGTAAGTACCAATGTTGCTGTGATGATTGTGTCATGTCATGTCAGGCACCAAGAGGTTAGTACCAATGTTGCTGTGATGATTGTGTCATGTCATGTCAGGCACCTAGAGGTAAGTACCAATGTTGCTGTGATGATTGTGTCATGTCATGTCAGGCACCTAGAGGTAAGTACCAATGTTGCTGTGATGATTGTGTCATGTCATGTCAGGCACCTAGAGGTAAGTACCAATGTTGTTGTGATGATTGTGTCATGTCATGTCAGGCACCAAGAGGTGAGTACCAATGTTGCTGTGATGATTGTGTCATGTCATGTCAGGCACCAAGAGGTAAGTACCAATGTTGCTGTTGTAGTTGTGTCATGTCATGTCAGGCACCAAGAGGTAAGTACCAATGTTGCTGTGATGATTGTGTCATGTCATGTCAGGCACCTAGAGGTAAGTACCAATGTTGTGATGATTGTGTCATGTCATGTCAGGCACCTAGAGGTAAGTACCAATGTTGCTGTTGTAGTTGTGTCATGTCATGTCAGGCACCAAGAGGTAAGTACCAATGTTGTTGTGATGATTGTGTCATGTCAGGCACCAAGAGGTAAGTACCAATGTTGCTGTGATGATTGTGTCATGTCAGGCACCTAGAGGTAAGTACCATGTCAGGCACCAAGAGGTAAGTACCAATGTTGTTGTGATGATTGTGTCATGTCATGTCAGGCACCAAGAGGTAAGTACCAATGTTGTGATGATTGTGTCATGTCATGTCAGGCACCAAGAGGTAAGTACCAATGTTGCTGTTGTAGTTGTGTCATGTCATGTCAGGCACCAAGAGGTAAGTACCAATGTTGTTGTGATGATTGTGTCATGTCATGTCAGGCACCAAGAGGTAAGTACCAATGTTGCTGTGATGATTGTGTCATGTCATGTCAGGCACCTAGAGGTAAGTACCAATGTTGCTGTGATGATTGTGTCATGTCATGTCAGGCACCAAGAGGTAAGTACCAATGTTGTTGTGATGATTGTGTCATGTCATGTCAGGCACCTAGAGGTAAGTACCATGTCAGGCACCAAGAGGTAAGTACCAATGTTGCTGTGATGATTGTGTCATGTCATGTCAGGCACCTAGAGGTAAGTACCATGTCAGGCACCAAGAGGTAAGTACCAATGTTGCTGTGATGATTGTGTCATGTCATGTCAGGCACCTAGAGGTAAGTACCATGTCAGGCACCAAGAGGTAAGTACCAATGTTGTTGTGATGATTGTGTCATGTCATGGCAGGCACCAAGAGGTAAGTACCAATGTTGCTGTGATGATTGTGTCATGTCATGTCAGGCACCAAGAGGTAAGTACCAATGTTGCTGTTGTAGTTGTGTCATGTCATGTCAGGCACCTAGAGGTAAGTACCAATGTTGCTGTGATGATTGTGTCATGTCATGTCAGGCACCTAGAGGTAAGTACCAATGTTGCTGTGATGATTGTGTCATGTCATGTCAGGCACCAAGAGGTAAGTACCAATGTTGTTGTGATGATTGTGTCATGTCATGTCAGGCACCAAGAGGTAAGTACCAATGTTGCTGTGATGATTGTGTCATGTCATGTCAGGCACCAAGAGGTAAGTACCAATGTTGCTGTGATGATTGTGTCATGTCATGTCAGGCACCAAGAGGTAAGTACCAATGTTGCTGTGATGATTGTGTCATGTCATGTCAGGTACCTAGAGGTAAGTACCATGTCAGGCACCAAGAGGTAAGTACCATGTCAGGCACCAAGAGGTAAGTACCAATGTTGTTGTGATGATTGTGTCATGTCATGGCAGGCACCAAGAGGTAAGTACCAATGTTGCTGTGATGATTGTGTCATGTCATGTCAGGCACCAAGAGGTAAGTACCAATGTTGCTGTGATGATTGTGTCATGTCATGTCAGGCACCTAGAGGTAAGTACCATGTCAGGCACCAAGAGGTAAGTACCAATGTTGTTGTGATGATTGTGTCATGTCATGTCAGGCACCAAGAGGTAAGTACCAATGTTGCTGTGATGATTGTGTCATGTCATGTCAGGCACCAAGAGGTAAGTACCAATGTTGCTGTTGTAGTTGTGTCATGTCATGTCAGGCACCAAGAGGTAAGTACCAATGTTGCTGTTGTAGTTGTGTCATGTCATGTCAGGCACCTAGAGGTAAGTACCAATGTTGCTGTGATGATTGTGTCATGTCATGTCAGGCACCAAGAGGTAAGTACCAATGTTGCTGTGATTATTGTGTCATGTCAGGCACCTAGAGGTAAGTACCAATGTTGCTGTGATGATTGTGTCATGTCATGTCACGCACCTAGAGGTAAGTACCAATGTTGTGATGATTGTGTCATGTCATGTCAGGCACCAAGAGGTAAGTACCAATGTTGCTGTTGTAGTTGTGTCATGTCATGTCAGGCACCTAGAGGTAAGTACCAATGTTGCTGTGATGATTGTGTCATGTCATGTCAGGCACCAAGAGGTAAGTACCAATGTTGTGATGATTGTGTCATGTCATGTCAGGCACCAAGAGGTAAGTACCAATGTTGCTGTTGTAGTTGTGTCATGTCATGTCAGGCACCAAGAGGTAAGTACCAATGTTGTGATGATTGTGTCATGTCATGTCAGGCACCAAGAGGTAAGTACCAATGTTGCTGTTGTAGTTGTGTCATGTCATGTCAGGCACCAAGAGGTAAGTACCAATGTTGCTGTTGTAGTTGTGTCATGTCATGTCAGGCACCAAGAGGTAAGTACCAATGTTGCTGTGATGATTGTGTCATGTCATGTCAGGCACCAAGAGGTAAGTACCAATGTTGTGATGATTGTGTCATGTCATGTCAGGCACCAAGAGGTAAGTACCAATGTTGCTGTTGTAGTTGTGTCATGTCATGTCAGGCACCAAGAGGTAAGTACCAATGTTGCTGTGATGATTGTGTCATGTCATGTCAGGCACCTAGAGGTAAGTACCAATGTTGCTGTGATGATTGTGTCATGTCATGTCAGGCACCTAGAGGTAAGTACCAATGTTGCTGTGATGATTGTGTCATGTCATGTCAGGCACCAAGAGGTAAGTACCAATGTTGCTGTGATGATTGTGTCATGTCAGGCACCAAGAGGTAAGTACCAATGTTGCTGTGATGATTGTGTCATGGCAGGCACCAAGAGGTAAGTACCAATGTTGCTGTGATGATTGTGTCATGTCATGTCAGGCACCAAGAGGTAAGTACCAATGTTGCTGTTGTAGTTGTGTCATGTCATGTCAGGCACCAAGAGGTAAGTACCAATGTTGCTGTGATGATTGTGTCATGTCATATAATTTCATAACCTTATTTATTATTTTATTATTGAAGCCCTCCAATTACATTTCTATCATATTTACACAGCTTTTGTTTATTTCAGTGAGGGAATCATCTGGATTGTGTGTAGATGCTCAGTATGGCTGTTGTCTGGATGGTGTTACTGCAGCCCAAGGACCGAACTACCAAGGCTGCCCTGATGCTTGTCAGGTAAGAGTTTTTTCAAACCAATGGTGTGCTGCTATAAAACCTGTCTTTGCGACCCCTTCATATAACAACTTCCTGTGTTATGCAACCATATTTATTCCTCCTCAGCATTTTCCCATTAATTTTACCTTTATATAAGGACACCCTGTCTTACACGACTAAACCCCATGTTTTCCATTCATTTGACAGAAAACATTGTCTAAAACGAAAGTAGAAGTCAACAAACAATAAATAAACCATGTCTGACAAGAAGAAGGTTCTTAGACCATTGTCAATTATCAAGCTTCTTAGAAACGTAATACCAAAGTTGAAAGCGATACAAAAATGTTTTTTACTGTCCTAGAAGCGAAGTTCATATTGCCCTGTCAGTGTGAATAGAAACTAGTCATGTCTGTCATATAACTATTTTTTTTATCTTTTGAGGTAGGCTTTTGATATTTGGTATGTAGGTAATTAATATCAAGGCAACGTGACGCACACCATGGTTCATGACCTTTGACCTTAACCTCAAGGTCAGCGGGGCCCACAGAGATGGATACAATCTTACTGATATCTAGTTTTGCTCTCGGTTTGCATTGTATCCACATTTCTGATCACTCTGATGTCTAAGAGTGTTATCTTGGTTTTCTGTCTGCACTGTTGTCATATTTCTTGTTTATCATCAACTTATACTTATCTTCTTGAGCTAATAATTCTAAACTTGTACAGACACTAGTTTCTTTATTATACCCCAAGATAGTAAGTATATAGTAATTTTATTGGAGTCATGTCCATTGGTCTGTCTGTCAATTGACAAAATTTGTCTACTATTTCGTGGCTACTGTCATATTTTAAATTAAGGATTGTTGCATTCATGACATGTTATTACTGTTTTATTTTATAATAAGATTTTCCTTTGTTGTATTTTTTTTTATGTGACATATTTTGTCGGTGCTGCTCTCTGCTGCCATTTACCTCTACAGAATATATGAATTCCAAGGCTATTTGTTTGTATCGTGAACATGTCACTACTGGCTTTATTTTAAACCAATTATGGTCCTTGTTGTATATATTGAATATAAGTTACAATAGATGATATTAAACATCACTTAAAAAGCACTTACTGATTGGCTAAAAATAATATCACTTTACTTTTATAAATGAGACGTCTTGCTAGACAACGCCGAAAAATTTGCTTGCAGAGGGTGACAACCTCGAAACCAAACCGGAAACGGGAAGACAATACTATTGTCACAGTCGAAATCACATTATCTGCAAATGGAAAAGGGGAGACAATACTTCCTCGACCTGAACAATCCTAATTCATGAACATTCAGAATTGTCAACTTGCGTGGGATGTCTTTCCTGAGGGCTTTCAAAACAATTCTAAATGCCCACCCCTTAAGAAGGCTATAATTGTATATTGCAAATCAATGACAATGTGTTGGATTATTATCTTCAATGACATTTCTTGTTTGTGTTCATAGGTAGGTAGTGTCAGTTCATTATTATACCCCTGCAAACTTCTTTGGGGGGTATATAGGAATTACCCTGTCTGTCTGTCCATCTATCCACATCCCTTGTAAGCCCAACTCCTCCTAAACCGCTTGATGAAATTTAATGAAACTTGGCATTAAGGAAGTACATTATATGTAGATGTGCATGAAGGATTTTTATTGACCTCGGATATCATTAAGGGGAGATAATTGGACTTGAAAGCGAAGAGGGGGTATCCCTATGTGAGCCTGCTAACAGTCCACACTTGTTATGATATGCATCAACTATTTTTGTATTCCCTTAAAAGAAAAAACTGAAATGGTGACATGTTTTGTAAAATCTGCTTCTTACAAAAACTTCAACAATTCATTATCTTGAACAGTTTATGTGCACCTGCTATTTATTTCTTATAAAAAAATGTTATTGGGAAAAATACACAGTTTTGGTTTTTCTTTGATCAAAATTTCAGAACAGCCACTAAGGCATGACTAAGGTGTTTATTTGCTTTCTTTATTGTATATATAGATCCAGTGACTAATTCAGGCTCTTGAGAGCCTCTTCCTAAATTTGTTGTCTTGATTAAAAATAAAAAATGTAAGGACAAAAATGTCAAATCTATAAAAACATTGATTTTGTAACATTTTACTTGATGAGCAAACTTTTTTTCATGTATTACAGGGCTCAAAGTATGGATGCTGTGACGATGGTGTAACTTCTGCTACAGGTATGAATATATGCATATTAGGCATAAAATGAATTCAATGAAAGGTCAGATCAATTTAGAGACTTTAAAATAGGTACTTCTGCTGCTCTAAGAATATGAAGTAAAGATTGTTTGACACATTGTGCTTACAAATTGGAATCTCTTCTAAAATCATGCAGAAATCTACTGCTTTAGAGTTTTTGATGCAGATCTTAAATTAGATATGGCTCCTATGGCCATTCATGCATTATGCTTGGCTGAAATTTCAAGTTTCTTTTCCGCAGAACCACTTGTTAGATTGAAATAAGATATTATCGAAGTGTGTCATAGATAGCTTTCACCAAAGAAAAAAGTTTAACATAGAATCCTGGAAATACAAACAAACAGCTCTTCACAAAGCGTTTCAGTCATTAAGAACAGGTTCAAATTAGGATTCTTTTCTTTTAAAAAACTGTAAAACACATTTAGACCCTATCAGGCCATGGTGCATTTTTACTGATTCTTTGTTTCTTATCAGATTTGAAATTTTTATAATGTAGGTCCCTGTTGAATAAACGTTGAATTTTTTTGTTAAAAAGAAATTATTTCGATCAAATCCAGACTTAAAATTTTTGTTTTTGTTTATTATTGTTGTTACTAACAAGATACATACTTGAGTTGTTTTTACAAACAACTATTTAAATATTAATTAAAAAATCATGTGCAGATATATATTACATAGGTCCAAACCAGGATGGTTGTGAGATCGGGTCTGGAGATGAAGACAACTTCTGTGAACAGTCTGTGTTTAAATGTTGTGCAGATGGCATTACTCCTGCTCAGGGACCAAATAAAGAAGGGTGTGTTGAATATGTTCCTCCATCTACACCTAAACCTGATCTTGGTAAGTTATAACGTTGATCTAAACAATGGATTCACATGTAAGTTTTTGTTTCAGTTACTGTCTTAATGAAAATACATGCAATGTTACATTTTAAAACATGTACCTATATATATATAAATATATATATAGTAACTGTGCATTGAAAGGTCAGAATAATGCTATCTACTAACGAAAGATAGTAATGAATTAGTCAGTGATGATGTAGCGAATTAGGAAAATTATTATTGATATACCAAAGTGAAAGACTAATTTATATATTCTGTTGATTCATTGTATATATGGCAATGTAAATTATTTTTTTTAACAGTAAATATCTTCTTTAAATTGGGTATACGCATGCAAAACTCATGAAGCAAAACTCATTTCTTATAAATGGTGTTTGTTGAGTTTCTGTATGAACATTTTATTTTAGGTCCTGTTTGTCAACAGGCCCCTATGAGAGGCCCATGTACAGACTACAAAGTCAAATACTTCTACAATACCACGATAAGTCGATGTGACCGATTCTGGTATGGTGGTTGTGATGGCAATAACAATAATTTTGATAGTGATGAAGACTGCCAGGCTGCTTGTGTTAAAAGTATTTATTTTTATTAGATATGTTCCTTCAGAACATAGATACATTTAGTACCCAGGGAGGTAGCTGGGTGGTCCAGAATACACAGGGAGGTAGCTGGGTGGTCCAGAATACACAGGGAGGTAGCTGGGTGGTCCAGAATACACAGGGAGGTAGCTAGGTGGTCCATAAATTGAGGTAGCTGGGTGGCCCAGAATACACTGGTAGGTAGCTGGGTGGTCCAGAATACACAGGGAGGTAGCTGGGCCACATTAAGTACCCAGGGAGGTAGCTGGATGGCCCAGAATACACTTGGAGGTAGATGGGTGACCCAGAATACATAGGAAGGTAGCTGGGTGGTCCAGAATACACAGGGAGGTAGCTGGGTGGTCCAGAATACACAGGGAGATAGCTGGGCCACATTTAGTACCCAGGGAGGTAGCTGGTCGACCCAGAATACACAGGGAGGTAGCTGGGTGGTCCTGAATACACAGGGAAGTAGATGGGTTGCCCAGAATACATGGAGGTAGCTGGGTGGTCCAGAATACACAGGGAGGTAGCTAGGTGGTCCAGAATACACAGAGAGGTAGCTGGGTGGTCCAGAATACACAGGGAGGTAGCTAGGTGACCCAAAATACACAGGGAGGTAGCTGGGCCACATTTGGTACCCCGGGAGGAAGCTGTGTTGCCCAGAATACACAGGGAGGTAGCTGGGTGACCAAGAATACACAGGGAGGTAGCTGGGCTACATTTAGTACCCATGGAGGTAGCTGGGTGGCCCAGAATGCACAGGGCAGTAGCTGGGTGGTCCAGAGTACACGGGGAGGTACCTGGGTGACCTAGAATACACAGGGAGGTAGCTGGGTCGTCCAGAATACATATGGAGGTAGCTGGGGCACACTTAGTACCCAGGGAGGTAGCTGGGTGGCCCAGAATACACAGGGAGGTAACTGGGGCACATTTAGTACCCAGGGAGGTAGCTGGGTGGCCCACAATAGTCTAATTCTTTTTTGCTGCATTCACATCCCTACCCATGGGGTTAGTGTCGTTCCTGGGTGACATGTATGCTTTAATATAAGTCCTTATTTAATTCTTGTAAAATGATATGATATAAATTGGGGTTAACATGTAATAAGAGACACTTTGTTCAATATCTAATATTTCAATAAAAATAACGTACAAGATGTTGACAATTCGTGTCCAGAAAAGTATAGATAATTGGTCAAAATTTGAATTTCCTCAAATTTGTTCCAAACCCCACTCATTCTTACACCCCCACCCCCCTTTTATTAGTCGCACACATTCTGTATTGTTTACACATATTTCTTGTTAGTTACCCACTCACCTTAATAGTAGCACACATTCCATATTGTTTACACATATTCCTTGTTAGTTATACCCCACCCCCACCCCCCTTTTATTAGCCGCACACATTCTGTATTGTTTACACATATTTCTTATTAGTATCCGCCTTTTATTAGTAGCCCTTATTGTTTACAATTTGCATGCAACCTATTTCTACAAATTATAAAATACATTTTTTCTATTTTAGAAGAAGTTACTCTTCCAGTTTGTGAACAGCCAAAACAGACTGGTAAATGTAGGGGCTACATCAAAAGGTTTTATTTTAACAAAGACACGGAACAGTGTGAGGAGTTTATATATGGCGGCTGTGATGGTAATGACAATAACTTTGAAAACGAGGTTGACTGTCAGAGGAAGTGTGCTAAAGGAGAAGAAATAACCAGTAAGATTGTGTGAACATCTGGGTAACATAAACTATAGTAATCTTATTACATGCAAGGGGCCTCAGTGGCCGATTGGTTAAGGTAGTTCGTCTACCATTGATAACGTGGTCTGTCAACACTGAGATTGTGGGTTCAAGTCTCACTGCAGGCAGAGTGTACTCGACTCCAATCTTAATTAACAAGGATTGCCAATTTTCCTGCTGCAGGTCCGGGGTTTTCTCCAGGTACTCCGGCTTCCTCCCCCAATAAAACTGGACAACATGAAATAGCTGAAAAATTGCTGAAAGTGGTGTTAAACATAAAACAAAAACATGACATGTAAACAACTTTTACCTACAAAGTGTAAATACACATAGTTTAGGCTATACCATGCACTTAAAAAGAACATTACAGACAAATGATTAGAACTATATGATGAATGCATGGTAGGGCTCACAAATGTGCCATCTGACCCCCCCCCCCTATTTTTCTTGACTAGGCATTTACAGGTGATAAAAAATTAAAATGGCCTGTAAAAAATATCTTCTATAAGGCCAAACAAAAAATATGTGTGTTTCCGGTTACATAGAATTATAAATAGGTAGGTAGGTCGATTTTTTAAAATTTTTTTTTTTAATTTTTTAGCTCACCTGGACCGAAGGTCCAGGTGAGCTATTGCTATCACTTGGCGTCCGTCGTCCGTCGTCCGTCGTAAACTTTTTCAAAAATCTTCTCCCCTGAAACCACTGGGCCAATTTTTTTCAAACTTGGCCACAATCATCCTTAGGGTTCCTAGTTTCAAGTTTGTACCCAGGGTGTTGATCAACAGACAAATATGGCCGCTGTTACTAAAAATAGAACATGGGGGTCAACACGGGTTTTTGATCATTATCTAAAAAACTATAATAGCTATAGAGAAAACCGTTACTTCAAATTGATCAGCACATTAAGGTCTACAATAGTTGCTATTAGTGCGAAGTTGTGTATTGGCTTCTTGTAGGTGTTATTGCCCTTTTTTGACGATTTTTGACAAAATTTTTGGTATTTACAATATAACCTGAAAAATATACGAGGTAGAGTGAAACTGTAAATGGCAAAAATGATCAGCAATAAAAGCCCTACAATTCACTTGATTGGTCTGAAATTGTCAGATGACTCTTTATATGAGTTATTGCCCTTAAATGGTAATTTTTTATGAAATTTTCCGTTTTTGTCCTGTAACTTTAAAACTATAACAGCTAGAGTAAAACTGTAAATAGCAAAAATGATCAACAATACAAGCCCTACAATTCACTGTATTAGTCTGAAATTGTCAGATGACTCCTTATAGGAGTTATTGCCCTTAAATGGCAATTTTTTATGAAATTTTCCGTTTTTGTCCTGTAACTTTAAAACTATAACAGCTAGAGTAAAACTGTAAATAGCAAAAATGATCAACAATACAAGCCCTACAATTCACTGTATTAGTCTGAAATTGTCAGATGACTCCTTATAGGAGTTATTGCCCTTAAATGGCAATTTTTTAAGAAATTTTCCGTTTTTGTCCTGTAACTTGAAAACTATAGCAGCTAGATTGAAACTGTAAATTGCACAAATGATCAGCAATAAAGACCCTACAATTCACTTGATTGGTCTGAAATTGTCAGATGACTCCTTATAGGAGTTATTGCCCTTAAATTGCAATTTTTTATGAAATTTTCCGTTTTTGTCCTGTAACTTAAAAACCATAGCAGCTAGAGTGAAATAATAAATTGCAAAAATGATCAGCAAAAAAGCCCTACAATTCATTTAATTGGTCTGAAATTGTCAGATGACTCCTTATAGGGGTTATTGCCCTTAAATGACAATTTTGTTAAGAAATTTTCCATTTTTGTCCTGTAACTTGAAAACTATAGTAGCTAGATTAAAACTGTAAATTGCACAAATGATCAGCAATAGAAGCCCTACAAATGATTGCTTAGTCCCAAAATTGCAAGATGACTCTTTATAGGAGTTATTGCCCTTTCATTATGAATTTGGACATATGAACAGTTTTTTAATTATAAATTAGTCTATAACACACCTATTAGTAGAGTAAAACTGTAAATTTCTAAAGTACCCTAAAGGACAATGCCTAAAAACCATTTAATTTTCAGAAATTGTGGATGGCACCTTATAGGAGTTATTGTATTTAACAATTTTTTTGAAGAAATGTTTAGTTTTTGCATAGTAACTTAAAAGCTATAACAACTAGACTGAACTGTTAATTTCAAAAATTTTAATATAGTTTAAGTCATTTGGATTCCAGGTGAGCGATTACAAGCTCCTGGGAGCCTCTAGTTTTTTTTTTTAATCATGAATCCCGTTGGTTAAATTAGTAATTTAAATCTTGACCTTTGTCTTTTATACCTTTGTAGGTGTAAAGCTTGTAAGTTTCAAGAATTTACCATAAAGCCTTTAAAAGTCTAGACTAATACAGTCGTTAAATGAGCTATCAATATCGTTCCAAGCTTTAATATGTATACATTTAGCCGCCATGTTGGGGTGGAAGTATGAAAATAGAACTAAAACCAGGAACAATACCGGGAGTTTTCCGGTTCGAAGTAACCTCCGTTAAAAACGCAAAAAAAAACTTTAGGGTCGGCTTAAAAAAAATAGGTAGGGTCAGGTAACCGGAAACACACATATTTTTTTATTTGGCCTAATGATTTTGCTTTTTTCTGTGCAGTCTTTTGATTCTTAATTTATTTTATGTTGATGATAAAGTTTCCATTTAGTTGTCCTGTTATATATTAATATGGAAGTTTTTTTTATGCCCCCGGGACGACATGTGGCGGTGGGCATTAAGTTTTACTCATGTCCGTTCCTCTGTCTGTCCGTCCGTACAAATTTCTGTCAAGCTTTACTAAGAAACCGAACATGAGAACAATTTAAAATTTGCCAGGTTGGTTCAGTATCACAAGTTGTATGTCCTAGGCGACTTTCAGACCTGTCGGACAACTACTTCCTGTTTGGGACTTCATTCAGCGGTGGCATCTGTGTTCCATGGACACATTCGTCTATTTTTTAATTTGTCTATATTTATTTGGAGCCTTTATCACAATTGATATCAAAATTATTTGCAATATAACTTTAGGTGCTGGTAATCGCTGTCAGTTATCGGCAGATGTAGGACCATGTAAGGGCAATATTAAACGCTGGTACTACAACTCCCAAAATGGGGAATGTGTTGAGTTCGGTTGGGGCGGATGTGAAGGAAATCTCAACAACTTTATTGACAAAGAAACCTGTCTGTCTAAATGTTCTGTTCAAATTGTTCCTGCTGACAAAGAACGTAAGTACAGTAACTATAGCTATGATTTATTGTATAACCCACAAACATACTGCTGACAAAGAACACAAGTAACTATAGCTATGATTTATTGTATAACTCACAACATCCTGCTGACAAAGAACACAAGTAACTATAGCTATGATTTATTGTATAACCCACAACATCATGCTGTAAAGAAAGTAAGTAACTATAGCTATGATTTATTGTATAACCCACAACATCCTGCTGACAAAGAACACAAGTAACTATAGCTATGATTTATTGTATAACCCACAACATCCTGCTGACAAATAACGTAAGTAACTATAGCTATGATTTATTGTATAACCCACAAACATCCTGCTGACAAAGAACACAAGTAACTATAGCTATGATTTATTGTATAACCCACAAACACCCTGCTGTAAAGAACGTAAGTAACTATAGCTATGATTAATTGTATAACCCACAAAATCCTGCTGTAAAGAAAGTAAGTAACTATAGCTATGATTTATTGTATAACCCACAAACATCCTGCTGACAAATAACGTAAGTAACTATAGCTATGATTTATTGTATAACCCACAAACATCCTGCTGACAAAGAACATAAGTAACTATAGCTATGATTTATTGTATAACCCACAAACATCCCGCTGATAAAGAGCGTAAGTAACTATAGCTATGATTTATTGTATAACCCACAAACATCCTGCTGACAAAGAACACAAGTAACTATAGCTATGATTTATTGTATAACCCACAAACATCCTGCTGACAAATAACGTAAGTAACTAAAGCTATGATTTATTGTATAACCCACAACATCCTGCTGTAAAGAAAGTAAGTAACTATAGCTATGATTTATTGTATAACCCACAAACATCCTGCTGACAAAGAACATAAGTAACTATAGCTACATGATTTATTGTATAACCCACAAACATCCTGCTGATAAAGAGCGTAAGTAACTATAGCTATGATTTATTGTATAACCCACAAACATCCTGCTGATAAAGAACACAAGTAACTCTAGCTATGATTTATTGTATAACCCACAAAGAAATGTTTTACTTAATTTCATACACTTAACTGATAATGAACATGTGTACATTTTGAATGGAGTTAGTAACACACATATTATTGGATCTGACAAAAAAGGGGGTTAAGCAAATCGAAGTAGATGGCATCAGATTGGTTACTATTTATCATTGCTGTGTCAACACTAAGGTTGCGAGTTTGTGCTTAACTTGGGGAAGGTTATGTTCAACATAAATCTTCATTGAAAATAATTGCCACTTTTCTAGCCCAAGATCATGGGTTTTCAAAGAAACTCTTGTTCCTCCCTTATAAAAAATTATATGACTAAAAGTAGCTTAAAATCCCATTTAAACAGATAAACATTGTAGATTAATTTTGCTGATTTCTTTATTGCTAATAGACATTAAGAAACAACTGGAAATAAATTGGTTGTGGGTGTCTTGTTGAATTTAAAATATTTCTACATTCTTATTATAAGCTTTCAACTTTTGCATTAGTTTTACAATTTTAAGAAATAAATATACCTGTGTTGAGAAAGTTACTGGAAGTTTGTTAATTTTTGTGAAAAGTTTGTACTTGCAAACCAATTTAGAAAAATAACTGTTTTTCATTAAAGCAATTTTATTTTAGAAAGAGACATTTGAACATTAATTTTTGTCCATTTTATTTCAGCAAGAGACATTTGCCGACTTCCTAGTGAGGTAGGACGATGTAGGGCATCAGTTCAGCGTTGGTTCTATGACTTCAATGAGGGCAAGTGTAAACAGTTCATTTATGGAGGATGTGACGGAAACGAAAATAATTTTGAAACCAGAGAACTATGTGAATCAGGCTGTAGTCGAGCTAGTAAGTTATTCAAGTTTAAGTGTAAAAATCTTCCAAGTATGACTAATAATATACAAAAGCTACTGATGAATTTTACAGTCAGTACGGCATGATGAAGATTCCCTTGTTGTTGGTTTATTCAGCTCTTAAAGTACTTTAAATGTCAGGTATAAAAATTCAATTGACAATTCACAATGTTGTGGCCATCTACAAATTTTAGGTAGCCAGAAATCATGTGTATTAAAATATTTGTTAATTGTTTACTTTCATACCACAAATTTTCTCAAGTGATCTTTGTAAATTGGAGCAAAACATATCTAATCATGTTGCTCACAAACACTGTCGACTTACCATTCAAACAAGTTCAACAATGAGTTGCCAGCATGCAAGTTGATGCACAGCCAACTGTTTCAGTAGACTTAATTGAGGGCTGCTATTCTTCACCAATAATGCTGAAAAAGCTAAAAAAAAAAAAAAATACTAAAACCAGTTAAAACTACATTCAAACACAAACATTTTTATACCCCAGCTTAAAAGAAGTGGCGGTATACAGTAGTCCCCCTCTTATACGATCCCCTCGCCGACGACCACCCGCCTCATCCGGCCAAAACCCTGATGCATTAAGTATTTCTAACGTAAAATTACCTCTCGCGAACGACCACCCCTCAAACGCGACCAGCGACCACGTTTTCTTGACACAACAACATAAATTCCCCTCACGAACGACCATTTTCACTGACTGAATGTTTATTTTGAAATACTCGAATGCAACGTGATTTGGTTTTATTATCGGAAACGGGTCCTACTAAACGCAGAGAAGTGCAGAGAAGTGAAGAGAATTACATCGTATGTAAACATAGACCAACTGCTTGAAATTGTCAACTAAATGATATTTTTAGTAAAAATATGGGCTTCTTTATGTTCATGTATACAATATAAAACATATTTATATATAATAAACCTTTATTTAATCAAATAAACCATTTTTTAATTACTTCTCTTCACTTCTGTGCATTTCTCTGCACTTCTCTGCGTTAAGTATGACCGTTGTAAACCAGTTCGGTAACAGTTCAACGACCGGTAAACAAAATGTCGAAATCACGTAAAAGAAAGATGTTTAAGCTTTATTAAAGGGGAAAACAAGTAGGATATTGTAGATCAGTTTGATTTTGGTATTACGGAAATCGGGTTTCTTACAAGAAGACTGAAAATTTCAACAAGGAGATAATAGTACAATGTACCAACATAATCATTAATCAAAATTTACAACAAACGATGTCAAAAACTTGGGAAACTGGAAACAGAGAGAAACCTGGATTTTTCCAAACTAAACGGAACCTTAATACACTACGAAGTAGAACCTGGGCAGACAATAAAAGTGATAAAAATAATGATAATGCAGATGAAACAGGAACAGAAACTTTCACTGATAAGAAGACTTGGAATTCTTATACATGTATTATCATTACACATTTTAAACAGATAAAAACTGCATGAATTCTTTTCATACTGAATAATAAAATACAAATATTTATTATGTGTGATTCTTGATCACTTCACAGTTCTTGTTGCTAATTAATCAACCTACCAAGCTCTATAAACCTGTGTTAGTGTGTGTATATCCCCTCAAGAAAGACCATCCCCATTATAAGACCACTTTCATGACTCAGATGGGGTGGTCTTATAAGAGGGGGACTACTGTACTGGTTTACCTCTGTCTTTCCTTCCATCCGCAACATAACTTTGGTAACAGTTCTCTCAGCATCTACTTGTCACAACCACTTGAAATTTTATATATGACCTTACCATGTTGTCCTATATTGCAAGTACACATTTCAGGTCTGTCGCATATTTACTTTCTGTTTACCGACTTAGTCAATTTTCAATAAAGAGATGTGAAAACAAGGGTATACAGACTGAGCACATGCTCGTTATTGGTTTATTTTTAAAGTTGATAATTTTATGCCCCTGCGACGACATGTCGGGGGGGGGGGGGGGGGGGGCATTAAGTTTTACTCATGTCCGTCCGTCTGTCTGTCTGTCCGTACGTCCGAACGAATTTCCATCCAGCTTTTCTCAGAAACTGTACATGAGAACAATTTGAAATTTGGCAGGGTGGTTCAGTATCACAAGTTGTACGTCCTAAGCGACTTTCAGACCTGTCGGACAACTACTTCCTGTTTGGGACTTCATTTGTACGTAAATAGGTCCGTCCGTATGTACGAATTTCCGTCAAGCTTTTTTCAGAAACTGCACATGATAACAATTTGAAATTTGGCAGGGTGGTTCAGTATCACAAGTTGTACGTCAGACCTGTCGGACAACTACTTCCTGTTTGGGACTTCATTTAGCGGGGGCATCTGTGTCCCATGGACACATTCTTCGATTTTTTTAATATGCATTTGGGGTAAGGTATAGGGAGGTATGTAGCCTAGGTTCTGTACTTGTATACTAACATCCTTATATGATGACTGAAAGAAATCTCAAAATATTTGAATTTCAAAAATGTTGAGGACCAATCATCACATATCAAAACTTTAAATTTGACACTTTTGATTGTCTGACCCTTGTAATATAGAAAATATCCAAATGTGTGGTTTCTCCATGAAACATTTAGAAAACCAAATGAATTGAAATCTGCAAATTTTTTGGTGACCAAATAGATTCAATTTAATTAAGAACATAATTGTTTTCTGATTGATAACTTTGCTGTTTTGTTGAAACTTTGTTTTAATTGTATATTAACAGAAGTATGTCAGCCATATTATGTCCCTGCCATTCAATGCCTGGCCTACATCAGAAGGTACCAGTATATAGCAGCCAGTCAAGATTGTCAGGAATTCATCTATGGTGGATGTGGTGGCAATTCTAACAACTTTGCCACAATAGAGGCCTGCAGAGGAAAATGTGTGGAATCTGAACCAAAAACTTATGATAGTATGTATCTTGTTTAAAAAAAAAGTTACATTATAGTTACATTATAGGAAAATAGTGTGATCAGTAAAGGAACTAAAGTATCCAAATCACAATACTGAGTTGGTGACATAGAAATGTCATTTTTTTCAGGCTGAAGCAGGCCTACTTTACATTCTGATTTTTATCAAATTAAAACCAAATGTTTGTATCAACATCATCTTTGGCAATGGTCAAAATCGGTAAGTTTAACACAAGTTATGTAGATTATCTGGGAAATTACTATGTAAGCCTGCTCATGTTTGTGAGATTTGTATGAAATTTAAATATAATTAATATGACTATATTAGAGATGAGGTAAAAGGAAAGCTTTATTAAGTCATGCACAAGTTAAACATTATCCTTGCAAATATAAAATATATTCTTAAGGGGTTGGACCTCTTTTTTTTATTTTGAAATATTTTTTATTAGCATCAGATGACAAAGACTAAAATAAGATTCTGTTCCGATTGACTATTTATGATAATTGACATCTGCCTCTGATTGGCTAAAATTTGATTGAATGAAAAACCCTTAAGCTATAACACAGAACTAGTTAATTTCTATGATTTCATTATATTTTTGTTATCTGTTTCTACAGTTTAATTCAACATTATCAACCTAGGAACACAGTCTGTTTTTTCTTCTCTCTGGTGTTTGGAATTGTACAACATAATGAACATTTTACATATCTCAAAAAGCGAAATACAGTTGAACTTTAATGGCTTGAACACCGGGGATTTCTCGAACACCTATAAAAGTACGGAACTTTTTGCCCTATATATTCAATGTTAAAATTGCTTCGATTTCTCGAACACCGATTTATCGAAAACTCGAACTAAATTAGCAATCCCAATAGTAAAAATCTATTGAAAACACAATGAATAACTCGAACTAAAATTATTTACTGCTCGGATGATTATTGGTCGTAAAAGGTGTAAAGATTGAAGCCATACCTGTAAAATGCCAAGCTTGATCTTTAATGATATGATCCCTAATAATTAACCTAACTGTCATCAGTTTGTATTTATGTACGCCTTTGTCGGCAAATTTGTTGAAATCTGTTTTAATTAATTAAACTATACACCAATTAATGGCTATCCAATCCGAATCTATGTCATATTGACCAAATTAATTACTTAATGCAACAATACTTGTGCAGAAAATTAAACAAGAAAAATAACAGTATTAAAACATTTATATTTTTAACAAAAACATAAATCACGTAAAAACAAGATTTTCGTAAATCAATCCGTACACATTTAAGTTATGTAATACATTGCCATTTGAGTACATAGAATTTTTATAACCACAAAAAAGGAGGAAAGTCTCGAGTCAGTAAGTAACATTTATGGCTTTGAGCCATTACACAAGCATACATTGAAGGCTATTTGTTATATCACAGTTATTGATATTTAATACTCGCATGCATAAGCCATTAAAAATCACTCAAAGCTTTAGATTGATCACTGTAGTAAAATAAAGCTTGTACACAAACATTGCATATTTGAATCATTTTAAAATTTACACATTCTAAATTTTTGGTAATACAACTGGATTGTATTTTTTATATCGTGTAGTCACTATAAATGATAAACTTATTCATTGGTATATATAAATTGCAAAAGAAGAGCTTGTCTTGAAAACTAATATTTAGAACAAAGACAGATCTAAATTCTAAATTTGTTGATGAAGGCATCATTATGATTTACTTTAAAATTCTATATATTTAGTGTTCCAGCATTACATTTCCCTCTGTAATGGTGTTCCATTGTGATATTGTTATATTGCCTTCTGTAATGGTGTTCCATTGTTATATCTCCCTTTTAATGGTGTTTCATCATTATATTGCCCTTTAATGGTGTTCCATCGTTATATTGCCCTATGTACTGGTGCTGTTATATTGCCCTATGTAATGGTGTTCCATCTTTATATATTTCCCTCTGTAATAGTGTTCCATTGTTATATTGCCCTATGTAATGGTGTTGCATTGTTATAATGCCCTCTGTAATGGTGTTCCATTGTTATATTGCCCTCTGTAACGTTGTTCCCTCAGAGATTGCCTAAGAAGTCCAATTTCCCAAAAAGTACATAAATTTCCAATAAATGTCTCCCATGATATAACACCAAAGGTTGCATTATAACAAGAGAGTGCTGTAAAGCTATATAAACTTATCATTCACTATAGACCATTGTTGCAGATAAACTATATTAAATCTACATAGTTATTTCTAGATAAATTGACATTGTATTATGTTGGGATTATTTATTTTTTACAATATAAGGGGTGCATGCAACACTTCATAAGATCAGCATGTATATGTTAATGGTTATAACAGGGTTAATTACAATTAAAATGAATTGTTTGTAACAGATATCTGTGCCCTGAAACCTGAGGCCGGTCCCTGTAGAGAAAGGAACATTAAGTGGTTCTATAACACTACGACTAGTCGCTGTGAGAAGTTTATATATGGAGGATGTCATGGCAACCCTAACAAGTTTGATTCCCAGGATGAATGTGATAGTTTCTGTACAGAAGGATCTGGAGACATAGACGTAGAAGTCACTTCAGTAGACAGTTGTACGTATTCTGATGCATATCATAGGTATTATGGGTAACTTGGTGATGTAGATGTTACTCCAGTAAGTTTTAATTATTTGGAGATATAACTATAGGTTAACATAGCCTGGAGATGTAGATGTCACTTCAGTAGACAGTTTTTGGAATTCTGAGTCATAACGTAATATGGAGATGTAGATGCTACTCCGTTAAGTTAAATTATTTGGAAATGTAACTATATATTAACATAGCCTGGAGATGTAAAAGTCACTCAAGTAAGTTATTCTGAAGTTTAATTATACAGAGCTCCAGATAAGCTGCGTATTTGCGTTATTACGCAATTAAATTTTCATAAAACCCAATTATTTTGATAGCTTTGCGTTGCAAAACGCAATATCCAAGGCCTAAAACCCAATCAGTTTTTAGAAACATGCTTAATTCACTCACTGAGTGTACATAAAATTGTTCAGTGATTGCGTTAATTCATTCAAATAAATACACAAAGTTGCGTAATTATGATTCACATTATACAACCGAGGTGTTTTGAATGTAATGTATATTTCATGCAGATACGGTTCCCCAGGTATGTAGATTTATTTCACATGAAGAGATGCAAAACTACAAAAGGTTATCAACACGTATAAAACCATAGTGAAATACTTTTTTCAGCATAAAAAACCCAATTCAATAAATTTTAGATGGGTGAAAAACCCAATTAACTTTTTTTGAGTGGGTTAAAAAAAATGATAAAAGTGATATATAAAAAAATACCCAATGAAATAAATCATCAGATGGGTGAAAAACCCAATGAAGAAAATCTTATCTGGAGCTCTGATTATAGGTAATATGGGTGGCTTGTTAAATTTTATGGAAATTGAACTATGGTGTATTTTGTTATATTTGTGGAGAATTCTTTCCCCACTTGGTATTACAACCATCTGTATAAGAAAAGTACTTTCTGAATTGAATCTGAGTTTGGTTCAAATACTTTAGACATTTCTGTTAAAAAATATATGTGGGAAAATTAGAGGTACCTGTTGTTAAATTTTATGGAAATTGAATTATAGTGTATATTGTTTATTTCTAGCTTATTGTCATTTACCCAAAGAAAGTGGTGAATGTGAAAATTCTTTCCCGGCCTGGTATTACGACCACCTGGATGGTGTCTGTAAAGAATTTGTCTTTGGAGGTTGTGGAGGAAATAAAAATAGATTCACAAGTCGGGAAGTGTGTGAATCGTCCTGCAGTAGAGAAGGTATGGTAAATTATTTAACACAGCTCTTCTTTTAATGTACATATGTTAACACAGGGGAGATAATCAGCTCACTTTTTTAAACATATATAATGTGATGAATGATAGCAAGGTTTATATAATATATTATGCCAGATGCACGTTTCACATAATCAAGACTTATCAGTGGCACTGAAACCCAAACAATATTTACTGTAAACCAATTAATATTTGCGTAAGAAAACATTCATGATTTTTATTCAATGGACTGATTCGCAGATACAGACTTTCAAGCAATTGACAACATTGAAAATATATGTTCATGGATCTTCTAATAGCTGTTTAGAAAAGTGGCACAAAATAAATTATAGTCATGGTCACTACTTTTTGGAGTTCAGAAAATCGTGATTTTTAAATAAATATGCATAAATTTGCTTACATTTTGATGTGAAGATTTGTTATTGCAATTTACAAGATGATTCACACAATCGGTTATGTATAATAATATTCCTTTGTACGCCATGTGACGGTTTTTTTACGTGTCTACGGAGAATTAACATTAAGCGGTCAGCCGTTGTTTACAGCGGAAACTTGTCAAGGAGCCGCTGTTTACGTCACCAAAGTTCACACGGTCAATGATGCATTGCAATAACGGGAAGTAACTCGTACAACAAAAAGACGCTAGAAACAGCTGTTGAAGAAATGGAGGTATACGTATTGAAGTGGTAAGTATATACTTAATTAATAAAAAATAATTACTTCTTGTAAAATTGATTACGATTTAATTGGTTTTTGTCATAAATTCATTTAATAAACATGATAAATTGCATAGAAAAAATTAGAATTGCAGTTATTTATAAACGAGACTAAAAGCAATTACCAGATCTATATATCATTTTATAGCTTTTTACCCATATTTTCCCCTTTGTTACAAAAAAAACAAATTCTACATGACAGTTTGTGTTAAATTCCTTTCTGTCATACAGAATTTACATAAACGTTATGCGTGTAAATACTATTATGGTGGGACAATTTACCATCTATATATAGAGTACTATACATACAGAATTTCGGCAATTAACATGTCCTTTAACTGCCGGTAATTTAGCTGAAACACCTGTTTATTTATTATTAAGAAATAATTTGTTTATAGAAATAAATGCAAGATATTTTAACAGTACAATTCGTTACACCGCTGAATGAAGGGAAATTTCCTAAATTCGAGTATGTGCCCATAGTACAGATTGGTAAGCATGCACGTTTTTTATAAATTAATAAATACAGACTTGAGGGAGGGGAGCATGGGTCATCATCCCGAATTCCCGATCCAAAAATTAGAACATCCCCAATTCCTGGTCATAAAATGTCATTTTCCCAAATTCCCGAGAAATTCACAATGTTAAGAAAAAACTTGCCGACATGTTAATATTGAAAAGTATATCAACCTGAAGTTGCTATATACTAATTTGACATAATTTTCACATAATTGTATTATTAAAAACGAACAAGTTCAGCATTGTATTTGGATAAGATAAAATGACACTAAGGCCATACTTATAAATATGTCTGTTTGCTGTTCCCCTACCAGTGAGCTGGGAACATGAATAAAATTTAATTTTGTGCTCAAATAAGGTTCGACATTTATTAAACAATAAAAAATTCTTTGAAGGATTTTTTTTATTTATTATTCTCGGAGAATGTTATGTTAGTCACTATAACACTTGAAATTGCAACAGCTTTAAATAGCGTTTTTTAATTCCACTTCCACATTTTCGGCTTTATCATGGCATTGTTCCCTAAATCCTAACTGCGGATGCAGAATTGGTTTTTGGCATGTTATTTTAGTAAACTGGTTTACAAAAAAATCGATACATTTTACCCCACGAGCGATTTTAAAAACTTGCACCTTTTTGTATGCACGCCTTATTGTTTGGTAGAATTAAAAAATTGAGTAAGCTCGAATCAAATATAGTGATAAAACAATTGCTGGGACGATTCCCAATGGTCAACCTATAACTGTCCATAGTTTCTAGGGGGACGTCTGGCTATACAATGTAATACGAAAGCCTGCATGCAGACCGTAGCAGGCATACGAACCTTGGGTGGAAAAACCTTTTTTTACAGTCCATCAGAAAGAAATGTTCAAACATATAGCCATGGGATTTGAACCTCACTTTTATAGAAATTAAAACCCTTTCTCGATTAGTTGTACGATTGCTTTAAGTACCTCAACACTCCGAGATCCTGCCCTCTCCTTTACTGAATTGCAATAAATTTGAAAGAGACGGTATTTTGAGCTGTATGTGCTAACTTTAAAATGTTGTTTGTTTAAATGGTGCTTAAAGCCACTTTCAGATATATCATAGCGTCCAGTTTTTATTGGGGGAGGATGCCAGAGTACCTAGAGAAAACCCCGACCAGCGGTAGGAAAACGGGCACGCCTTGTCAATTAAAACTTAAGAGTCGAGTGCACACTGCCTTCAGTGAGAATCAAACTCTCAATCTCGGTGTTGACAGACCACATAATCAATAGTAAATTAACTACCTTTACCACTCGGCCTCAGAGGCCCAAATGTACACAATATTTTTCTATTCTTTTTATCGTGCACAATATTTTCGGTAAACATTCTTTTTTATAGACCATATTTCTGTCCTGAATATAGCTGAACAATAAGCAAATCATCAATAGACCACATCTCTTTTGCCATAAATTATCAACACAGAAAAACCTATACGCTTGTGAAATGTAGAGTAAAAAACTAACATGTACAAAAACATGCTCCCAAATCAGGGGTTCGGAGTCCATGTTCGCTTCATGTTGATGGGAAGGGGGACGATTCGTTCTATATACCGGTCAATTTTTTATAACCATTCTGCGCAACATTGTATTTTATTTCCACAAATAAGAACTAATTCCATTATAATAAGATGCACAAGTTCAATAAATGTCTAATTGTTTGTTACCATGAAGAGATCTGGACTAAAAAATTTAGGAGGAGTTGATTACTTAAAAATAAGTACTTCAGGCCTGTCAACTTTTAAAAATCTCCATGGGGGTTTTTTATGCGCCAAAAAAAAAATTGCGCGCGAAAGTCTTTTCTTTTATACATGTTCATTATTGTACAGCCAGCTGTGAAGGGATAAATATTTAACATATACATGTAGTTTGTTTTGCAATAAACTGTTCAATTCCTGTTTAAATTTGCAACTGAAGCAAAAAGGCAAAGAAATAAGGCTTGAAGGTGTCACACTTTATTAACACAAAGTCCATGAAGTCAGCAATAGCAATAACATACATAGATGAATAACAAAACATGCATTAATTATTGAAAGCACTACATATAAACATCAAAGATGCACTAGATTCTAAGCACTAAATAATCAAACAGATAAGTCAAATACTTGTATGCATTATTACATTAAAGCACTATACATTTAAAGTTCAAACATCAAAATTACATTAAAGCCTCAGCAAACTGTTGTATGTTACACAGGCCTTCTTTGCTGTCAGTAGTTGGTCCTTTTCTGGCTTCAGTTCAGTCATCTAAAACTGATGATATTTTGTGAAATGCCCATATATATATATACGAAACAGAAAAAATGAATACATTTCACGGTATCAAAACAGCATCCAAGCAGACATCTTTAAACCCGTTCCGCCCATTCAAGTTTTTTTCATTAACCCTTTTGATCTTTTTGATTGAGTAATTAAAAACCCCAATTAGGAATGTAGTTAATAATGGTTAAAATTAATTATTTTTTACCAAAGACTAATAAAATTACCGTAATCCCATTACGACAACAACACCCAAGCTCCGAATTTCAATTTAACTAATCATCCTATTAGGAACAAATTACTCATAATTATGTATCACTCGACTTTTGTATACAACAAGAAAAACAATAAAAATGTCAAATTTATGGCTTTAATTAACTCTACGCCACCAGGTCAATTGGTCTTTAGATGAAGCGTAAAATTAGCCGACATCGTTATGAAACGAATAATTTGATTGGATGTTGTGGACAGTTGCTTCCCATGGTTGAAAATCGTGATTTTCCAAATTTTATCGGTAGGCATTGTTCAAAATCGGGTTTTTCATCCATTTTAGAAACCCGATATCGGGTTTCGGGTTTTCACAAAATCAAGACCCGAAAATCGGGAAAACCCGCGAAAATCGGGAAAGTTGACAGGCCTGGTACTTAACCAGTCAAAATCCATGTTTTCTATCGAAAACCCCAAATATCATTTCAATCAAAATGTTAACTATTAGTTGCACACTGGCGCTACGATTCATCATATTCCATTCAGTGTTGATAGTCATTAGTGGAGTTGTGGATAAGAGATGGGTACCCTGAAGAGTAACTGTTAGATACCCACACATATATAATGGCATCATGGATTGTCAGTTTTCATACCTTAGGTATTGGGTTTTCACCAGCTGCCTTTACACAATAAAAAACGCCACAGTACATGAATAGCCGAAAAATTAATAAAAGGCGCTAAACAATTTAAAGTCTCTTAAAATACATGTTTAATAGAATGTTTGCATATTAACCATACAGAAGTGTTAGGTCTGTCATACATGTAGTAAATAAATATTACCGGTATCTGTTGCTCTCTTAAAACAAAACTAGTAAAATCAATTTAATAAAAATAACTCGTGTACAAGATAAAATGCTTTTTTCAATACAAGAATGTCCTCCCATTGACAGATCAAGCCATGAAATAGACCAGTCACAAAAAATAATTTTCAGTTATTCAGTATTTCACACTTTTTCTCTTAGGAATTCCCAAGACATCACTGATGGACACATACAGCAGTCATCTCCAGTGGAACAAGTAGTTGATTCACTCTGTAGTAGTTGTACACAATGCAACAGTAGCCAGCAGAAAATGCACCAGTGACCAGCAGTAATCAGAAAAATCATGAATGATCATCCATCCAGAAACTCCAATAATATACATGTATATCTGCAATCATGTAAAAACATTCTGTTAATTATAATTTATACATACTACAATAATGTTTTTTTTCTGACTGAACTTTAATTTCACATGGACTGCGATACAAAATGTTTTATTTTTATTTTGCAATTTATGTTTACATATTTATATAATATTACACGACTGATTTAGATGCATCATGCTTTATTTTGATTATACCATTTTACATGGTTATTCATTGTTTTATTACTTTAAATTTATACAAAATCGTACTGTATATGCCAGAAATTTCCAAGTTGACTGATGATTCATGTGTTTGCATTATTAATTGGTCTTCTGACCATTAAAGACTAACAAACAATTCTCCAAAAAGGTAATGTGTTTTATTATCTAAACACAACTTGATAATTCAGGTAACTCTTTCTGAGCTATGATTAAAGGTGTATTTTTAATATCAATATCATGTGCATGTCTAGACAAAACCTGAGATTGTTACTTATAGTAAAGTAAAAGTGTGAGCAGTAAACTTGGGCCTTCATAGGTTACTGAATACTTTAGCAGTCCACAAGTTTAAATGGCAAATTGATTTCAGTTCATGAAATTTACTACCAGTTAAGGTGACTAAGTGGTTGCATTGTAAAGTAGTAATACTATTGATCACGTGCCTGTCAGCACTGAAGTAAGGTTGCTGATTAAAGCCTAGGCACAGACACGCACATCCATATGGAGTGTATAACATTACTCACCACTTTGTGTGGTGGGGTATAAAAAATGAAATGAAGCTTAAATCTAAAAAAAATTAACAATTCGCTAAACTTTCAAGAAAATTGGTGAAAATGTTTAAAAACAAAAACTCGATACTTTTTTGAGAACAAACTCTCATTATCCTTAGTGGAAATTCACATATTTACTAAAAAGTACTAGTATACAAACCGAGGCTAACAATTAACAACTGTGTGTAATTTGAAGAAAATCTGTAAGGGAATTCTCAAGATACAGTGTTTGTTTGAATGGTGTTTAACACCACTTTCAGCAATTTTTCAGCTATTTCATGGCATCCCAGTTTTTATTAGGGGAGGAAACCCAGACCTTCAGTAGGAAAACTGTACATCCTGGTCAATTAAGATTGCAAGTCAAGTACACCTTGCCCGCAGTGACACGATACAGTGTGACATGTGGATGACATATAGATGGGCATATAAAAATGAACAGTATTTATTGAGTTTCAGGGTCCCAACCTGCTAAAAAAACTTATTTTCAGGTTTAAGAAAGGCACACCCCTTTTACCAAAGTACTGTTTATACCTGCTCATAGGGTTTCATTAATTAAATAATAAATTTGTCTACATTTAAATATTTGCTCAAGTAATGTACATGCTTGTATGTATTTTATACAAATAACGTTCCTTTCATAATTGACCTCTATCCCAAATAAATAAATAAAATAACGCAAAGAAACCAAGCAATGAACAAAAAAGGTAACACAAATTTTGCTCAGATCAGTAGTTTTAATAATATGCTGAATGGTTTGTTGAATGTTTTGCATGAAAAAAAATATATATATATAAAAAGGACAGCAGTGGAGGAAACTAGAACTTTTAAACAGTATAACATGTATGTTTCTGGAGCTTCTTCCTAGTGCAGGAAAAGTAAGGCTAATACTGGGTCAATACTGCCGCCCCCACTCAGACTGGGGCCCGGTAATGGGTCAGTTCGACCTGTCCCTTTATAGCGAGTCAGTTTCCCCAAATTATAGTTATAAGGTTTCATGATAACAATTAGAGTATGTGGATTTATTTAATTAATAATGTTAGATATGTACATGTATTGTTGGCATAAAAGCATAAACATTTGAAACATAAGTGATTGATGTTTCAAACTGAAAGCCATTTTTTTTTACTGTTTTGATAGAAACTGAAACATGTTACAGTTTCTTAACATGTTTCTGTTTTTTGAAACATTGTACTGAAACATTTTTCATATTCAGGTAAAAGAAATGCGCCCCAGGTGACGTTTTGACTCTTACAAGGTGCCGAATTGACTAGTAATATGGGTGCCGAATTGTCTTTTTTGTATGTGCCGATTTGATTTGCACCGCTATTGTGAACGACCCGGATTCCCGACCCCCCTCCCCCCAAACCACTTTTACCGAACTGTTTCCAAATAGTCACAGTCATCATTTAGCCTTGCTGCAGCACTGAATATAAACAATGAAATTACTCTGTATTTTCTTAATTTATCAACTAAAAGTCATACTCAGATTGTAAACCAAAAAATAATAACCACGTGCGTCTGGTTCTTAGACAACTGTCGTGGCTGTAGTTTACGACTAACTACTTTGTTTATTGATATTTAAAGACAGTTGACAACTGTTCTGCAATAGGGAAAATTAAATAATTAACATAAAATTACATACTCACGTCATAACTGGCAAGAATGTGCATAATTTCCTCGAATATTATCCTCAATCATTTGGAAAGAAGGTGTGTCATCAATATGGCGCGAAATTGCGTAATCGGCAAATGGAACTCAAATCTGATTGGTTGACAAATGATACGGAAACTGCCGACAATTTGTAAACAACAAGTTTCTCCCACTGTTGCTTGGCTGCAAAACATGGCGAAATTGACAATGGGAAATCTCCGTTGAGGTCAGAAAAATCCGATTTAAGTAGTAATGAGCATAACATTTACTAAAAGAAAGATTGGATTAGCTTGTAAATTCATTTTTACGCTTTTTGGTAACAAAATATAAAGCCATGAATACAATAGAAGGCAAACTATATGCATTCTCCCGAAAGGACCGACACTGACTTTGACTATAGGGTTGTCATTGTCTTTTGTTCTTGTTGATCAATTTTTCTACCTGACAGATTAATGTTAACAAAAACTCAAGTACATGTAGTTTGGTTGATTATACTAAACATATTAAATTTATGAAAATGGATATAAAAAGTAATTCCCAAAACTTGTCTTATCTAACGTACTATTTTGAAGCCGACAATGTTAATGAACCATTTTACCTTTATAGCCCTGTCATGCCTGTTGATGTACATAATTGTTGATTACTTTGTTGGTTGATGGTATGTTCATGTTGTTGATTGTATGTTCATAACAGCTAATAAAGCTATTAGATCTATTGACACTTGGCAGAATTAAATTTTTATTTAAAAATTAATTTGTCCTTTCTTTAAGTGGCAAGACCAATAATCAGATTTTAATCAAAACATAAGACAGATAAGTATTATCAATGGAAGTTGTCACTGTGAAATCATAGTAAAGTTTTCACACAAATATGGTATTTTACACGATTTAGGCAAGTGTATTGATTCCTCATGCTTCATTTTTCCCCAACCTTTTTGCAGGCATAAACTTTCTGAATAGTAACCGTCTCGCGAAATCCGTGAAAGTTTATACCACACAGTATATCCAAGTGAATAAGATATTATAGATCTGTTGTCACAAAATTTCCAAAATGTACCAAATTTGGCTAAGGCTGTCTATACCTTCTACACCTTAAAATAGAAAAACCTTAGAATTAAAATTATGTTGGAAATCTCAGGGCAGTAAATTTAGCTATGTTAACAAAGGGGAGATAAACAACCCACTTAAATAACACAGTGGAAGTAAGCTCACTTAAATGCATTTATCCTACATTCATTGCATTCGCTGTACAATACAAGTTTGGAATTAAGACTCCTGGTATCCTTGTACCTACTTCTTAAGATAATTAGTATTTTGTTCTGGTTTACAACACTCCTGGTATCCTTGTACCTACTTCTTAAGATAATTAGTATTTTGTTCTGGTTTACAACACTCCTGGTATCCTTGTACCCACTTCTTAAGATAATTAGTATTTTGTTCTGGTTTACAACACTCCTGGTATCCTTGTACCCACTTCTTAAGATAATTAGTATTTTGTTCTGGTTTACAACACTCCTGGTATCCTTGTACCCACTTCTTAAGATAATTAGTATTTTGTTCTGGTTTACAACACTCCTGGTATCCTTGTACCCACTTCTTAAGATAATTAGTATTTTGTTCTGGTTTACAACACTCCTGGTATCCTTGTACCCACTTCTTAAGATAATTAGTATTTTGTTCTGGTTTACAACACTCCTGGTATCCTTGTACCCACTTCTTAAGATAATTAGTATTTTGTTCTGGTTTACAACACTCCTGGTATCCTTGTACCCACTTCTTAAGATAATTAGTATTTTGTTCTGGTTTACAACACTCCTGGTATCCTTGTACCCACTTCTTAAGATAATTAGTATTTTGTTCTGGTTTACAACACTCCTGGTATCCTTGTACCCACTTCTTAAGATAATTAGTATTTTGTTCTGGTTTACAACACTCCTGGTATCCTTGTACTCACTTCTTAAGATAATTAGTATTTTGTTCTGGTTTACAACACTCCTGGTATCCTTGTACCCACTTCTTAAGATAATTAGTATTTTGTTCTGGTTTACAACACTCCTGGTATCCTTGTACCCACTTCTTAAGATAATTAGTATTTTGTTCTGGTTTACAACACTCCTGGTATCCTTGTACCCACTTCTTAAGATAATTAGTATTTTGTTCTGGTTTACAACACTCCTGGTATCCTTGTACTCACTTCTTAAGATAATTAGTATTTTGTTCTGGTTTACAACAACATGTCAAATACAATATTTAAGAAATAGATTATTGCTAGCGGGCTCTAATTAGAACGTGGTCAGACCTTATATTTGTCAATATTTTATACCGAGCGAAAGCAAGGTTTAAAATGAAGGAAATATAATTGTAATTAATCTATTTGGATTCTAATATGTCTAACAATTGTTTTAAAATTTCGAAGCGGCTCTAAGAGGGCTCTTTCAATGGTAATACTGTTTTTTGAAACTAAGATATACCTCAAAAAAGTATGTTAAAGCAAATAAAATTGACATAAACATATATTCTCCTCATTTTACTGAATATATGTACCTTTTACACAAAAATATTGAGAAATCTTAATGAAATTACATTCCAGTTTGAAATTTTCAGTTGAGCATAATATGACGTCGGAATTCTAATTGTGACGTCAAATTAATTTGAATGTAGAGTTGTAAAAGAAATAATGTATCGGCAGTATGTTAAATCATACAAATCTAAGAATTCAGACTTAAAATAACTGCATTATTTACAATAACGATAATTATCCAATAATATATAAAACATTTTGTATAAAAATAATGTGACTGAAAAATTTGAATAAAAAAGGATATTCACTAAAAATAAAATGGTTATTCACCGCGGGAAAATGCATGCGATTGTTATTTATAGAATCCCTGTTATTCCCTTTTTTAAAAAACAATCGCTTGCATTTTCCCACGGTGAATAACCATTTTATTTTTAGTGAATATCCTTTTTTATTGAATAAAACAATAGCTGTCTTTTGATTCGGTAAATGTGTGGAGTTATTGACTTTTGAAAAAAATCTTTGTTATTCACCTCGCACGCTGGGCTCGGTGAATAACAGTTTTTTCAAAAGTCAATAACTCCACACATTTACCTCATCAAAAGACAGTAATTGTATATTATCGATAACACATAACAAACTGGAATTTTTCAAGTCCGTTTTCACACTTACACAGAACACTCAGCTTTCACTTGTGCGATCTAAACTTATTGGAAATTTGACATGGCTTTGTTAACACGGCTAAAGCAGGACGTCATATTAGAATTGTTTGTTATGTCAGGCTATAACTAAAACACATGCCACAAATCAAGCCAGAAATGGACCAGATGTGCAAAAAGTTTGTGTTTTTTCATTAGTATAATAAGTATTTTAGGGTTGCAGGATCAAAACAATATTTCTTACAATGTCAGAAAATATAAAGAAATTTTGTATGAGCCTTAGAAACAGGTAGAAATGTTAGGCCCTGCCAAGCATTTTTCACATGTTTAGCGGCGAGTCCAAATAAATTTTGTATTTTCTGATATAGTACGAAATAAACACAGGGGAGATAAGTTGACTTTAATGTTAATGTTAACACAGGAGAGATGAACTAACTTTAATGTACATATGCTAACACAGGAGAGATGAACTCAATTTAATGTAGTGGAAATAAACTCACTTTATTGAACATATGTTAACACAGGGAAGATAACTTCACTTTATTTTACATATATTACCACAAGGGAGATAAGCTAATTTATTGTTAATAGAATTTAATCATTGGTTTATTTATAATTATGCACAATGTTTTACTTTTAAACAGCTGTATGTAAACTACAACCTCAGCAGGGTGATTGTGGTGATAATTTCCGACGTTACTATCACGATGCCAGGAGTGGTCAGTGTAAAGAATTTTTATATAATGGATGTAAAGGGAATGCCAATAATTTTGGAACAAGAGAGGCTTGTGGAAACAAGTGTGGAGATGGTATGTTCACATTATTTACCTGTGAGCTTAAAGATATGACTATGAATGGGTATACTGGTAGATTCGTCAATTTTTTAATGGATCTTTATTTAAAGTGGGTTTTAATAGATCATCAGTAAACCTGTCTTTATTACTGTAGCTAAAATCACTAGTAACACACATTTCCGGCCTTGATGTAATGTTGATATAAATTTTTTTACACAGACTAAAGTTTTCCAAAGTTTTAATCCAGGTGATAATCCTTTTGCAGACTTTTCAGATTTACCTGTACAAGTTCCTGCTCCTTTTAACAATCCTAACATTCCCAGAAATGTTTCGGCAGTCTATATAAACGGAGGTGTCAATGTTACATGGTTGGCACCACTAGATGTCTTTCAACACATTTCGTATTATATCATACAAATAAAGACGCCGAACTCAGACTGGACCCAGATTCCAGATAAAATATACCCTCCGACCACTTCATATTTCACATTAGATGTCATGCCAGGAACCATATACAGATTTAGGATATATTCCGTAGATGGTGAAAACTTCTCAGGAGAAAGCAACGAGGCTTTGGTTTCGATAGCTGGTGATGAGTTTATTTGCATGGAAATATCCCCCAAATAGGACAAAAGCTTCATAACAATTCTTTTAATTTGCATTAGTTAACTTTTTTTGTTGTTGATGGTTGATAATATACAATTACTGACTTTGATATAGGTCCCATTCTGGATTTCTCAACCAGAGAAAATGTAATATCCATGGAGCTACTAGGCACTGTGAATATAAATTTTACCAATAGTGACAGCATATCAAAGTCTTTGATTGTTTTATTACATGAATAAAACCAACAAATCCTCTTCCATATAAGCATTTCTGTTACAAACATGTACATGAATCTGATCAGAAAAAAAGTTGCTGGACACCTTCAGCAGCAGGCAAAAATAACCCTATATTGATGCAATTTTAGTACTGATGCAATTTAACATGACCCAAACGTAGTTTTTCAGCCAATAAAAACAAAATTCTATTCATGTAATAATTATTTTTAACATTCCCATTGAATGTTAGATTAGTTTATATTCCTGATGACAGTGGACATATCTCAAAGTACTTTCAGGCTTAGTATGTTTAATTCAATCATTTTGCATACTGTTTCCATGGATACTTTCTGTGGGTATAGACCGATATTGACATTCATCTTCATGTGTTAAAATCTTGAAAATAAATATTTCATACAAGTTGGTAATAAATATAAAAGTATTCTTATCTTGAACAATTCTGCCTGTTTTAGGTTTTTTCTTTTATATATTTTATCAAATTCTATTATCCTGCTTAAAACTCCAACATCTTTTTCCCCTTGACATGATTATGACATATACCTTTACCATGACTTTGACCCTAACAGTATCCCAAGCTTTCTCATAAATTATAGATTTAATGTAGGATGTTAGTTTCCAAAATAATTGATGTTATTTTTGCTGGTTTTTTGTTTACATTATTGTATTTTTTTGTTTATTTATTTTCTATTTTGCCATATAGATTGTACATGTAAGACTCAATCCATTACAGAAGTAGTTGTTTATACCTGGTTACCTACTAAAAATATAATTCAAGAGAAAATGTTTTTTTTTTTCATTTTCATTTTTTTCACTCCGAGTATTCAATATTAATAGACTCCATTTAATAACTTTTGCCTAACTGCTATGTTGTACCAAATCAATTTCCCTTAGACTTTCAGCTTTAATGTTTTTGTATGAACAATAATACTTATTTCAAGTAAATGATTGAATTGTTTCAGCATATGAACAAACAGATGTACGCATCCCATGGGACATCTGTAGACAACCAAAGGACTATGGTACATGTACCGGACATGAAGTCAAGTACTATTTCGACACAGCAATCAATGACTGCCGGCCATTTTGGTATTCTACTTGTGGAGGGAACAACAATAGATTTAGTGATCCTACAGAATGTCGACAGAGATGTTTGCGTGACAGCTCTGTTGTTACCTTGGCACCTGTTACTACGACACCTGTACCCTTACCTACACCTGACCCAACAAGTGTAATTATAATAGGTAAATTAAATTCAAGGTATTTCTACCACACCTGTCCCCTTACCTACACCTGACCCAACTAGTGTCATTATAATGGGTATGTTTAATATTTGTCATTACAACTTGGCAGCTGTCTTTTTTAACTTTTTATTTGGTAATCAAACAAAACATAAAACAGGTCAGGAATTAACATAGCAATCATAATGTAATACTGAAAATTTTATTAAAAAAAAACAAACTAAATGGTGCTAGAAGATCTATTTTATAGAAATTATGGTTATTCATAATGTAAAATTCTTAAATTAAGACTATTTTATTTGGTTTAGGAATTGTTGTCATCTGCTTTTAGTTAGAACTGCCATTAGTATTTGTGTGTAGCAATATTAGTATTTCAGTTTAACAGTGCTATTTCTCTCTGAAGTTGTTGGTAGAAGTCTTGAAAAGTAGTATTATTCTTAAGTAAATGGGCGATTTGTGGTATAGATCACCTTGTACAGAGGAGGCACGCACACATCTGTACTCATTGTGTCACCCAATCAAAACTGAAACAAAGTGAAAAGATTTAAAAAATTTTATCACTAAAAGGAGATCACCAGTCTTTTCCCAAAATGTATTTAAGAACCTATTAATGTTTATAAATCTTCTTTTAAACTCTAATTACAACATTTGCAGAAATAACTTTAGAATGATTCTGTGTCAGATTTGTTCAAATCATTAGCTTTGAATTGCACAAATCTACAACATGTATAATTATGAAATCTTCCCCTCTAACAAAATTTATTAGTTGAAGTGAACCATCAATCTATTGTCAGAGTTATAACTACAGTTAAGAATAATATTCTATCATGGATGTATGTATGATATACATGGAGGTTTTTAATTCAGCTGTTTAAAATGTACAGTTGAAACAAAACTGGTTTTTGTGCTATCAATAGAAGTAAATAATAACTGGTGTAGACATTTCAAAGTTAACAAACTATTATACCTAGAATAACTTTATTTGTGCCGAAATGCATGTAATAAACATCTACATGTACATACATTCAAAACAAATTTTAGTTCCCAAGACATCCATACCATGTGTAGAAACAAGCATCCTAAAAACAAAAACTGTCACAGTACGGAACAGATAAGTTTCCGGAAGTTGTCCAACTTCGGTGGCTCCAACCACTGATAGCTCGAAATGTGTTTGTCTACCCCAGCAAGTTTGAATTATCAAAGTTCTACTGTATTTGAAACATTTTGAAATTAGTGTAAAATAACAGACAAGTTATAAAACAGTGTAATGTTTCAACATAAGGTTATAGATGTGGTATTGTGTATGATACATATTCATGGTTTACCCAACAATATCTTATCCACCCACCCCCCTTTCCCCTTTTTTTTAGACAAAATATCAGAAAAATAAAGAATGTTAGAGTACAAACAATTGAAAGCAACTACTTAGAAATTTTATTAAAAAAAAACATGTTAACAGTATGTTTATTTCAGTACCTGTTGTTTCATTACATTTTTTTTTGCCATTTCCCATCTGCCATTTTTTTCTTAATTTACATTGTCACTATAATTATAATTTGATGTTTTCAATAGGCAGTATATGCCAAGAAAAAGATGAGAGAGGACCATGTTCTAACTACACTGTAAAATGGTATTACAATAAAATCACGGGAATATGTGAACGATTTTGGTATGGTGGATGTGAAGGAAATGGTAACAGATTTGAAAGTCAGGAAGCTTGTCAGAAGAGATGTATGGGTCAGACACCAGGTATGGCAGACAGAGGTTTGATTTTTTAATAAAAGTCCCAAAAATGAAGAAATAAAAAAATTGCTGAAGAAACCAATATGGTGATACAGTCTAAAACCAGTAAAACAGCAGAATATCATGAGATGCATGCTTCCTATTGCATCATTGATATTGTATATTGCATCAACATTTGCATGAAATTGTTTTATTTTTTGTGTTTTTAAGAACTTCTGTTTTGGCATTTACTTTGAAAGAAGAATATAAATCTGAGTTAAAATTGTACAGAGAAATAAATTTTCATACACATTTTGGCTTATTTTGCATATGAAAGTTTTCCAGAATTTTACTTTAATGATAATAAAACAGTTACCTTTATTATAAAGGTTAAATTATTTATGCTACATCTACATGATTGCCATAACATTTGACAAATATATGAAATGTAATGACACCGGCAAAGTCTTTAATGCTGTGGACAATTTTTTTACCACATGTTAATGTTCAATATTTAACATTAATATAATATTTTATGTACACCGTAAAATGGAATAGCTACGGTAAATGACAGCCATATGCCACATTTAATAATGTTTAAAACGTTTAATTGCTGAATGTTTCTTATTTCCTGTTGTGTTGCATGATTTGATTGTCTCCCTTTTGTGTGTTGCTCACTGAATTTCTTCTCAATACAACCATGCTCCGCATTAGTTATACAATTAAACCCACAGAGTGTGTCATTAAATTTGGGCTTTAATCCATCTTTTACTTACTATGATAAAAGAAAAAAAAAGTTTCTTTTATGATTCATTTACCTAATCCTATAGAACTATTATATATAGACACCTATCCCTGCTAATATGCATTAATATTGGATTTCAATACGCTATATTGAACCTAATGTTCCTATGTATCTAACCTTTGGAATATTATTTTTAGTAACTAAGCCCACACAAGGGTAATGGTATATATTATTAGATATCTGTGAATGTTTTCATAACATATTTGTGGACAGCTATATAAACCTCATCATTTTATCAGAAATCGGGAACAGACCTTCATGTGATTGATTTTACAAGTCACCTGTAAATGATTTAATATAAAGACCTGAGAAAGTGTATATATTACAAAATGTTACAAATTTGAATGCAAAAACTTGATTGTTGAGCAAAAATATCAATTCAGGCTTTTCATATTAAAGACCAAGCAAAAAGTATCAAATTTGGAACTTACATCAGTTCACACTCTTGGTTTGATAAACACAAATTACTCGTGTAAAGAATTAGTACTATAAATTACAACTTGCCTAAAATGAGTGTTTCTCAATGTGTTTTTCCATAGTTTATAAGTTTATAGTATAATTCTTTACCTAATGATGTCTTGTTTGGTTGTATTTCTCATCAGTTTCTTATAGTAGATAAAAGTCTACAGTTAACATGATCAATTCCAGAATGAATACTAAAACATTCATAGAGCAATTTTACACTCTTTGGTTAAGGTAGTAAGTCTTCTAGTAGATCAGGCTGTAGGTAAATAGTGTTTGCTGAATGAACTTGACTACAGCATCGACTAGAATGACCAGTTTTTTTTTAATCTGTAAAAAAAAGGTGTTAAACCCAAACAAGACAAGGTATTCATTCTGGAGGATGATCTTGTTAAATATAGACTAAAGCTCCCTCTACTTCAATTGTAATTTTATTTCATTTCTAATTTTTCTGTTTGTCTTATTTGCTTTCAATCTGGGACAAAGTGAAAATCATATCTTTATCCCAGGTTTATTGTGATGGTTAAAAGAGAATCTAATACTTTTGAAAATAAAGTTTTAAATTTGGATTTGAAATATCCAGTTAAATACACTGTTGTGCACAGTTCAAAACAAGAAATAAACAAATATTTTTTCTCTTTTGACTCTCTTTAACTTTTAAAACTTTTTAACCCTTTGCATGTTATTATGTACAGAACATCCAAGGTCGTGTCAATCATCACCATGGGGATGTTGTCCCGATGGAGTTACAGAAGCCCTTGATTTTTACTTCAGTAACTGCAAAGGTAACAATAAAATCAATCAAATTATATTGTATACAATAAGAAACACTAGTATTTGTCATGTGGATCTCGGAAATAACAGTTGTGTGGATCTCAAACAGAAGTGTTGTGTGGAGCTAAAAAATAAGTGTGGATCACATCAGTAGTCAAAAACAGAACTGAAATTTTGAGATGCAGGAAGTAATTAAGAGAGAAACTCTATGGATGGTGTTGTAATTACTATCTAACCTGGATATTGGACAGATATCTTGGGAGATGTCAGGATAACTTTTATTGGAACTAAGTACATATATCTTGATGGATAATTCAACTGCCCTGTCATTTGTTTTATTGAGGGTCTATTGGGTCCATTTTATTGGGTAATGTATTTCTGATTATTTGTACAACAATTTTTACCTACGACAAAAGAACAATTGTCACCAGTAGATAAAGTCCAAGAATCCTCTGCTGTCCAACACTTTTTCAGCCTGATGGGAGTTCCCTTCAAAGTTAAATAAAAAGCGATAGACGGCAGAGGATTTTCAAACTATAGTAGATAAAACTTTGAAATTGTTAAAACTAACATTATCAGTTTGGTGATGGTAGTTTTGTTGCATGTTTTTCTGTAATCTGACATTTCTTGTGCATGATTGTACTGTAAACTAAAGATATCCTGGTGTGTGCTAATAACATTTTAACATTTCTTTAATTGTAGTCATTTCTTTACAAAAGGTTTCCTTCATAAATGATAAACCAAAAAATTCATAAAAGAACATTTTACAATTTAATTTGAAGAATATTTATGGTAAAAATTGAAATACATCCACTTAAAGTTACATTTTAGGAGGCTCAGGATATCTGCGCTAAAAAAATGTCAATGAATTTTCTATAATTTGCTATATATATAGTTTTTATATAATAATATTCAAAGGATTAGGTGTAGTAAGGATGTTATTTGGCCTGCCTATAAACCAAAAACTAAAGTTTCTCTGATAAATTTAATATATTTTCTTTAGAACAACTATATACTATTTTTCAGCCTCTTAGTATATTTTTTGTCTTTAGTGTTAATGACGTCCCCAGCGCACTATTAGTTTCCCACTAATTAAGCAAAAGTCTTGAGATTTTCTATCAATTAACTATGAGCTTACCTAAGAACCAACTTAATATTTACTAAGCTGGTCCTTGCCTGTGCTTGGCAACCTTGACCAAAATGTAATGTAAGTTTGGTATATTTACCTTTTGGATTCGTGCAACCTGGGTTATAATGTGGTGAAGCAGGCAGGCGGGCTGGTGGGCAGGGAAAATACGGTAGCTATTTTGTGTAATTAACTCCTAATACAGTTTTCAACTCATATTTCTGAAACTTCACAGGAAGATTACACATTTATTGAAGTTGTGCACCTGCTATTATGGAATTGTCCCATGAGTTTTGTCCTCTTTTTCAATTTTCAGAACATTTGCAGAAGACAGTACTTATTTTGTGTAATCAACTCTTATAGTTTTCAACCCAGATCTCTGAAACTTCACACTTGTGTAATCAACTCCTACAGTTTTCAACCCAGATCTCAAAAAGTTCACAGAAAGATTGCACATGTATTGAAGTTGTGCACCTGCTATTTTGAATTGTTCCAGGATTTTTTTCCTAATTTTTCAGACATAGGAACAGTCATTTTTCAGAACATTTCCAGTAGATGCTACCTATTTTGTATAATCAACTCCTCCTACAGATTATTAAACCCAGATCTCTGAAACTTAACATAAAGATTGCACATGTATTGAAGTTTGCATTTTTTTCTTATTTTCCAGACAAGGAAACTTTTTTTCAGAACATTTGCAGAAGACGTTACCTATTTTGTGTAATAAACTACTACAGTTTTCAACCCAGATCTCTGAAACTTCACAGAAAGATTGCACATTTATTGAAGTTTTGAACCTACTATTGTGAAATTGTTTTAGGATTTTTTTTCCTAATTTCTCAGACTTGGGAACTTAGTCATTTTTCAGAACATTGGCAGGAGACAGTACCTATTTTGCATAATGAACTTGTCCTACATTTTTTACACAGACCCAAAACCTTCTTCCAACAAATTGTAAACCATCCCCTATTTATCAAGGCACTTGGATTTGCAACCCGGCCATTTCAGACTTTTTGGGCGTAAAAAAAATTGAGATCGTTAAATTCCAGACCCTAAATGCTATTTAGACATTAATCAAAAACATCAAAACAGTCTTTAGTCATATGTACAAAAATAACTTTCTTGGAATTTCCTGTCTATTCATATTGATCTATTTTTAGCTCTAAAGCACACATAAAGAAAATTGTGACGAAAACAGTGTCAAGACAGAATTACCACATCATTTAGCTTGGAAAAAATCTTTATGTTAAAAAATGCTTTTCATCTTAATCTCATTTATTGTTTTAAACTTTCAGCTTTGAGTACCATGCATCATGGCGGGTATTATTTAATGCCACATTAGATGCCCTATTTTTGTTATTGGAATAAATCTAGTCAAAATACTTATACAGAATTACCTCCCTTGATCAAATTTTTTTTTTTTTTCATTAATTTGCATATGTACAACTTGTTTAACTCAAACCTTTGAATTTAAACTGTTTATTATTTCATATATTAGGATAGTCATAAATAGTAAGACATATTAAATATTTAATTGAATTTACGAAAAATAAAATAAATATTTTAATCATCAATGTGATACTATTCTTAGATTATCAGAGCAAACATCAGATGGTGTCCTGAGCCTCACTTATAAAAATGTTCTCCACAAAGAGGTCAGCCAGCTACAGTTCAAACTGTGATATGGTTTCCTGTATTAATGTCTCTTAACAATTCATAAGATTTAAGCATAAAAACTTGTCTGTCCTAAAATAAAATTATTCCATTACTATATAGCTATTCCATAAGTGGTATATATAATATGTTTCTATTCAGTCCAACCAGGAGATACCGGAGAAGAACTTGAAGTTGGTGATGCTACCCAGATTGTGGAACAACCTGACAGGAATGTGTTTATTGAATGTAGGGGGCCCAAAGGAACGGTATCATGGTACAAAAATAGGTATGGAATTCACTGTATAAGAACTTTTTGTAAGGTTTTTATGTTTTTTCATTTTTGTTTTGGAAAATTTGTAGTAAACATGTCAATTTTCAAACAGTAAATCAGTTTTATTCTAATCTGTTTTCAGGACATAAGGCTAATTGCAAGTACTGTTTCAGTATACATTGTCTAAAAACATATATCAGAATTTTCTTTCAAATATTAATTAGTGTTAAAGATTTGTAATTATGATGAAAATTAATGTCCTGTGCTGTGTGGATTTTGATTGAATAATCTTCAAAATTAGAAAGAGGGAAATCTATGGTTTATGAGTTCTGAAAATTGCTTTAAATTATGTGCATTATTACTGACATAATAGTATTTGAATTTAAAATGTTATCAATGTCAGTCTGGTATTTCACAAGGTTTTGTTTTACCGGCTCGGCTTGTGAATTGCCAGCAAAAGTTAATGTGAAATTACAATAGACGTCTTGTTCATTAGAGTTCTCTCCCAACTGTACTGTTAACTGTATTGGATACTTACCAGCTGTCAGAAGTCATTTATCTGCATTAGAGTTTTCAATAAAAAATAGAAAACTACCTGAAAATTGTGGTATTATGAAGGCCTCTCCTTTAATATCTCCATTAATGCATTCTGTTTCCCGTCAAACTGGGACATAAAATTTCCTTTCAGTGGTTGGAACATATGTGAAGTCTGCTGATAATCAAAGATTATTTACGTTTTTTAAATGAGATGCATTTTCTCGTCCATATCTCATCGATGGGCGACAGCCTTGAGATGAAATAGCAAGAAAATTCATTGAGTTTTGAAAAATGTAAATAATCTGTTTATCCCTGTTTTGTAACATTGTGACGTGATGTTGTTTACTAAATGATGTCTTGACAGCAAGGTGAGATAGGCCCATCTCACGCTAATAGAGTGAGATGGGAAAATACCGCACATAAAGATCAAAGTAAAATACTGCAAAATAGCGACAACTGGTTTTAAAAATGAACTCGCATTACAAGCATGAAGCATATACACTTCTGGATATTTATCATGATTTATTGTAGGTATATAATAACGTCAGATGGTCACTATACAATTTTCGCAAATGGCTCAATGTTGATAACAAGTTTGACTAAGGAAGATTCCGGCGTGTATGCTTGTAGTATTGACTACGGAGGTCAAGAACCAGCGGTGCAAAGATTTAGAGTACAAGTAGAAGGTATGAACAAAAACCTACCATTTGATTGTCTTTGGGGCTGTTCTATTAAAACATTCATGACACCCACCTATGGTCCTTTGAAATCACTTCTAAGGTTGAAGGTTTAAACCAACTGTACAGATTGGAAATAATATTTGAAAACATTTTAAATATTAAATTATTTAATTAATACTATATGCATTCACCCTATTTTCCTTTACTTATGGAACAAACCATACTTGAGTGATGTTGTACATTACTAAGGGGACATAACTGTCCTAATTTAAGTTGATTATATTCAGAAATGCTTTGCATAGATATTTTTTTTTCTGTTACATAAGAATGCCATGAGATAGCTTAACAAACGGTTGAAAGTGGGGTTAAACCCCATTCAAAAAATAATACAAAAAAATTATTATTAAATAATCATTTCTCTTCACATAAATTGTATATGCCACTGTTGCTATTAAGTATATTGGGTTTTAGGCATCAATACCGGTTTGTAATTACTATATTGACAACACATTTTTTTTATGTTTGATAGCGAGTATTTTTATGATTTATTTGTTTGATGGAGGGTGATTTGTGCCTTAATTAAACGTTAACTACTGAGGTTGAATTTCTGTATAATCCCAAATTTGAGTCTAAAAAGAGGCATTACATATTCACCTTCCCAAATTAAACTTTTTGAGTTTGTGCCAAAAGTTATTTTCTCAAGGTCATTCAAATGCTTTGCATTGCATTTTAATGGTAGAGAAACTACATGAAATAAATTTTCATCAAAAAAATTGTATTGGATTTGAGTAAACAGTTTAAAATTAATTCCTTCAATTTTTCATTAATCTGCTAGTTGTAGCAACATTGCACTGCTTTAGATGTATATTTACAAATAATTTATAGAACATATATTTCAGATCACAATTTCAATAGAACAGAAACACCTTTTTTCTTACTACAAATTATGATAACTTAAATTTGATGCATTTACAATTTGTAAGTCACTTAAATGGCCGGATTTCATGGTGAATGTTGGGCGGGCGGGGAAAAAATTTTTGTAATGGGTCTGTCGCTCACCTACTTCCTGTTTAACGAAATTCTGTCTGATCGATTTTTTTAAAATCTTTTGGTTTCCTGACAGGTTTATTTGATCACCGTTTAATGGCATAGCCATTGGTAAACATGATTTGTTGTTCGATCATTGAATGGTTATGAGTTAATAACAAATTTATCTTATATAGTGCCAATAACAATATTCCCGACACCATCGTCAATTGTTCTGAAACCAGGAGAGACTGCTATCCTATCATGTCAAGCACAGGGTAACCCTGAACCAACAATTACATGGAGTAAAGATGGGCAGTCGATTCGAAATTCTGAGAGATACTACTCCTATGTTAATGGTACATTGGTGATAACCAATGTTGAGCTGGGAGACACTGGAGATTATACATGTACAGCAAGAAATGGTCAGTCATCTGTTGCACAGAAACTGATCAGACTGACTCTTAGAGGTAAGACTGTAATGTTTAAAACATCTTAACTAAATATCACTGTGTCTCAATTGATGTGTGACAAATAAAAATTGTTTTAATAGGGCATTTTTCCATAGTAAATGTTTACCCAATTTAGAACGGAGTTGTAAGTTAGAGGCAGGTGATTGTTGTTAATTCGAAACCATTCAGGCATTGTTGTTTGCAGTTGAAGTGGGGAAAGTCTCATGGTTTGTCTGAATACCATTTAAAATCTGGATAAACTTTTGTAAACAAGGCAAGACCCCTTTAGAAACAAAACTGGCCGACTTATAATGTAATATTTCCACAGCAAAAGCCAAGAACAATTATTTGTGAATGTATACTAGTATCATGGAGGCATTGTATGAAATATGGATGTCTTATCGTGGATAAAATTTTCTATTGGATTTTGGATAATAAAAAGGTAGTATATGGAAATAATAAAACAATGCAAGCAAAAAACAGGGGGTGTGATGTCTAGTATAGGAGGGTTTTTTGTCTGCCAAAAAAAGTGGAAAAAGTAATTTATGAGATCTGTAACATTCTTGTATGAAAAAAATCCCACCAATGACTACTTTCTAAATAACCAGTGGACAAGTGAACACTATCGTTATTGGTACATACAGTCGAACTTTTTATTTGATAATTCCATTTGTATTATTTTCTTGTTAATAAATTTAATAAATTCAGATGGACATTTATTTATAGCGAGTTTGAATAATTAGGAGTGAAATATTCCTTAATTATGAGGAATAACATATTTCTTATTAATTGGAATATCGTTGATTGTTTGACAGAATGATATACATCAAATTTTACAGTGCAGTAACACAGAAGCAGAAGATTACATGAAAAAAATCATAATTGTAATTTTAGTAGATTTCAACATTAGCTATAACCAAAAGATCAATATTAAAGGAAGATACTACCAAAAGAACATACACATTTGTCAAACTGCTGCTTCATCATATTTTAAAATTACTTTCTTCTCTTTAAATTATTAACATAACAATAATAAATTAACTGTCATTTTAGAATTTGTGAGTGCAAAAATCAAACCTGCGAATAGTCGATTAAGAGAGGGAGAAACTCTGTATTTGACCTGTGATGGGCGTGGTTACCCAGCCCCCGCTGTCAGATGGGAGAAGCTCGGTGTACAGTTGTTTACCACCGACAGAATGACCGTTAATGGTGGAAACCTGCGTATTACAAATGTTAAACTAGACGATACTGGCTTGTATAAATGTGTTGCTTCTAATGAACAAGAAAAATCTGAAGATGACCAGTCTATACAGGTCATACCAAAAGGTCAGATTAAAATTAATGAACTTAACTACAGGTCATACCAAAAGGTCAAATAAAAATTAGTGAACTTAGCTTACAATGTTTTATACTTAAACAGTGCACTAATAATAAGTTTATAAGAAGCTCGGAGGATTAATTGTTAAGGTACTTAGTCATCTACTATTATTCATGGGGGCCTCGGTGGCAGAGTGGTCAAGGTAGTTCGTCTACTATTGATCACGTGGTCTGTCAACACTGAGATTGCGGGTTCGATTCTCACTGCAGGCAGGGTGTACTCGACTCCAATATTAATTGACAAGGATTGCCAGTTTTCCTACCGCAGGTCGGGGGTTTTCTCCAGGTACTCCGGCTTCCTCCCCCAATAAAAACTGGACGCCATGATATAGCTGAAAAATTGCTGAAAGTGGCGTTAAACACCATCAAACAAACAAACAAACTATTATTCATTTGCCTGTCAACACTGAGGTTGCAGGCTTGAGTCTCATGGCGGGCAAGGTGTACTCGACTTCAATCTTAAATGACAAGGATAGTCAGTTTCCCTACCTAAACCCGTAGGAAAAACTGATATAGCTGAAAAATTGCTGATTGTGGCATTAAACAACATTTAAACAAACAATAATATTTTCATTATTAATGTTAAGGATAGTTTGTCAGTGTGATGGATATAACTGATAGCTGATCAAGTATCTTAGTGTTACATCAGTTTAAAGTTGAAAAATTGAACTATAAGCAAGCATAAAATAATTCGTTATAACGACAAATTGCAGCAGGTTTTTTTTTTCTTTTTGATAGGGCGATTTTCCAAAGTACATTTTGACCTAAATTAGAACAGAAGTGTAACTTAGGTACACTATATTTTGTGTTTTCGAAACCCTTCAGGCTTGTGGTGGACATGGGGAAAGTCTTGCAGTTTATTACGAATACAATTGTACGTCATGAAAGCAATTTTTATTGACAAGGATTGCCAGTTTTCTTAATGAAGGTCGGGGGTTTCTTGGGGTACTCCAGCTTCCTCTCCCAATAGAAACTGTGATACAGCTGAAAAATTGCTGAAAGTGGCATTAAACACCATTCAATTAAACAAACAAAATCTAAGCAGATGTAAAGTCTTGTGATAAGTACAGATTAATCAATCACACATTCAGTAGATAAATCCTAATTATGACAGGTCAGTTTTTAACCATATGTTAATGCTTGGTAATTATGTTTAATGTCGAATGCATACAACCACAGACAGATGGCACCACTGTCTCTAGAGCCAAAAACATTAACCTTGAATATCTGTTTTTCTTTATTTCAGACACAGAGATTGCAAATTGTGTGGACTCTGCATCAGTGACTATGTGTCGTCTTATAGTAAGAGCAGGGCTCTGTGACTATACAATGTACTCTACACAGTGTTGCTATAGTTGTGACCATTCAAAGCGTCGAGGATAAACTAGGTTTACTGTACACATATAAAGCACACAGAAGTTATACAGGGTCGAACAAATTAGTGTTTTTGTTTATTTTTAAAAGGAAATTACAAGAATCAGCATTCCGACAGAAGTATCTATATGTTTACAATACCTAATATTTGACCTTAAGTTATACCTGAGAAAAGTAAAACCAGTAACTGTAGTAGTTCATGTTTTAATAGATCCTTTCTCACTGATTTACTGGATATGAAGGGAATAAAGATAATGTACAAACTCCTTATACTCCCCAGTCCAACTAGTATCGTCTAAAATATATGGGCCAGTGTGATACATTAACTACATTGTGTATTAAAGTTTGACCCTGTTATACTTATATATGGGTCAGAGTGGTACATTAACTACATTGTGTATTAAAGTTTGACCCTGTTATACTTATATATGGGTCAGTGTGATACATTAACTACATTGTGTATTAAAGTCCGACCCTGTTATACTTATATATGGGTCAGAGTGGTACATTAAGTACATTGTGTCTTAAAGTCCGACCCTGTTATACTTATATATGGGCCAGTGTGATACATTAAGTACATTGTGTATTAAAGTCCGACCCTGTTATACTTATATATAGTGCTTAATATGTGTTGTAAATCTATTGAATGCTTTAAGCAAGGGATACATAGACTTTAATCAAATAACCAATTACCTCCCTTGTTTTGTGTTGCAGCATATTCTTTTTATTTTGTATTCAGTCCTAGTATATTTTTTCTGTGACATTTTGCTGCATTTTAAAAAAAAATTTTGCCATTATCCATGGAAACCTCAGAAGAAATTTTCATTTTAGTGGAAATGCAATCTGTTTTCAATGGTTTTTGTTTAGATAGTAATGTCTAAGAAATCCTAAATATTTGAAATCTCTTGTCTTAGTACATGTATGTAGTCATAAACATTACCGTAAAAAGTTGTGTATTATTAACTATTATTATTAATCCAGTCTTTTTTTTCTATTATTATTTGAGAATGAAGTATATGTATTATACATAACTATGGATTTAGTACAGTTTTTGTTTCTTCCGGTTGATTGTGTTTGATTATTTTTGTATGCTTATAACAATCCTTTACAATTAGGAGAGAATATGAATTACATATTCCGGTTAAAACTTTTTAAAATAACAGCAAAAGCAGACCACATGTAAAAACTAGCATTTTTTCTGCAAATTTCTGGTCCAAGGATTGAAGAGAGCAGATCAATGAGGACTGTACACAAGCTTTTACGGTATTATATCCACAATATTCCTGTGATACATTTTACCCTGTGGATTTCTGTTTACATGTCATGTAAGAAGCCAGTATGTACAGAGTAAGCTGGGTTTATCCTATCCTAAATGTTAATATAATCCATTTACATAAAGTATCCATTGTTGTTTTTTACATGGTATAGATACTGTAGATTATGTAATCTATGTATTGTAGTCTTCTGCCTAAAAGAAATCAATTGTAGTAAAATAGAAAATCTTATAAAAAGTGATAAACATTGAAATATGTATATGCTACAGTTAAAGCTGAAGTTGGCTATTTATGAAATGTATATTTGTTATCTGGTGTCTTCTTGGCCATTTACACAAGTTTATTAATCATGAGGTAAATTCATTTATTGGACTTAAAATCAGGTTAACATGAGAAATCCAATATTTATGTGTTCAACCAATAACTAATGCCAGTATATGTTTGTAGTCGACCGATTGGTTAGTTTGTGTAGATCATGATTTTAGTTGACAAAAAACATTTCTGTAATGTGAAGGCAACAGATTTTTATGTTTTTAGTTAATTCCTGATGATCTTGTAGGTTAAAGAAAGATCAATAAATTATTGTATTCACCAGTAAGATGGTTGTAATATGTTTCTTGTTCTTTTTTTTAAAGACGACACATTGACTTTTTGTTGCTTTTGTATGATTAGTCATTCAATTTGTACAGTTGATGAGTAAATTTGTTCTTCCTTCTTAAAACCATGCTGAATCAGTTTTATTGTTTTTTAATTAGATGTATGCAAATAGTTTTTCCATAGCTAAAAAAATTTGTGAAGTTTTCCATGTTTGAAATGCGTTTTATTTGTTTGCCTCCCCTTGTCCTGTTTGTAATCATTATGCATGAATATTAAAGAATTAGTGTATCATTTTTCCTTTCTTACATGTAAATATGGAGTACATGCTGCCAATATATAGATTTTCATTTGTTTCAATTCTAGGTTTTCGATATGTCCTTTATATATATTAGTTTTAGCCCCAGTAGCAATTAAATATGAATGGTGAGATAGATACATCCCTATACAGATCTCGGAACCAACATGTATTGCGTTTTTCTCACATCTCTAACTAAAATATTGTGTTTTATTTTCTGACTACCCAACTTGTAATAATTATTGTAAATTAGTCCATGGAAACACACGTTGACCAATACTGTCAGAGTATGAACAAGAATGAAATATTTTTTACTGTAGTGCTAGTTTTATTGTAGTATCATGTCCCTATATGTATAATATATATGTCTGTAGAGGAAAGAATTGATTCTGTGCAGATTTGGAAGAATATAATCAAAGCTAAACAATTATGATCAAACTGTATATGCTTTGCATGTTTGTATGGGAATCAGTCTCTTTGCAGACTTCATCAATCTAAGTCATGTATTTTTAACATAAATAAAGATACAAATATCTTGTCGATTTCTTTGTTTAAATTAACATATAGACTACAAACATTGCTTGCATTGCCACCTAAAAAAACCAATACAAATATAAAGAAATAGACAGGCATCCCAGTTTTCCTACTGCAGGTCGGGGGTTCTCTCCGGGTACTCTGGCTTTGTCTCCCAATAAAAACTGGATGCCGCGATATAGCTGAAAAATTGCTTAAAACACCATTTAAACAAACAAACAAACAGACAGACATCAGTCTGCACCCAACCACCAATGCTGTATTCTTGCAATGTCTTACCACAAAAGGTCTTTTCATCATCCTGGAATGAAAGTTGTGCTTAGTATGCTGTTCTTGCAATATCTTGTACTGCCATTTTTATTGGTCCGGAACTTCAAGATACTTGGAAAAGGCTCATATAAACCAGTATCATTTGTTAGGCATGAACTTGTATGATACCTGGAAAATGCTCATGTGAACCAGTATTGCATACTTATACGACTACTTAACCAAATGTTATAGAGGCAATAACCCTCCCATGACATCAAAGCAAACTTTGTGGGAAAATATTTTTTCTGTAAATGCTTTAGGTAAATTGGAGAAGCCAAATGTATTTTCTATAGGGTTCTATATTAAAGCTATGTTTTACATTTGCAGTCTGTGAGGTACATTTTTTTTTTCGATTTCAGCCAGTCAGAACTCTTTCTCAACCCTGGCAGCCATGTCAATTATCAATAATTAAAAACTTACCTAGGAATTAATTATGCATGATTTGGGTAAATTAGTGATATGGTTTCTGTAAAGAAGCTATCTGTACAACTTTGCTTTATGGTGGTGACCATCTTGGATTAAGAAGTCAAAATAGTTTCTACAAAATCACAGTACAATCTATTTAAGCAGTTTGTCAAAATAGGAGTTTTGAAATTTTAGCTGCTTAGAATGTATTAATGACAGCCTTGTTTAATATTCAATCTAAAAAAAATACTCAAAAGTTTGGTTCTAATTGGAAAGTGGCTCGTAGAAAAGATTAAAATCTTAAATGGTGGCCCACTGGTGCAGGGTGGGAGGCCTCGAAAATGGACAATACATTGGTGCAGTTGAGCTTAGAAACCTGAAGATAGGAGCTTATATTATATAATTATATAAGCGTTGTTTATTCAAGAGAACCATAGTACACGTTGTGTAGGGTTTCATGTATCAATAGATGCACACCTCGAGCTCCAGGAGCAATCCTTTTTTGGTCTTGAGATAAGCAGTGTGCAAACCCTTCTCAAGTTTCCCCGGGAGGCTGGTAGTTTTTTCCAGTTCGAGTTTTGCTGCTGACACGAAAGGTCGTACAAACGGACATTGAAAAGTAACAAATTATTTGTGATAGCGAATTTATCGTATAGTTTTATCATGGCCTCCAGACGTAGAATGAGAAATTCGCCGTATTCTAATCACTTGGATTTAAATAACCCAGACAATTGGACATCTCAACACTTCAGAGAGAAATTGGAACAAATGAAATGGGGGTCGCTGTACCGAAAAACGTGCAAAAATCTATTTTGAAACAATTTTACTTGGAAAACAGAAATCGGCAAAACAACACTACTGATCAGTCCACCGAAAATGATGATATTCGTGATCAAGAAACTCTAACGATACCGACAAGCAGCAATGAAACACAGAACGCTAGAGGCGACCCAGACATGAGAAACTTCTTCTTCTTCTTGTGTATCTTTACATCCTGTCTAGGACAACCATCCAACGGTGTAGTTGAATGTTAAACAATCCATCACCCCTATACAACACCATTACCATTTAATTAAGTACGGATCCGATTGGATCACTGACATGCAGTGTTAGTTATCTAGTTGGCTTGTATGTACATATCGATATGCTCTAGGATTATATACATTGGGCTCGACCTTCGCACCAATAAAAGTTACTCAATTATTAGTTAAAAGTCTAAAAACGTGTTGGTCTATTAGACTTGTTAAAAGTTCAGTATGATAAGATTTAGAAAAAATAAAAACCTTCACACTACAATCTGACTCTGTGGCAGTATAATAAAAAGCTTATAATAAAACTAAAAAATTCACAGCACGGAATGTCTATATGCCATCTAGTGACATTATTGTAAAATAAAATTTGGCTCTATGTGTTTATGTGTTGCATTACAATAAAAGTTAAGAGCACTATTAAAATCTAGAATTTCGCACTATGAATGGTCTCTATTTAACACTGTTATAAACACTGAATTTTATAAAAGTGTAAATTGTTATATTTAGCAATGATATAAAAAGTTGGGTTCTATAAAATCTAAAAAAAATTTATCGATTCGGACAGGAACAGAGTCATTATCTTATGCTTATCGATGTTATCTGGACTTAGAGCCAGCACGTACGTCGTGGAAGATCCCACTGTCGACTGCTACTAACTCTAGTCACTAAACATAGAATAACTAATTATTAATATCTCTTGAGAATCAGTTGGCGGACGAAAAATTAAAAGCATATTGAAAAATTATGATCACAACAGTGTTGATTGGCTGCCCCACAGTCCCAACCCTACCCCCCGCTCCCAACCTCTCATTGCCATGGTATTTGTTGCTACTTCTTCAGGATCAACCTACTCCTGGCATTGTGAATCAGGTAAATCATCCTCCTAGCGTGGTACTCAATTTGGAATATAACTTCATCTGGAGTGTTCTTTGATTTGAGTTTGGTGATATCAAGTAAAACCTGTGTTTTATTTTCTTTATCTAACCTGTCCCACTCTGTATCACTGTTACTATTCCACAGATTTCTGACGTAGTTCAAGGAATTCTGTCTATATTCATCCCATGCTGGGCATTCAATTAGTAGGTGTTCTGTTGTTTCTACCTTTGACTTACATGCACCACAGAGGTATTCAGCACCTTCTCCGTAGATTTTGTAGCGAAGTGGCTGTAAAATATAAGTTCCTGTTAACAACCTTAGTTTGGTTGGTATTCTAACAAGGTCCCCTGCTAGATGACTTCTGTGTTTCAATAGTTCATGAATTTCTCCAGGTTTGAAGTTTTGGGCGTTGAGATAACGTAGGCTTGTGTATAGTGAGGTATTGAATGTGATTTGGGAAGTCCAAAATTTGTGTATTCCTCTTTTCAATTGACAGATTCGTACAGATTTTTTCTTACCATCATCTAGCCATTCCCTTGCATTGCCAAGGTCATATTTCAGGATTAGTTTTTGTACATCTATAAACCAACTTTGACTGCTCATTGGTTTAACCTCCAACTGCCTTCTGGCTAATCTTTTCTCTAGGCTGTTTTCACCCTGTTCACATATATTACAGTAAAAAGTCAGAGTTTTAATATGGATTTGTCCCTCCACTGGTAATATTCCCGTAAGAACATAAATTGACGGGTCTGGGGTATTTGTTGGCAAGGAAAGTAGTTGTTTCAGCATTTTTTTCTGGAAACGTTCTAGGATATCAAGATTTTTTGTCCTTGGAATAATTAGTTCCATGCCATACAGGAGTACCGGGATGATGTAGGTCTTATAAAGGTGTATTGTTGTCTCAGGATCTAGCCCATTTTCGCCATGGAATCCACTACCAAATAAAGCGTATTCACTTCTGCGTGCTTTCTTGATGTTTTCTTGTACATTAACCTCAACATTTTGAGCTAGGTTACTTGTTCTGATGATTCCAAGGTGAGTGGCCTTTTCTACCATCGGCATTGGTTCTGCATTCAATGTGTATTGGTGGGACTTTGCTGGTTTCTTGGTAGCTTTTGGTTTAATATTGATGGATACACTCTTTTGTGGCTGTAGTATATAACCCTCCATCATTGCAAAATCGTTTGACATGTTGATTTGGACTTGCATCTCAGTTGGGGTGGTTCCTAATAGTGCAACATCGTCTGCACAGGCTGTTGCATTACACAGTACGTTTCCAATTTTACATCCATTCACTGCGTGTTCAAGTCTATCCAATAGTGGATTTACGTATAGTTTATATAAATCAGTACTCAAAATGCCCCCTTGTCTGACTCCTTGTCCCACCTCAAATGTTTTGGAAATCTCTCCACTCAATTTTATGGCACTGCTGGCATTGGTATGCATACTCTGAATTACGGCCCAATGTAGATCGTCTACCCCCGCATGGAATAAACGTCTTAAAAGATGATAATGGATGACAACATCAAATGCTGCTTTTGCATCAAGGAGTACCAACTCATAATCTTGGTTAGTGTCCTTGGACTCTCTATAGATCACTTCCACTGGCAAAGCTGCGTTGATTGGTGACGAGTTTCTAGTAAAGCCCCTTTGGGTCGGGTTTTGGGTTGCAAGAACATATGGTTGGATTCTGACTCTCAGTATAGCTTCTATGATCTTATTTATAACTGGAAGTACTGTTATTCCTCTATAATTTGTAGACTGGTTTTTATCTCCTTTATTTTTATATAATGGAGTTAGGAGGCCTACTTTAAGTACATTTGGTATTTGTCCCAGTTTAATGATTAAGTTAATTGATATAAAAAGAAAGTTTTGTAGTTTGTGCCCTCCATTATGGATATGTTCTATGGTGATTCCATATATATCAGCGGATTTCCCTCTGTTGATCAATTTAATTGCTTCTTGTAACTCTTCAGTTGATGCTGGTGAAATATGCTTGTTTTGGATTAACTCTTCAATCAGTTTAATTTCATAATTGACATTACGGTGGTATTTTTGATCCCCATTGTAGGCCGATTCGTTTGGCATCGCTAGAGAACTGAAATGTTGCCGGAATCCCTCGATGACTAGATCACCCTCATAGAGTCGCTCGTCAACAATGATTTCTTGTATATTGGAGTTCTTGTATCTGTTATTTCTGATTAGCCGGTGGAACAGCCTTGGATCTTTAGTTCTAGTTTCCATTATTCTCTGCTTTTCTTGGTCCCTGACCCTAGCCTGCTCAATTCGAACCTGTCGCCTAAACTCCTTCTTTGATTTGATCCTGTTTTTATAGTTAGTGTCATCTGGTTGTCGTGACTGGCCATTCTTTACCCATATACTGTAGTAATGCCTCATTTCGTTCAATGCTTTTTTGATTGCTGGTGTCCATACCTTTAGTTTTGGTTTGGATACAAAAATTTGTTTCCTGTTTGTGCAACTGTTGGCAGATTCTTTAAGCATATCATGTAATTCATGTAGCATCTCATCTGCATCCTTAATGGACTCAAGGGGTTTGCTGAGTAGCGATTCTAGGTGCTTGTTTACCATAGCCTCATACAGATCTTTGTCAACTTTATCCCATTTAATTGATAAGCAGTTTGTCTTTTGACTGGGTTTAGTTGGTTTGTCTCTATTTGTAAAGACTTGTTCAATTTCTATTTGGATCGGGTAATGGTCCGATGTATTGCTGATGATATCTTTCATGATTCTTTTCCCAGGATCATTAGACTTAATCTTAAGTAGAAAGTAGTCCAGTTCTGAGCATTCCTCCCCATTTGGTCTGATAAAGGTTTTTCCAGAATTTTTGTAGATGACACCAAGTTCCGAAATAAACTGCAGTAAATAGTCTTTTCGCTTGAAACGCGGATATGCGCGCTACAACCGGATGTAATGCACAAAGTGGGAGTGTCAGTGACAACAACATGGCGGCGGCCATCATCAACTCATTTAGTGTTGTTTCACAATCTGTCGCACAATGCGTGTCTGGCCTTCAACAGACAGTAAACCTTCTTACGAACCAAAGACTGCCAGGAAGTGATCTCGGAAAGAAATTCGATCTAGCTCAGTGGTACCAGAACAGGAACATCCAGGATGTACCTCTTACCGGACAAGGAATGGTTGTCACTCCGTCTTCGGCAGATTTAAGGGAAATTTCGTTTACATCACCAGGAGTTGCAACAGGAGTTCGGTCGGATTCGTACTCCCATGTCGACATAGTGGCCCCTTCACTACAGCGAAGTATAATAGAGGGTAAGGACGTAAATTTAAGTGCACTTTTGATTCCAAATTTTGAGGTCGTTCAAAAGTCATTCTGTAATCGCCGATGGGGTCCAGCTTAATGTGTCCAACAAACCAGACCCAAGGTTAAATAGACAGTTGAATATACAAGAGTTTATTCAAGCCTTTGGGAAATTTAAACGAATCATGTGCGGGGCTTACCCGGACCGCCGGGAAGAGTTAGATGCCTATGAAGCGGATATAATCAATATTCACACTTTCTATGGACAAAAATTTTATGATTACCATAAAATATTTACTGCCAAAGCAGCAGCCCTTTTGAGAGAAAAACGAGTGAAAGTAGATTGGAGTCTACGTGACCGGGATATTTTATCTTTGATCACAGCAGGGTCTTCAGTCAGTGTTTGCAAAATTTGTAACTTAATTGATCATGCTACACAGTACTGTCCACTACAACCAGCCGTTCAATACGAAAACTCTATGCCAAGATCCCTTCCGTATAACAACCTGAAATCTGTAGATAAACAGGGACGCCAAAGAGTTTTTCATGATGGTATGGAAGTATGTAACAATTTTAATAACACTAAAGGTTGCTATAGGAAAATTTGTCATCTCCTTCACCAGTGTACAAAATGTCGTGCAACAGGTCATGGTGCGTCAGTGTGTAGGAAAGCACATATGGTTTCATCACAATCCGTCCATTCACCATCAGTTACCGTGTCATCCAAAGGGAACAAAACTGATAAACCAGAATCAAGTTGACTATAAACAACAACACTTAATTGGGAAGCTTCGACACCCATTAATGTAGACAAACTTGAGCAGGAGTTGAAATCACACCCTGATAAATATTTTGTTTCATATGTATGCAATGGTTTGAGACAAGGTTTTGATTGCCTTATTCAAGAAAAGGTGTTGGACTCTAGGGAGTGCAAGAATAATTTTTCTGCAAGGTCGCAGCCTGCAGTTGTAACAAATTTAATTAAAACAGAATGTCAGAAAGGTTTTGTATATGGACCCTTTCAGTCGTTACCTTTTACAAATTACAGAGTAAGTCCACTAGGAGTTGCAGAGGGTAAATATTCTGGCAAAAAACGGTTAATATTAGATCTGTCTTCTCCACATGATGATAATAGCTTTCTAAGTATCAATGATATGATTGACAGAGATATGTGTTCTATGTCTTATGTCAAAATTGATGATGCTATTAGAGTTATTTTAAAATTGGGAAGAAACAGCACTTTATGTAAATATGATATTTCAGATGCATTCAAAATATGTCCTTACAAGCCCTCTCAGTGGCCTTTATTCTGCTTTAAATGGCAATCTTTATACTATTTTTATGTAAGATTGACTTTTGGTTGTCGATCAAGTCCAAAAATTTTTGACACAGTTTCACAAGCAATATGCTATATTGCAGAGAAAAACTATAAAGTAAAGAATATTTTACATTTACTCGATGATTTTTTAACAATTGATCATCCCAATGAAGATGGAGAAAGAAGCATGGCTATAATGATGACCATTTTTAAACGTTTAAATATTCCAATAGCCAAGGATAAGACTGTAGGGCCTGTAACATGTTTAGAGTATTTAGGAATTGTATTAGATACAAACAAAATGGAGGCTAGACTCCCCATGATTAAAGTACAAAGGATATGCGAATTTATTCAAAAAGTTTTGTCAAAATCATCTTGTACAAAAAGACAGTTACTACAACTGTTAGGACATTTTAATTTTGCCACAAGAGTAATTTTACCTGGTAGATCCTTTTTGTCATACCTAATTAATCTGTCAACAACAGTTAAACATTTGAATGAGTATGTTCATTTAACCAAAGAATGCAAAGTTGATTTAGAATTTTGGTTAAAATTTTTATCAAACTGGAATGGTGTTACTATGTTTCATGATAGTTATTTTACATCAAGCTGTGATATTGAATTGTATACAGATGCAGCTTCTACAATAGGCTTTGGGGGTTATTTTCAAGGGAAATGGTTTTATTCACAGTGGCCTGCTAACTTGCCTATTTTAACTGAAAATTCCTCAATGGCATTTTTAGAGTTATATCCTATTGTAGTGGCAGCACTGTTATGGGGACACTCTTTGTCATGTAAAAAAGTATTATTTTGGTGTGATAATGAAGCTACAGTTGCCATTGTGAAAAAAGGACGCTCAAAATGTCTGGAAATCATGAAATTAATGCGACAACTTACATGGTGTGCAGCTAAATGTAATTTTCATTTCAGTGCTAAACATGTGCCTGGTTACAAAAACAAAATTTCTGATGCTTTGTCTCGTTTACAGATAACTCGCTTTCGAACACTGGCCCCACAGGCAGTGGAGCACCCACATACATGCCCAAGTGTGTCAGAGGTAATGTGGTCTTGACAAACACAGTCAACAAATTGTGGTCTAATGTGGTGGCAGAGAGGACAAAAGCCCTCTACGTTACAGGCATTAATCATTTCAAAACCTTTTTACTACTGAATGGGGTACACTTAAGTGGAGATAACTTGCCACCTATATCTGAAGAACTGTTAATATATTTTGTTGGACACTGTTTCGAAGTTCTTAAACTGCAGTACTCAACAATTAAACTTTACATATGTGGCATTAGATACATGTGCCTTAAGGACAATATACCATCACCTTTTCAGTCGGCAGACAAGGACCATACATCAACAATCAGGCTAGCCTTATTTCTGAAGTCAGTCAAACGTTCACAAAAACAATCCATCAGGCCACGATTTCCAATTACTTCTGACACACTAAAACAACTTTGCCTTAAATTGAGGAAGGGTTTTGTTTCAGATTTTATTGATTGTATGCTGGAAACTGTTTGTATTGTTGCATTTCATGGGTTTTTACGTTGTGGTGAATTTACTGTAAATAATGCATGCAATTTTGATCCAGAATGTAATTTATGTATCTCCGATGTTAGCTTTCATTCTGATTACGCAGTCCTGCGCTTAAAACAATCTAAAACTGATCCTTTTAGAAAAGGGATTGACATACAACTGCATAAGCTTAATAATATGCTATGTCCATTTCTAGCTTTAAATAAGTACATGCAGGCGAGAACAGTGAAAGGTCCATATAAAGACTCTGATCCATTGTTTATTACTGAAAGTTTTGCAGCTTTGGAAAGAAAATTTTTTATAAATAATTTAAAAAATATATTGAAATTGTGCGGATTACAAGCGGACCTATACAATGGACACTCATTTCGTATAGGAGCTGCTACTAGTGCCGGAAAGGCTAATATAGAAGACCATTTGATTAAAACTTTAGGGAGATGGAATTCTGATAGTTATTGCCGCTACGTGAGAACAGATAGGTCTTCTATTAAATATGCACAACAACAGATTTGCAACAACTAATTTTAAACCCAAAGATTCCCTTATTAGGTTTCATTTATATACTAGTAGCATTTAGATACATAGTTACTTATATATATATATATATATGTTATCAATATTTTTATGATTTTATGTTATATACAATACTAAAACTATTGTACATTTAACTATATGTTTAGTAAATTTCTCAGTGTTTAGTTGAAGGCTTCCTTGTTACTCACTTTCCCATTTAATACCTTGGGGGTCACTCAGCTGCTTTCACAGCTGACTTTGGACCCTTTCAAAATTGACCACTGGTTGATTTTTCTCTTTTCCCCAAGTCATTAAATGTAATACATGTACATCTACATGTTTTTTTCTCTCTCCACCGTCAATCTGACCCTCTTGTATCGTAGCCACCTGCTACGAGATGAAACATCGATTCATCCCCTTATAGGAACATTTCTGTTTCTGGTTGGTTGACGGAGTGTCGATGTCCATGGGGCTTGGTCTATCTATACCAAGCGTCGTCGACAGGGCCTGGAGCTAAAGTTCCCTTCGCTGAGTACTTGACTCCCAAGGGCCAAATTTAATCATTTATAGATAATAAAGAATTTAATTAATTTATGATCTTGTTGTCAGCAGCAAAAAACTTACTGAGATATGGATATGTAGTTGATGTCAGTCAAGCGTCTATTTCTATGGTCTGGTAGTATGTTGTCCAACCATATATGATATATCATGAAAGGTGTTTGTCCAAATCCTCATTCTATCAATTGGCATATATAGAAATATGGGACTACGGATCTTGTAGAGTTGTGGTAATGGTACATACTCACAGTTGGCCCTGCCTCAAGGGCAATACATGTATATAGGAGTATGTTTTATGAATACATAAAATATTGAACATTGAACAAGTCACAAACAAAAATATACAGAAAATAAAAGACTACTAGGAACAACTAAACAAAGAGAACTATATCTAAACGAAAGAAAAAAAATAAAATGAATACCATAAACATTGACACAGGAACCATCAATATATAAGAGAACTACAAATACATGGGTTAATAACTCTAAGGAACACCTAAACAAGAATCAACAATAACAAGGTATAAACTGTTAAGACTTGCCTCCATTCGTACTCCCTCCCCCCCCCCTTAAATCAAAGAGTCGTAGAATAAATAGGAGCTTATATTATATAATTATATAAGCGTTGTTTATTCAAGAGAACCATAGTACACGTTGTGTAGGGTGTCATGTATCAATAGATGCACACCTCGAGCTCCAGGAGCAATCCTTTTTTGGTCTTGAGATAAGCAGTGTGCAAAAAACAGAATGTCAGAAAGGTTTTGTATATGGACCCTTTCAGTCGTTACCTTTTACAAATTACAGAGTAAGTCCACTAGGAGTTGCAGAGGGTAAATATTCTGGCAAAAAACGGTTAATATTAGATCTGTCTTCTCCACATGATGATAATAGCTTTCTAAGTATCAATGATATGATTGACAGAGATATGTGTTCTATGTCTTATGTCAAAATTGATGATGCTATTAGAGTATTTTAAAATTGGGAAGAAACAGCACTTTATGTAAATATGATATTTCAGATGCATTCAAAATATGTCCTTACAAGCCCTCTCAGTGGCCTTTATTCTGCTTTAAATGGCAATCTTTATACTATTTTTATGTAAGATTGACTTTTGGTTGTCGATCAAGTCCAAAAATTTTTGACACAGTTTCACAAGCAATATGCTATATTGCAGAGAAAAACTATAAAGTAAAGAATATTTTACATTTACTCGATGATTTTTTAACAATTGATCATCCTAATGAAGATGGAGAAAGAAGCATGGCTACAATGATGACCATTTTTAAACGTTTAAATATTCCAATAGCCAAGGATAAGACTGTAGGGCCTGTAACATGTTTAGAGTATTTAGGAATTGTATTAGATACAAACAAAATGGAGGCTAGACTCCCCATGATTAAAGTACAAAGGATATGCGAATTTATTCAAAAAGTTTTGTCAAAATCATCTTGTACAAAAAGACAGTTACTACAACTGTTAGGACATTTTAATTTTGCCACAAGAGTAATTTTACCTGGTAGATCCTTTTTGTCATACCTAATTAATCTGTCAACAACAGTTAAACATTTGAATGAGTATGTTCATTTAACCAAAGAATGCAAAGTTGATTTAGAATTTTGGTTAAAATTTTTATCAAACTGGAATGGTGTTACTATGTTTCATGATAGTTATTTTACATCAAGCTGTGATATTGAATTGTATACAGATGCAGCTTCTACAATAGGCTTTGGGGGTTATTTTCAAGGGAAATGGTTTTATTCACAGTGGCCTGCTAACTTGCCTATTTTAACTGAAAATTCCTCAATGGCATTTTTAGAGTTATATCCTATTGTAGTGGCAGCACTGTTATGGGGACACTCTTGGTCATGTAAAAAAGTATTATTTTGGTGTGATAATGAAGCTACAGTTGCCATTGTGAAAAAAGGACGCTCAAAATGTCTGGAAATCATGAAATTAATGCGACAACTTACATGGTGTGCAGCTAAATGTAATTTTCATTTCAGTGCTAAACATGTGCCTGGTTACAAAAACAAAATTTCTGATGCTTTGTCTCGTTTACAGATAACTCGCTTTCGAACACTGGCCCCACAGGCAGAGGAGCACCCACATACATGCCCAAGTGTGTCAGAGGTAATGTGGTCTTGACAAACACAGTCAACAAATTGTGGTCTAATGTGGTGGCAGAGAGGACAAAAGCCCTCTACGTTACAGGCATTAATCATTTCAAAACCTTTTTACTACTGAATGGGGTACACTTAAGTGGAGATAACTTGCCACCTATATCTGAAGAACTGTTAATATATTTTGTTGGACACTGTTTCGAAGTTCTTAAACTGCAGTACTCAACAATTAAACTTTACATATGTGGCATTAGATACATGTGCCTTAAGGACAATATACCATCACCTTTTCAGTCGGCAGACAAGGACCATACATCAACAATCAGGCTAGCCTTATTTCTGAAGTCAGTCAAACGTTCACAAAAACAATCCATCAGGCCACGATTTCCAATTACTTCTGACACACTAAAACAACTTTGCCTTAAATTGAGGAAGGGTTTTGTTTCAGATTTTATTGATTGTATGCTGGAAACTGTTTGTATTGTTGCATTTCATGGGTTTTTACGTTGTGGTGAATTTACTGTAAATAATGCATGCAATTTTGATCCAGAATGTAATTTATGTATCTCCGATGTTAGCTTTCATTCTGATTACGCAGTCCTGCGCTTAAAACAATCTAAAACTGATCCTTTTAGAAAAGTATTTGACATACAACTGCATAAGCTTAATAATATGCTATGTCCATTTCTAGCTTTAAATAAGTACATGCAGGCGAGAACAGTGAAAGGTCCATATAAAGACTCTGATCCATTGTTTATTACTGAAAATTTTGCAGCTTTGGAAAGAAAATTTTTTATAAATAATTTAAAAAATATATTGAAATTGTGCGGATTACAAGCGGACCTATACAATGGACACTCATTTCGTATAGGAGCTGCTACTAGTGCCGGAAAGGCTAATATAGAAGACCATTTGATTAAAACTTTAGGGAGATGGAATTCTGATAGTTATTGCCGCTACGTGAGAACAGATAGGTCTTCTATTAAATATGCACAACAACAGATTTGCAACAACTAATTTTAAACCCAAAGATTCCCTTATTAGGTTTCATTTATATACTAGTAGCATTTAGATACATAGTTACTTATATATATATATATATATGTTATCAATATTTTTATGATTTTATGTTATATACAATACTAAAACTATTGTACATTTAACTATATGTTTAGTAAATTTCTCAGTGTTTAGTTGAAGGCTTCCTTGTTACTCACTTTCCCATTTAATACCTTGGGGGTCACTCAGCTGCTTTCACAGCTGACTTTGGACCCTTTCAAAATTGACCACTGGTTGATTTTTCTCTTTTCCCCAAGTCATTAAATGTAATACATGTACATCTACATGTTTTTTTCTCTCTCCACCGTCAATCTGACCCTCTTGTATCGTAGCCACCTGCTACGAGATGAAACATCGATTCATCCCCTTATAGGAACATTTCTGTTTCTGGTTGGTTGACGGAGTGTCGATGTCCATGGGGCTTGGTCTATCTATACCAAGCGTCGTCGACAGGGCCTGGAGCTAAAGTTCCCTTCGCTGAGTACTTGACTCCCAAGGGCCAAATTTAATCATTTATAGATAATAAAGAATTTAATTAATTTATGATCTTGTTGTCAGCAGCAAAAAACTTACTGAGATATGGATATGTAGTTGATGTCAGTCAAGCGTCTATTTCTATGGTCTGGTAGTATGTTGTCCAACCATATATGATATATCATGAAAGGTGTTTGTCCAAATCCTCATTCTATCAATTGGCATATATAGAAATATGGGACTACGGATCTTGTAGAGTTGTGGTAATGGTACATACTCACAGTTGGCCCTGCCTCAAGGGCAATACATGTATATAGGAGTATGTTTTATGAATACATAAAATATTGAACACTGAACAAGTCACAAACAAAAATATACAGAAAATAAAAGACTACTAGGAACAACTAAACAAAGAGAACTATATCTAAACGAAAGAAAAAAAAATGAATACCATAAACATTGACACAGGAACCATCAATATATAAGAGAACTACAAATACATGGGTTAATAACTCTAAGGAACACCTAAACAAGAATCAACAATAACAAGGTATAAACTGTTAAGACTTGCCTCCATTCGTACTCCCCCCCCCCCCCTTAAATCAAAGAGTCGTAGAATAAATTTTATTTAAACTGGTACTACAATGGTTATAAAATGCCAGTAAGGTACCTGTTGTTCACATCATCTGGTTATAAAATGCCTTGCTGAATTGAACCTGTTGATGTCAGTAAGGCTCATGTAAATTACTATAAATAAGTATTGCTTGGGTAATAAATATCATGTGACCTTGTATTACCTGGTCATAGAATACTTGAAGAACTTGCAAGAACCCAGATTGATGACTAGCTATAAATTATCAGAAGGCTCTTTTTAATTGGAATAGGCCTTTGTTAAAATGACAAATCCAACAAAAAAGACAAAATGTTCAAAAAAGCTAATTTAGTTTGAATGGGAAAATGTCAGAGCAGTTCACAAAGAAGCATAGTGCTAAACTGGTTATATAAAATGATTTTGACACACAAGATATATATGTTGACTGTTCAGAACTTTATGGAAAAATGCTTCAAAATAAAAGAACTTAGAAAGCACAAATATTTTATTATAAATTCTATAGTACACAAAGCTAATATCCTGTTTTCTCGTCATCATCTGGGTTTTTCTTGAGTTGTTTACTTTTGACAGACTTTCTAGATTCGTCATCTTGTAAATTCCAGGGCATCTTGCCTTCTTTATGTAACTTCTTAACCTTAGCCACTGTTTCGCTCCATGAAGGTATTTCCTCTTCAAATACAGTCTTTTCTTCCTGTTCCAGCCAATCCACTGGTCTCTCCTTCCTTTTCTGATCTATACCCTTGACTGGAGGGATGATACCAGCACAAACATACCGCCTCTCTAAATTCAGGAAGTTAAATGTGGAACATGCCAAAGGCTGGAAATGAATAGTTTTTTTTAAATTTGATTATAATTTTATTGATTGTAAAATAACTTGTCACCTGAAATTTCAGCAGGAACCCATATCAAGCAGAAATATTAAAGAACAAACTAATCGTTGTTGTCCATACAGTTTAAAACAAGTGTATCTGTAAGCCTACGCTTACTTTTAATACCCCGCCAAAAGTATTTGGTAAACAGGAAGTAGATTACCAATCATTATAAACCATATGGCACTATAGGATTAAGCAATATGCAAATATCGGGCTTCTGCATGCTATAGTTGCATAGAAAAAAGTGATGGAAATGTTTGTTAAGAACTGATGGATGAAGCGACAAGGATAAAATAGTATACCCCTTCTTCTTCGGGGTGGGGATATAATTATTAAAACATCTGATTTAACAATATAATTACTTTTCTTATGATTGTCCTTGTTTGTCTATTTATGGTGTGACCTTGTACCTTTACTTTGACAACACAAGTGTGGACACAGAATAATGCCTCGCCTCCATTCCGCATCAGTAACGAAAACAATTACAAGAAATAACCTTAAATTGTTATTATTTAAATATACAATGCATGGTTACAGTGAAACAGGGGTAGAGCTTAACTTTTTTCCTGCAGTAGCCAGCTGGGCCCCTAGCCTGAAAAAATCCAGGAGCCCAACAATATAGTTAGGGGCCCAACTTTTTTCAGTGCAAGTGTGTTTAAATAAATAATATGATCATGTGTTATTGTCTTATTTTGATATTGTTACTACCTACCTTGGATCACTACATACATAATTAGATATTTGAGTCTGTTGGACGCTTGTATTTTGTTTCCAGAAATTAAGATTATCTCTCAGAATGTAGGAACCTCCCCCCAAAGCTACCGGCTATTTGACTCAAAATCCTACATTTCTGGCATTTTTAGCTACCTTTATTCTTCAATATTAGGAATTTATAAAACAAATTAACTTCCCATTTTAAGTATGCCGGAAAATGTCCACCCATTTTCATTCTAGATTTAAGATTTGTAAGACAGAAAAGACTGCCACAGATGCTAACAATGCACACACAAACATGACAAATGTATGATTGAAATAGCTACAATCTATAGAGTGCTATTGTATTTGTTTTATGTTTTTTTTATAAATAATTGATATTTAAACTATAAACTTGTTATGATAATGAGTAGGATTTAAATTTTATGTGTTGTCTGTCTTGTTTTGCATTAAACAAAACAATGAATGTTTTCTATATTTAAAATGTACAACAAATTTAATTTTTCTTTGTGTTGAACAAGAAGTAGACATCATTGCAAAAATATGTATATTACATAAAAAATGCACTATTATAAATTCTTTAAAAAATTGTAAGTGATATGTTATTGTAATTTATTTCATATCAGTAAAATTATGTTTGTTTCAATTGGATAAAACAATGTCAGCTGTTATTAATTAATTTGCAGTAATTTGACACGAGGGCATTATCACGCCATGATAACGCCCACACGTCGTGGTAATGCCCTCTCCAGTAACAAGCAACATAAAACTGTTTATTTTAAATTTACAAAAAAATATGCACATGTACAACCTAAATGAGGACAAAATGTCATAAAGTTTAGAAAACTAACTGTGTATAGCCAAAAAATGCCAAACAATGATATATCATGAGGCCAAACATTCAAATCATACAGTAAGCAGCTACATATACATAATACAGTCTTAAACACATGGTTTCTAATTTTTTCAATAAAATAAATATAATAGTTGCTTATATAGCACTCGGGACAGTGGTATTGCCTTTAACATTGATAATGACCTCGCCTTTGGCTCGGGCATTATCAATGTTTCAGGCAATACCACTCTCCCTTGTGCAGTCAAGATATCATGACAATGCCCTCTATATAAGCAACTATTGTATAATTAATTAATATGCTAAAAGTTACTTCCAAAGTACTAATAATTATTATTGTGTTTTAATCTTGACAGTTAATAGGAAACATCGTATTTAAAACCTCCGGAATCGAAATCATATTTACTCCCGGTGATTTTCGTAATTTATTTGCTTTGTACTGGTTTCGGCAGTATAAATCAATGTATTGACAAAGTTAAGTCAGACGGGAACCAGCTTAGGTTTTGATTATTCCCCTTTGACAAAAATGTCACGTAAAATATTTCAAGACGATTCCTGACGCAAATGTCAATTAAATTGTTCTATCTATTCCCGATCTGGATTATAATTACGGCACTTCACCAAATATCTTACACGTGCAAAATATTGCCAATAACATTTTTAAGGGACAAAACTTGAAATGTAAATGCAAAATGCGTCTAAGCGTAACTACACTTGTTACGTTCGCCAACTGGGCGATCTAGACACAGGCATTTGGTCGCCCAACAAAAATTCTACTCGCATTGGCGACTGTTAAGTTTCATCCCTGAGAAATGGGCCTAACCTAAAAACTTTAACGTAGTCACTGGACTATGAAATTTAGGTCAAGGTCAAATGACACCTACCAGACAGTCATGTACTATTCATCTGCAAACTAAAATAATGTCATCCTACCATGCGTGGTTACAGAGGAACTAATCCAAAAACTTTAGCATAGTCACTGGACTGTAAAATTAAGGTCAGGGTCAGGTGACTGACTGGCAGTACTCATAATCTACCACTGGACCATAATTGATGGACCTAGGGCTAAAGCTTAACAATTTATCCGGGAAAGTAAAATGAACAAGTGTTGATGCCGCCGAATTCCCATATATATGTCTCGCCTCTAGCAACTTTTTTCGCAGGTGCATGTTTGGTTTTGAATATACAAACTTGCTTTTATCAGTAAAACTGAAAGTAAATGATTTTTTTTTTACAAAAAGAAATTCCTCAAAATACTTAATACTGTTATAATACTTTCACCTAAGATTTAAGATCATGTTTATGCATTCGCTGAAGTGTAAAATTACTGATTACTTGTCCTGAGAAGTAAATCATTGGTAAATTTTATGTTTAACACCTAGTCACAAAAAACAAATCAATCAATGGGTACCAGGTATCATTTCTCTGCCAAATAAACATAAAACAAACCTGATGCCATAAGGCAGCGAACACAAAAATAGGCAGCAACAATTATAACATTCAGTTACTTTACATATTCATTAGTTGTCTAGTTGAATTGGGTTTAATGCCACAATCAGCAATTTTTCAGATTTATCCTGGTATCCAGGGTACTAGAAGAAATCCCTTATTCTTGGCAATCCTTGTCAACTAAGATAGCGGTTGAGCACACCCTGCCCATAGTGAGACTCGACCTTGTAACCTCCTTGTTCACTTCCTCAACCACTCAGCCTATAGCTTTAGGGCACATATGTTTACACATTCCCCATAAAAATGATGGTAAGGTAACAATAGCTGAAGTAGTATACTATTATAACATTACTTACTGAAGGCAATATTTCTGTATTAATATTATTACTTTTCAGGAATTTAAAAATATTATTGACACTTTTTGCATCACAATAGTCTCCATATCCAATCACAACAATTTCTGAAAATGTAAATATAGAACTATTACAAATAAATTTTTACTTCTAACTGACCTGAAATCAGAAGGTTTTGAACACAGAACTTTTTGACTGTCAGAATTATCCAATAAAAAGATTTGTTTTCACAAAAAATGAAGTGTAGAAATACATAAAATTTTTATAATACTTTTTAAAAACATAAAATATTCAATTCACAAACAGACTTATCTAAGGACTAATTTCAGTCTGAAAGATAGAAGTACAAATGCCAAAACTGATAGAAGTACAAATGCCAAAACTGATAGAAGTACAAATGCCAAAACTGATAGAAGTACAAATGCCAAAACTGATAGAAGTACAAATGCCAAAAAAGATAAAAGTACAAATGCCAAAACTAATGATTCTTTTGCCATATGGATGAAATTGGCTGCAACTCCAATTTAAAATAGACCACATAAAGTGTGGATCGTTAGGCTGGTTGACAACCACATAACGTCTGGACCATTAGGGTTGTTGACAACCACATAAAGTCTAGACTAATAGGTTGGTTGCAATTGACAACCACATAAAGCCTGTACCATTACGGGTGGTTGACAACCACATAAAGTCTGGATCATTGGGGTTGTTGACAACCAAATATAGTCTGGACCATTAGGGTGGTTGACAACCACATAAAGTCTGGACCATTGGGGTTGTTGACAACCACATATAGTCTGGACCATTAGGTTGGTTGACAACCACATAAAGTCTGGACCATTGGGGTTGTTGACAACCACATAAAGTCTGGACCATTAGGGTGGTTGACAACCACATAAAATCTAGACCATTGGGGTTGTTGACAACCACATATTTATAGTCTGGACCATTGGGGTTGTTGACAACCACATATAGTCTGGACCATTAGGTTGGTTGACAACCACATAAAGTCTGGACCATTAGGGTGGTTGACAACCACATAAAGTCTAGGCTAATAGGTATGTTTACAACCACATAAAGTCTGGACCATTGGGGTGGTTGGCAACCACATATAGTCTGTACCATTAGGGTGGTTGACAACCACATAAAGTCTGGACTAATAGGTTGGTTTACAACCACATAAAGTCTGGACCATTAGGGTGGTTGGCAACGACATATAGTCTGGACCATTAGGTTGGTTGACAACAACATATATCTGGACCATTAGGGTGGTTGACAACCACATAAAGTCTAGACTAATAGGTTGGTTGACAACCACATAAAGTCTGTACCATTAGGGTGGTTGACAACTACATAAAGTCTGGACCATTGGGGTTGTTGACAACCACATATAGTCTGGACCATTAGGTTGGTTTACAACCACATAAAGTCTGGAACATTAGGGTGGTTGACAGCCACATAAAGTCTGAACCATTAGGGTGGTAGGCAAACCCAAATAGTCTGGACCTTTAGGGTGGTTGACAACCACATAAAGTCTAGACTAATAGGTTGGTTTACAACCACATAAAGTCTGTACCATTAGGGTGGTTGACAACTACATAAAGTCTGGACCATTGGGGTTGTTGACAACCACATATAGTCTGGACCATTAGGTTGGTTTACAACCACATAAAGTCTGGAACATAAGGGTGGTTGACAGCCACATAAAGTCTGAACCATTAGGGTGGTAGGCAAACCCAAATAGTCTGGACCTTTAGGGTGGTTGACAACCACATAAAGTCTAGACTAATAGGTTGGTTTACAACCACATAAAGTCTGTACCATTAGGGTGGTTGACAACTACATAAAGTCTGGACCATTGGGGTTGTTGACAACCACATATAGTCTGGACCATTAGGTTGGTTTACAACCACATAAAGTCTGGAACATAAGGGTGACAGCCACATAAAGTCTGAACGATTAGGGTGGTAGGCAAACCCAAATAGTCTGGACCTTTAGGGTGGTTGACAACCACATAAAGTCTAGACTAATAGGTTGGTTTACAACCACATAAAGTCTGTACCATTAGGGTGGTTGACAACTACATAAAGTCTGGACCATTAGGGTGGTTGACAACTACATAAAGTCTGTACCATTAGGGTGGTTGACAGCCACATAAAGTCTGGACCATTAGAGTGGTTGGCAACCCCATATAGTCTGGACCTTTAGGGTGGTTGACAACGACATAAAGTCTGGACTATTTGGTTAGTTGACAACCACATATAGTCTGGACCATTAGTGTGGTTGACAATCACATATAGTCTGGACCATTGGGGTGGTTGACAACGACATAAAGTCTGGACCATTTGGTTAGCTGACAACCACATATATAGTCTGGACCATTGGGGTTGATGACAACCACATATAGTCTGGACCATTAGGGTGGTTGACAACCACATATAGTCTGGACCATTGGGGTTGTTGACAACCACATATAGTCTGGACCATTAGGGTGGTTAACAGCCACAAAGTCTAGAATAATACGTTTGGTTGCCAACCACATAAAGTTTGGACCATAAGGGTTGTTCACAATCGAATATAGATGTATGAACTTTAACTTGGAGTCTGAACCATAGAGGTTATTTACAGCCTAATCTACAGTATTACCAGCAGTATGAACTTTAACTTGGAGTCTGAACCATAGAGGTTATTTACAGCCTAATCTACAGTATTACCTGCAGTATGAACTTTAACTTGGAGTCTGAACCATAGAGGTTATTTACAGTAATATAGATGTATGAACTTTAACTTGGAGTCTGAACCATAGAGGTTATTTACAGCCTAATCTACAGTATTACCTGCAGTATGAACTTTAACTTGGAGTCTGAACCATAGAGGTTATTTACAGTAATATAGATGTATGAACTTTAACTTGGAGTCTGAACCATAGAGGTTATTTACAGTATTACCTGCAGTATGAACTTTAACTTGGAGTCAGAACCATAGAGGTTATTTACAGCCTAATCTACAGTATTACCTGCAGTATGAACTTTAACTTGGAGTCTGAACCATAGAGGTTATTTACAGTAATATAGATGTATGAACTTTAACTTGGAGTCTGAACCATAGAGGTTATTTACAGCCTAATCTACAGTATTACCTGCAGTATGAACTTTAACTTGGAGTCTGAACCATAGAGGTTATTTACAGTAATATAGATGTATGAACTTTAACTTGGAGTCTGAACCATAGAGGTTATTTACAGTATTACCTGCAGTATGAACTTTAACTTGGAGTCTGAACCATAGAGGTTATTTACAGTAATATAGATGTATGAACTTTAACTTGGAGTCTGAACCATAGAGGTTATTTACAGTATTACCTGCAGTATGAACTTCAACTTGGAGTCTGAACCATAGAGGTTATTTACAGTAATATAGATGTATGAACTTTAACTTGGAATCTGAACCATAGAGGTTATTTACAGTATTACCTGCAGTAATATTATTTACCTAATTTTGGCACTAACAATGGAAACAATGCCATTGACTGCTCATTGATATCTTCAGCACCTCTGACCTGTAAAACCCAATCATTACTAGAACTAATAAATATACAGTATTTTTTTTCATAATTCTAATGGCATTTTCTTGCAAAAACATAGTGCACCCATTTTGAAAAAAGTCTTGACATATAATTTCCAAAAATCTTTAACAAAATACAATACCTTCATGTGTTAAATATTTTTTGTCTTCAGTTCATAGGTTCATTATATTAATTCTGCCCGATTCATCAACACTGATAAAATTGATATGTGTTTCTAAAGATGGCAAATAATTCCGTGCTTTATAACAAATCTATGGTAAAATTATGAACTCTGTAAATGTCCTTATCATCATATGTTTTTCAACTTTATTCAGTTTTATTCAGATATAAGCAAATGATTTCATAGAAGATTGAAATACAAACATTTTTCAAGTTAGTAAAACTTTTTTTGGGGCCTCGGTGGCCAAGTGGTTAAGGTAGTTCGTCTACTATTGATCACGTAGTCTGTCAGCACTGAGGTTGCGGGTTTGAGTCTCACTGCCGGCAGGGTGTACTCAACTCCAATCTTAATTGACAAGGATTGCCAGTTTTTCTACCGAAGGTCGGGGGTTCGCTCCGGGTACTCCGGCTTAATCCCTAATAAAAACTGGACGCCATGAAATAGCTGAAAAATTGCTGAAAGTGGCATTAAACATACAAACAAACAAAAAACAAGTAAAACTTCATTCATGATTTAAAAAGTTGAAACATTTATCATGCCATCATTTTATAAATAATGCACTTATTTACAGAATCTTCATACAGCTTCCAGTACTGACAAACATATGAACTTACATTCCAGTGCAAAATAGTTTTTGGGAAAATAGCTATTGGTCCTAGAATCTGTGTTCCACTATTAAGGGAAAACCCCAGTGGACTGTAACCATGGATATATAGATGGTTGTCATCTTCTTCACGTGTTAACAACTGAACATCTGTCTTCATATACTGTCCATCTGTGTTTATACATCGACGCCCATTTCTAATACATAAAATACAAGCAAGTATTATTACAAAACATTTATCTATATATGGAAACCTTGGATAGTAGATACATTGCATATTCCTAACACATATATCCTATTTCACCTAAATCAAGGATGGTCACTGCTATGATACAAGACCTTTATCTTGACACATATATCCTATTTCACCTAAATCAAGGATGGTCACTGCTATGATACAAGACCTTTATCTTGACACATATATCCTATTTCACCTAAATCAAGGATGATCACTGCTACAATACAAGACCTTTCTCCTAACACATATATCCTATTTCACCTAAATCAAGGATGATCACTGCTACAATACAAGACCTTTCTCCTAACACATATATCCTATTTCACCTAAATCAAGGATGGTCACTGCTAAGATACAAGACCTTTGTCCTAACACATATATCCTATTTCACCTAAATCAAGGATGGTCACTGCTACGATACAAGACCTTTATCTTGACACATATATCCTATTTCACCTAAATCAAGGATGGTCACTGCTACAATACAAGACCTATATCCTTACACATATATCCTATTTCACCTAAATCAAGGATGGTCACTGCTACAATACAAGACCTTTCTCCTAACACATATATCCTATTTCACCTAAATCAAGGATGGTCACTGCTACAATACAAGACCTTTACCCTAACACATATATCCTATTTCACCTAAATCAAGGATGGTCACACCTACAATACAAGACCTATTTCCTAACACATATATCCTATTTCACCTAAATCAAGGATGGTCACTGCTACGATACAAGACCTTTGTCCTAACACATATATCCTATTTCACCTAAATCAAGGATGGTCACTGCTATGATACAAGACCTTTATCCTAACACATAAATCCTATTTCACCTAAATCAAGAATGGTCACTGCTAAGATACAAGACCTTTATCCTAACACATGTATCCTATTTCACCTAAATCAAGGATGGTCACTGCTATGATACAAGACCTATTTCCTAACACATGTATCCTATTTCACCTAAATCAAGGATGGTCACTGCTACGATACAAGACCTATTTCCTAACACATATATCCTATTTCACTTAAATCAAGGATGATCACTGCTACGATACAAGACCTATATCCTAACACATATATCCTATTTCACCTAAATCAAGGATGGTCACTGCTACAATACAAGACCTATTTCCTAACACATATGTCATATTTCACCTAAATCAAGGATGGTCACTGCTACAATATAAGACCTTTATCCTGACACATATATCCTATTTCACCTAAATCAAGGATGGTCACTGCTAAGATACAAGACCTTTATCCTAACACATGTATCCTATTTCACCTAAATCAAGGATGGTCACTGCTATGATACAAGACCTTTATCCTAACACGTATATCCTATTTCACCTCAATCAAGGATGGTCATTGCTACAATACAAGACCTTTCTCCTAACACATATATCCTATTTCACCTAAATCAAGAATGGTCACTGCTACAATACAAGACCTTTCTCCTAACACATATATCCTATTTCACCTAAATTAAGGATGGTCACTGCTACAATACAAGACCTTTATCCTAACACATATATCCTATTTCACCTAAATCAAGGATGGTCACTGCTACAATACAAGACCTTTATCCTAACACATATATCCTATTTCACCTAAATCAAGGATGATCACTGCTACAATACAAGACCTATTTCCTAACACATATATCCTATTTCACCTAAATCAAGGATGGTCACTGCTACAATACAAGACCTTTACCCTAACACATATATCCTATTTCACCTAAATCAAGGATGGTCACTCCTATAATACAAGACCTATTTCCTAACACATATATCCTATTTCACCTAAATCAAGGATGGTCACTGCTACGATGCAAGACCTTTGTCCTAACACATATATCCTATTTCACCTAAATCAAGGATGGTCACTGCTACAATACAAGACCTTTCTCCTAACACATATATCCTATTTCACCTAAATCAAGGATGGTCACTGCTACGATACAAGACCTTTATCCTAACACATATATCCTATTTCACCTAAATCAAGGATGATCCCTGCTACAATACAAGACCTATTTCCTAACACATATATCCTATTTCACCTAAATCAAGGATGGTCACTGCTACAATACAAGACCTTTACCCTAACACATATATCCTATTTCACCTAAATCTAGGATGGTCACTGCTACAATACAAGACCTTTGTCCTAACATATCCTATTTCACCTAAATCAAGGATGGTCACTGCTACAATACAAGACCTATTTCCTAACACATATATCCTATTTCACCTAAATCAAGGATGGTCACTGCTACAATACAAGACCTTTACCCTAACACATATATCCTATTTCACCTAAATCAAGGATGGTCACTCCTATAATACAAGACCTATTTCCTAACACATATATCCTATTTCACCTAAATCAAGGATGGTCACTGCTACGATACAAGACCTTTGTCCTAACACATATATCCTATTTCACCTAAATCAAGGATGGTCACTGCTATGATACAAGACCTTTATCCTAACACGTATATCCTATTTCACCTAAATCAAGGATGGTCACTGCTACGATACAAGACCTTTATCCTAACACGTATATCCTATTTCACCTAAATCAAGGATGGTCACTGCTACGATACAAGACCTTTCTCCTAACACATATATTCTATTTCACCTAAATCAAGGATGGTCACTGCTACGATACAAGACCTTCTCCTAACACATATATCCTATTTCACCTAAATCAAGGATGGTCATTGCTACAATACAAGACCTTTCTCCTAACACATATCCTATTTCACCTATCAAGGATGGTCACTGCTACAATACAAGACCTTTCTCCTAACACATATATCCTATTTCACCTAAATCAAGGATGATCACTGCTACAATACAAGACCTATTTCCTAACACATATATCCTATTTCACCTAAATCAAGGATGGTCACTGCTACAATACAAGACCTTTACCCTAACACATATATCTTATTTCACCTAAATCAAGGATGGTCACTGCTACGATACAAGACCTTTCTCCTAACACATATCCTATTTCACCTAAATCAAGGATGGTCACTGCTACAATACAAGACCTTTATCCTAACACATATATCCTATTTCACCTAAATCAAGGATGGTCACTGCTACGATACAAGACCTTTCTCCTAACACATATCCTATTTCACCTAAATCAAGGATGGTCACTGCTACAATACAAGACCTATTTCCTAACACATATCCTATTTCACCTAAATCAAGGATGGCCACTGCTACAATACAAGACCTATTTTCTAACACATATTCTATTTCACCTAAATCAAGGATGGTCACTGCTAAGATACAAGACCTATTTCCTAACACATATATCCTATTTCACCTAAATCAAGGATGGTCACTGCTACGATACAAGACCTATTTTCTAACACATATTCTATTTCACCTAAATCAAGGATGGTCACTGCTACAATACAAGACCTTTCTCCTAACACATATTCTATTTCACCTAAATCAAGGACAAGACCTTTCTCCTAACACACATATCCTATTTCACCTAAATCAAGGATGGTCACTGCTACAATACAAGACCTATTTCCTAACACATATCCTATTTCACCTAAATCAAGGATGGTCACTGCTACAATACAAGACCTATTTCCTAACACATATATCCTATTTCACCTAAATCAAGGATGGTCACTGCTACAATACAAGACCTTTGTCCTAACACATATCCTATTTCACCTAAATCAAGGATGGTCACTGCTACAATACAAGACCTATTTCCTAACACATATATCCTATTTCACCTAAATCAAGGATGGTCACTGCTACGATACAAGACCTATTTCCTAACACATATATTTTATTTCACCTAAATCAAGGATGGTCACTGCTACGATACAAGACCTTTCTCCTAACACATATATCCTATTTCACCTAAATCAAGGATGGTCACTGCTACGATACAAGACCTTTCTCCTAACACATATATCCTATTTCACCTAAATCAAGGATGGTCACTGCTACGATACAAGACCTTTCTCCTAACACATATATACTATTTCACCTAAATCAAGGATGGTCACTGCTACAATACAAGACCTTTCTCCTAACACATTTATCCTATTTCACCTAAATCAAGGATGGTCACTGCTACGATACAAGACCTTTCTCCTAACACATAAATCCTATTTCACCTAAATCAAGGATGGTCACTGCTACGATACAAGACCTTTCTCCTAACACATATATACTATTTCACCTAAATCAAGGATGGTCACTGCTACAATACAAGACCTTTCTCCTAACACATATATCCTATTTCACCTAAATCAAGGATGGTCACTGCTACAATACAAGACCTTTCTCCTAACACATATATACTATTTCACTTAAATCAAGGATGGTCACTGCTACAATACAAGACCTTTCTCCTAACACATATATCCTATTTCACCTAAATCAAGGATGATCACTGCTACAATACAAGACCTTTCTCCTAACACATATATCCTATTTCACCTAAATCAAGGATGGTCACTGCTACAATACAAGACCTTTCTCCTAACACATATATACTATTTCACCTAAATCAAGGATGGTCACTGCTACAATACAAGACCTATTTCCTAACACATATATCCTATTTCACCTAAATCAAGGATGGTCACTGCTATGATACAAGACCTATTTCCTAACAGATGTATCCTATTTCACCTAAATCAAGGATGGTCACTGCTACGATACAAGACCTTTATCCTAACACATGTATCCTATTTCACCTAAATCAAGGATGGTCACTGCTACGATACAAGACCTTTATCCTAACACATATATCCTATTTCACCTAAATCAAGGATGGTCACTGCTACAATACAAGACCTTTCTCCTAACACATATATACTATTACACCTAAATCAAGGATGGTCACTGCTCCATTACAAGACCTTTATCCTAACACATATATCCTATTTCACCTAAATCAAGGATGGTCACTGCTACAATACAAGACCTTTATCCTAACACATATATCCTATTTCACCTAAATCAAGGATGGTCACTGCTACAATACAAGACCTTTCTCCTAACACATATATCCTATTTCACCTAAATCAAGGATGGTCACTGCTATGATACAAGACCTTTATCCTAACACATATATCCTATTTCACCTAAATCAAGGATGGTCACTGCTACGATACAAGACCTTTCTCCTAACACATATCCTATTTCACCTAAATCAAGGATGGTCACTGCTACAATACAAGACCTATTTCCTAACACATATCCTATTTCACCTAAATCAAGGATGGCCACTGCTACAATACAAGACCTATTTTCTAACACATATTCTATTTCACCTAAATCAAGGATGGTCACTGCTACAAAACAAGACCTATTTCCTAACACATATATCCTATTTCACCTAAATCAAGGATGGTCACTGCTACGATACAAGACCTATTTTCTAACACATATTCTATTTCACCTAAATCAAGGATGGTCACTGCTACAATACAAGACCTTTCTCCTAACACATATTCTATTTCACCTAAATCAAGGACAAGACCTTTCTCCTAACACACATATCCTATTTCACCTAAATCAAGGATGGTCACTGCTACAATACAAGACCTATTTCCTAACACATATCCTATTTCACCTAAATCAAGGATGGTCACTGCTACAATACAAGACCTATTTCCTAACACATATATTCTATTTCACCTAAATCAAGGATGGTCACTGCTACGATACAAGACCTTTCTCCTAACACATATATCCTATTTCACCTAAATCAAGGATGGTCACTGCTACGATACAAGACCTTTCTCCTAACACATATATCCTATTTCACCTAAATCAAGGATGGTCACTGCTACGATACAAGACCTTTCTCCTAACACATATATACTATTTCACCTAAATCAAGGATGGTCACTGCTACAATACAAGACCTTTCTCCTAACACATATATCCTATTTCACCTAAATCAAGGATGGTCACTGCTACGATACAAGACCTTTCTCCTAACACATATATCCTATTTCACCTAAATCAAGGATGGTCACTGCTACGATACAAGACCTTTCTCCTAACACATATATACTATTTCACCTAAATCAAGGATGGTCACTGCTACAATACAAGACCTTTCTCCTAACACATATATCCTATTTCACCTAAATCAAGGATGGTCACTGCTACAATACAAGACCTTTCTCCTAACACATATATACTATTTCACTTAAATCAAGGATGGTCACTGCTACAATACAAGACCTTTCTCCTAACACATATATCCTATTTCACCTAAATCAAGGATGATCACTGCTACAATACAAGACCTTTCTCCTAACACATATATCCTATTTCACCTAAATCAAGGATGGTCACTGCTACAATACAAGACCTTTCTCCTAACACATATATCCTATTTCACCTAAATCAAGGATGATCACTGCTACAATACAAGACCTTTCTCCTAACACATATATCCTATTTCACCTAAATCAAGGATGGTCACTGCTACAATACAAGACCTTTCTCCTAACACATATATACTATTTCACCTAAATCAAGGATGGTCACTGCTACAATACAAGACCTATTTCCTAACACATATCCTATTTCACCTAAATCAAGGATGGTCACTGCTACAATACAAGACCTATTTCCTAACACATATATTCTATTTCACCTAAATCAAGGATGGTCACTGCTACGATACAAGACCTTTCTCCTAACACATATATCCTATTTCACCTAAATCAAGGATGGTCACTGCTACGATACAAGACCTTTCTCCTAACACATATATCCTATTTCACCTAAATCAAGGATGGTCACTGCTACGATACAAGACCTTTCTCCTAACACATATATACTATTTCACCTAAATCAAGGATGGTCACTGCTACGATACAAGACCTTTATCCTAACACATGTATCCTATTTCACCTAAATCAAGGATGGTCACTGCTACGATACAAGACCTTTCTCCTAACACATATATCCTATTTCACCTAAATCAAGGATGGTCACTGCTACGATACAAGACCTTTCTCCTAACACATATATCCTATTTCACCTAAATCAAGGATGGTCACTGCTACGATACAAGACCTTTCTCCTAACACATATATACTATTTCACCTAAATCAAGGATGGTCACTGCTACAATACAAGACCTTTCTCCTAACACATATATCCTATTTCACCTAAATCAAGGATGGTCACTGCTACAATACAAGACCTTTCTCCTAACACATATATCCTATTTCACCTAAATCAAGGATGGTCACTGCTATGATACAAGACCTTTATCCTAACACATATATCCTATTTCACCTAAATCAAGGATGGTCACTGCTACGATACAAGACCTTTCTCCTAACACATATCCTATTTCACCTAAATCAAGGATGGTCACTGCTACAATACAAGACCTATTTCCTAACACATATCCTATTTCACCTAAATCAAGGACAGTGACAGAAATTAACGGTCGCCCACTCGCCCACGGCGACTAAATTGTCAGCTGGGCGATTAAAATCTTGTTTCAAAGGAGCCCAGCTGGCGACTAAATTCTCAATGAGGACCTGGGCGAGAGAAACTTGTTGATAAGGGGGCCAAACCTCTCTGACGAAGCTTTTTTTAAATAATAAAGCATTTTATTAACGTACATGTTTACCGGAAACAAAAGTTACTTAAACTGATCCCGAATTTCGAAACCCAGTCGCGAAACGCGGAATATTTCGTGTTTTTTCCGTAACAGATCGTAACTACAATCATTTTCTGTTTTCCGATATGCAATCGTCGATGTGGAAATTTGTGAAAGGGGGCAATCCTCCGGATAAAAAAAGAAAAAAGGATGACAAGGAGGAATATTATAAGGAATATGAAGATGTACTTAAAAATTTATTAAATTTTTGAGGGTGCGTGCCTTTTACACGAATTGTTCATTCTCAATGGTGACACCTGGGCTACTACATTTTGATCTGGGCTCCTAAATTTTAAAATGTAGGGGCCCAGGTGGCTACTGGCTAAAAAAGTTAAGTTCTGTCCCTGAAGGATGGCCACTGCTACAATACAAGACCTATTTTCTAACACATATTCTATTTCACCTAAATCAAGGATGGTCACTGCTACAAAACAAGACCTATTTCCTAACACATATATCCTATTTCACCTAAATCAAGGATGGTCACTGCTACGATACAAGACCTATTTTCTAACACATATTCTATTTCACCTAAATCAAGGATGGTCACTGCTACAATACAAGACCTTTCTCCTAACACATATTCTATTTCACCTAAATCAAGGACAAGACCTTTCTCCTAACACACATATCCTATTTCACCTAAATCAAGGATGGTCACTGCTACAATACAAGACCTATTTCCTAACACATATATCCTATTTCACCTAAATCAAGGATGGTCACTGCTACAATACAAGACCTTTGTCCTAACACATATCCTATTTCACCTAAATCAAGGATGGTCACTGCTACAATACAAGACCTATTTCCTAACACATATATCCTATTTCACCTAAATCAAGGATGGTCACTGCTACGATACAAGACCTATTTCCTAACACATATATTCTATTTCACCTAAATCAAGGATGGTCACTGCTACGATACAAGACCTTTCTCCTAACACATATATCCTATTTCACCTAAATCAAGGATGGTCACTGCTACGATACAAGACCTTTCTCCTAACACATATATCCTATTTCACCTAAATCAAGGATGGTCACTGCTACGATACAAGACCTTTCTCCTAACACATATATACTATTTCACCTAAATCAAGGATGGTCACTGCTACAATACAAGACCTTTCTCCTAACACATATATCCTATTTCACCTAAATCAAGGATGGTCACTGCTACGATACAAGACCTTTCTCCTAACACATATATCCTATTTCACCTAAATCAAGGATGGTCACTGCTACGATACAAGACCTTTCTCCTAACACATATATACTATTTCACCTAAATCAAGGATGGTCACTGCTACAATACAAGACCTTTCTCCTAACACATATATCCTATTTCACCTAAATCAAGGATGGTCACTGCTACAATACAAGACCTTTCTCCTAACACATATATACTATTTCACTTAAATCAAGGATGGTCACTGCTACAATACAAGACCTTTCTCCTAACACATATATCCTATTTCACCTAAATCAAGGATGATCACTGCTACAATACAAGACCTTTCTCCTAACACATATATCCTATTTCACCTAAATCAAGGATGGTCACTGCTACAATACAAGACCTTTCTCCTAACACATATATCCTATTTCACCTAAATCAAGGATGATCACTGCTACAATACAAGACCTTTCTCCTAACACATATATCCTATTTCACCTAAATCAAGGATGGTCACTGCTACAATACAAGACCTTTCTCCTAACACATATATACTATTTCACCTAAATCAAGGATGGTCACTGCTACAATACAAGACCTATTTCCTAACACATATATCCTATTTCACCTAAATCAAGGATGGTCACTGCTATGATACAAGACCTATTTCCTAACACATGTATCCTATTTCACCTAAATCAAGGATGGTCACTGCTACGATACAAGACCTTTATCCTAACACATGTATCCTATTTCACCTAAATCAAGGATGGTCACTGCTACGATACAAGACCTTTATCCTAACACATATATCCTATTTCACCTAAATCAAGGATGGTCACTGCTACAATACAAGACCTTTCTCCTAACACATATATACTATTACACCTAAATCAAGGATGGTCACTGCTCCATTACAAGACCTTTATCCTAACACATATATCCTATTTCACCTAAATCAAGGATGGTCACTGCTACAATACAAGACCTTTATCCTAACACATATATCCTATTTCACCTAAATCAAGGATGGTCACTGCTACAATACAAGACCTTTCTCCTAACACATATATCCTATTTCACCTAAATCAAGGATGGTCACTGCTATGATACAAGACCTTTATCCTAACACATATATCCTATTTCACCTAAATCAAGGATGGTCACTGCTACGATACAAGACCTTTATCCTAACATGTATATCCTATTTCACCTAAATCAAGGATGGTCACTGCTACGATACAAGACCTTTATCCTAACACATATATCCTATTTCACCTAAATCAAGGATGGTCACTGCTACGATACAAGACCTTTCTCCTAACACATATATCCTATTTCACCTAAATCAAGGATGGTCACTGCTACATACAAGACCTTTATCCTAACACATATATCCTATTTCACCTAAATCAAGGATGGTCACTGCTACGATACAAGACCTTTCTCCTAACACATATATACTATTTCACCTAAATCAAGGATGGTCACTGCTACAACACAAGACCTATTTCCTAACACATATATCCTATTTCACCTAAATCAAGGATGGTCACTGCTACGATACAAGACCTATTTCCTAACACATATATCCTATTTCACCTAAATCAAGGATGGTCACTGCTACAATACAAGACCTTTCTCCTAACACATATATCCTATTTCACCTAAATCAAGGATGGTCACTGCTACAATACAAGACCTTTCTCCTAACACATATGTACTATTTCACCTAAATCAAGGATGGTCACTGCTACAATACAAGACCTATTTCCTAACACATATATCCTATTTCACCCAAATCAAGGATGGTCACTGCTACAATACAAGACCTGTTTTCTAACACATATTCTATTTCACCTAAATCAAGGATGGTCACTGCTACAATACAAGACCTATTTCCTAACACATATATCCTATTTCACCTAAATCAAGGATGATCACTGCTAAGATACAAGACCTATATCCTAACACATATATCCTATTTCACCTAAATCAAGGATGGTCACTGCTATGATACAAGACCTTTATCCTAACACATATATCCTATTTCACCTAAATCAAGGATGGTCACTGCTACGATACAAGACCTATTTCCTAACACATATATCCTATTTCACCTAAATCAAGGATGGTCACTGCTACGATACAAGACCTATTTCCTAACACATATATCCTATTTCACTTAAATCAAGGATGGTCACTGCTACGATACAAGACCTTTATCCTAACACATATATCCTATTTCACCTAAATCAAGGATGGTCACTGCTACAATACAAGACCTACAAGCCTGAAGCTACATGGTATTACTCACCTTTCTAAGTATGATACATGAATATCAGTTTTATTTAACATAGTTTTTAAATGACAACATATCACAACAGCACACCTCATAGACTTCCATTGTATCATATATTTGGTGTAAAATATAAATTTGTGTATATTCTTCAGAAGTGACAAAGACTGTAGATCAGGCTGTGGTCATTTCGACCACCAAAAACATCTCAAATGGAGGATAGAGCACTTGTTCCTGTAGCCAAACACCAACCGTTTGCCACTGCAAGATATATTCTTCTGAAGTGATGAAGACAGTAGATCAGGCTGGTAGATAACCCTTAACATACCCCAGATAGTAATTTACACAGAAACCTTCATTCTATTGATGCATTAATACATAAAAACAGAATATGACGGACTTATCCTACCAATCCAACATCAACCCCTCAATCCATACCAAACCTGGTGTAAGCTCTTTGGTTGATACAAGATCTAGAGTTGTTAAGGAATGAGATGAAAGACCCATTTTATATGATGTATGTAACAAACAGTAAAATTAGGATGACAATTCAATTCAAATCAAATTTATTTCAAAGAAGGCTCAGGCAGTGTGCAGCATGAGCAACAATTGTTACAAACATAGCTTTACATACATTACAATAGAGGTTACAAACACAAGAGGAAAACAGACACAACAAACAAACATGAAAACATGGTGAGTAGATGTATTCTAGTATATAAATATAAATCAATTAAACATTTTATTTTCTTATACCACTCAAAAACAGTGACACATTTTTCAACAATTTTGTTTTACATAATGAGAACATACCAGCCATTATGATAATATTAATTTTGTATATAATACGGTGGAATGAATTATTTTTTTAGAGCCTGATCATCTTGGTTGTTACAAATATACAGATAATGAAATTTGTCAATAGCATTCCTTATAATTTAATTTTGAACTATTAATCTTAGCAATTTTAAAATTAAAAACAGCATGTGATAGAACTATTTGAATTTTAATGGCATAAGAATGGTGGACTTGACTAACACAAGTTATATGGCATAATATGGGTTTCTTCATTTAAATTGGCCAATCAGATTTCAGCTAACAAAGCAAATAAAATTATTTTGCTTAATTTGAGCCAATGTCCTGTTTCAATAAGTATTTTAAAGTTATACTAAGCCTAAATTTTGTAATAAAAATTCTGTACTTTTGTTCAAGATGCAAAAGAAACATCATAGAGATGATGGAACTAACCAGAAATATCCTAGGTCATTTTGTCCACAAAAAAACATCTCAAAGGGAGGATAGAGCACTTGTTCCTGTAGCCAAACGCCAATCGTTTGCCACTGCAAGATATCTTCATGACGACTGGAATATTGCAACCAGAGTCTCCATTCGAACAGTTAACAGTTAAACAATGCAAGGTTGAGAGCTCGTCATCTCTTGAAACGTCCACTGTTGACACAGAGACATCGCCAAGCATGTTTAGAGTGGGCACGATATCAATGCCATTTCAATATTCTTTAAAAAATATTAAAATATATAAAATCTAAAATGAATTCCTGGAAAATAATAGGGTGTTGCTTTACTTATGACGAGGTGTATACAAACTGTATAATAATCCATAGATCCAGAGACAGTCTCTAGTACAGTCAGAGAATTGTCTGCTGTCCAATGCAACAAAACCTGCTGTTTTGCTTATGGAGAGTTCTCCGACGTCCCAAAAAAAGGGGGGTTGGAAGTCAGAGTATTCTCAGACTATTTATAGTACCCCTGTAATACTGACTAAAGAAATAAGAACCTCAGCTTGTGTTATACGACACCCTGCTTTACTATTATCATTCACTGTGCGCTTATTTGTACTATCTATGCAGTTTTCTGCTTTTAATAAAACTTTTTGTAACTTGAGAAATGTCTAACGAAGGGCATGCATGTATATTTTTATATAATGATTAAAACTGCTTGTGAAAGTAAAAGTACAGCTAACATACATTATTTGCAGTTTGTTGAATCTGAAGAGCTGTCTTGAATAAATGTGAATTGGTTTTATCATAATTATACACTGAAAAACTTTAAAATAAATAGCCTAGGCCTAAATATCTATGTTTTCATTCTCTCACATGTATGGTTTTTCCCTCATTCACATAGATAATTCCAGGGGACTTCCGATTACCGATATTTCAAAGTACTTAAAATACTGTTGGTAAATAAAAAATTTTCGTTAGGGTCAACATTGAATCTACGGTATTTAAGTTTATATAATTTGTCATAATAGATGGGATGAACTAATGATTAAAGAAGGTAGCCCATAACAAGGGAATGGACGATCACATGAGATGGACTAAATGGTCAGGTAGATATCCCAAAACATGGAAATGGAACGATCAAATTGTCATGGACTAATCGTCGTCGTCGTCGTCGTCATCGTCATCATCATCATCATCATCATCATCATCATCATCATCATCATCATCATCATCATCATCATCATCCATTAATGGTCAGGGTGCCGTTTCATAAAGCGATCGTTAGCTTAACGTGCACGTTATCCCAGTAATGCTGATCACGTGACGTCTTAAAAAATTTGGGGCACTTTTCGTTTAAAACATCAACATTTGTTTAGAAATGGGACGGCGTAAGAAAGACGATGCAAAACGAAACCTGTGCTGTGTTGTGCCAGGGTGCAAAGCCAACAGTAAAAATAAATTTATGGAAAGGTAGTCAAGTTTTATTTCGTTTTATGCCGTTTTCACCATGTTAAAATACTGTGCGTAGAGGAAAGTGCCCTAAATTAAATCACGTGATACCATAAATCACGTGATAAAATACATCTAACTACCTATCTTGAAAACGGCGTATTAGCGATCGCTTTATGAACGGCACTCTGCAGGAGTCGTAGACAACTGTATAAATTGACCAGGTATTGACGATTTCGAAATTACAAAATTTCGCGCACGAGATTCGCCGAGAACGAGGCGTGGGGGGGGGGGGGGGAGGGGGAGATATTTCTGTGATGTAATTGTATATTAAATGTGCCTTGTTTATTCGTTAATTGCTGATTTATTACCTGACACTTATTTATTACCTTGATAAATAAACAGATCAACAAGATGGCGGATGGCAGGGTTTTACAGCACTCCGATAAAATGTGACAATTTTGTGATAATATGCCTCCTAGAGGGACTAAAAGACCGAACAACAGTAACACAAGTGACAATAGTGTCAACAACGATTCAACTGGTAAAAAGCCATCCAAAAAGAAGAATAAACGTAAGAATAATAAACAATCTACGGATGTAAACAAAGGTGATCATACATGTACAGGTGACAATCCAAATGTAAACAAGCAGACCCCCTCGACCGTAAATAGTGTAACAATGAACAGTTATAACCAACCTCATCGATCGTTTGATTTAAACCAAATGTATTCTTCCAGTCCCATGTTCCAAATGCAAAATTCAAATATGTGTTCTACCCCAAACCCCGGCATGATGTTTCCGGTACACACTCAGCAAACCCCACCCGGGTTTTCACAACCGTTTACAGAGAGTAAACCGAGTTGGGTAGATGAATTGTTTCGCAAAATGGACCATTTTTAAAGTAAATTGAATAAACTGGACCAAATTGACAATGTCGTAACTTCAATTAACTCAAAAGTGACAAAATTAGAGCAGGATTTTAAGCTTTTGGATAGCCGAATGAACGAAGTTGAAAGAGGTTCTCAACTTATAAGTGATGAATTTGACCAACAGAAATCGGACATTTTGAAGCTTAAGACAGACTTTGATAAATTTTCAAGAAAGTTCAACCCCAGTGTTGTCCAAAATGCGAGTGTTGTAGACAAAATTAGCGAATCCCTGGAAGATTTACGTCGGGAAAATGATAGACTGAAGGGAAATTTTTTAGATATTCAGATGAAATCAATGAGAAATAACCTTGTATTTTTTAACGTACCTGAAGCAGAAGATGAGCAGTGTATTGATGTTATTCGGGCTTTTTGTAATGATCTTCTGAAAATCGAAGATGCCGCCACAAAACTCGCTATTTCGGGAGCTGAACGTCTTGGTAAGAAGGGGGAAAATGTCCGCCCTATGTTGGTAAAATTTTGTAACTTTGAAAGCCGAGATATTGTTAAAAGAAGTGCGAAGAATTTAAAAGATACCGAATTTGGCATATCTGAACAATTACCGGTCGAAATACAGAAACGTCGACGGGAGCAGTTGCCACTTTTAAAAGAACTGCGTGACAAGGACATAAAAGCTTACTTTGTTAAGGACAAAATTTTCGTGGGTGGGAAGGAATATGTTCCATAGGACAATGTTAGGGGGCAGTTTGATTTTGATTGTTTAAATTGTTTATGTTGGAATGTGCATGGTTTAGCATCTAAATATCAAGATAATGATTTCTTGAATTTTATAAATAATTATAATGTTCTATTTTTCAGTGAAACTTGGTTAAAAGAAAATGATATTGTAAATTTGGACGGTTTTGAAAAGATTACGCATGTGTTAAGAAGTACAAATATAGGTACAAGAAATGAAGGAGGTATTGCTGTATTTTGTAAGAAAATTCTTTTAAAGGGTATTATGGTTGAAAGAGTAATAAATGATGGCATTGTGTTGTTAAAATTTGATAAAAAATTTTTTGTTACTGACCAGGATATCTATATATGTTTCTCGTATGTTCCACATGAAAAATCTAAATATTATGACTTATGTGATATAGATTTTCACGAGGTGATTGAAAATATTGTTAATGAATATAAAGCCAAAGGTGTTATTTTTGTATGTGGCGATTTGAATAGCCGCATAGGTGAATTATGTGATGTATTGTCAAATGATGATCT